>JARHVA010006694.1:172500-532500 GCA_037957365.1 Torreya grandis | reverse complement strand
TTACACTTATAAGCCTTTCTTATAATTACCTTGAAATGGGTTGTTAAATATTCTATCATTTTGATGGTCACTAGGTTGTAAAATTGAATCCTTTAGAGGATCATCAAAGGTAATTTTATTGTTATCAATAAGGTCTTTGATTTTGTGTTTTAATGTATAAATATTTTATGTATAATTCCTAAGGCCTTGGTGATAGTCATAATATTCATTAGCATCATATCCTTTTGATAGAGGTTAAATCCTATGAACCTCTATATAAGGATGGAGAGATATGAGATGACACTCCATAAGATTATTAAGTATCAAAGCTAGAGAATCAATCACTCATGAAAATTATCTCTTTATTGAATTAGATAAAATAAGGTAGTTATGTTTTTGTGAAACTACAGTAACCATTATAATTGTTTTCTTTTTAGGTTTTGTAGGTTTTACCTTCTAGCCAAGTTTGATATGAACTTGATAGAATATGTAGTTGATGTGTTTATTACATACTTAAGATCATTGAAGGAAATAAATTTTATTTCTAAATATAATATAATGTGTCATAAGTCATAAACATATTTGAATATCATGAAAACAATAGACTCATGTAATAAGACAATCAAACTTTTCTTAACTATATCTTAAAGTTCTTTATTTTCTATTGGATTTGTCATTTTGGCTAACATTATTATATATCTCAAGACATATTCATTGATAGGTTAATTTATTACTTATTTTATCTCATCAATTTCCACATATGACATATTTTTAGTGATGTTGATTGAGAAATGTGATAGAAACTAGTCTGCTAAGATTTTAAATGATTTCATTAATTATAGTGGCAAGTAATAGAACCATATTAAAGCATAGTATTTTAGACTCCTTGGAAATAATTTGGTCAAAATTTTATCATTTGAATCATAATCAAGGAATGATTCATATAAATATTATAGATGTTGTTTAGGATCACCTTTACCATCATAAAATGTGAACTTGGGTGCAACAAAACCAGTTGGAAAAGCATGAAAATCTATCTCAGGTGATATAGGATTATGTAATACATCTTATGAATAAATAGAATGATCTGATTTCAAATAATTTAATTCAATATTGGTAACATTAACTTCCAAAGTTATTATAACTTGGAGAAGATTTTGCATTGTAGACCAATCGGGATTAATATTTGACATTTGAGAATCTAGTAAAGGAGATGAAAACACCACTTATGTCGATGTAGGAATTGAAACTAGTAATTAACTTAAAGTATTAATTTTTAGGGAAAAATGGTTTGAAAACATATCCCATACCCCCACTATATGTATTATGCAATGTTATGTTCACGGGTAGATGATTAGGAAGGCATGTATTATATGCATAACCATTAGTCCCAAAATTTGTATCGATAGAGAGAAATGGTTTTTCACTATCACCTTTTGAGTTTTGAGTTTTTAATATATTATTTAGGATATTTTTGAGATATTTATTATTTACATGAATTCACTCTTGAAATAATGAAATATATTTAACTTGTTCTTGTTCAACTTGGTAATTTTCATTATTCTGATGTGTTTCGTTATCGTCATGATAACATTCATATTCTATGAGATTTTTTTTAGTATGTGGCTCATTTTCATTATTTTCACTCTCATTATTAATATAATCTAACATGGTATTAACTTGAAAAATTTTAGGTGTCCTAAGGGGTATCTCAATATGTTCAATAAGGACACCACCTAATCTAGTACTATGCCTAGGTCGCATACAAATGACATAATAAATGTAAATACTTACAAAAATAAAAAACATTAGGAGGCTAAAAAATCTAGATAAATCTAGGATTTACATGAAAATACATAGTGGTTGGGTTCACCAAATGTTTAACCCTTCTTGGAAATATGGTGTGAAGGGTTAAGGGGGTAGAATAGTCTATACACAAGGATAAATAAAACTATTCTAGAGTAAGCCAATTAATTATAAGCTTAGATAAATAAATATTATGAGATTTGATAAATATAAAAAGTACCAAATTTTAAAGGATTACTATTGATTACAATGCCAAGGAAAAATGATACTTAGCTCAATTTATAATTCATAGGTGAATTTGAATTGTACACATGCATAATTATGCATGATCAAGATTTTTAGATACTTGACATATTTTAGGAAGGATGTTTTTTGAGCCATGGAAACTATTGTAACCCTTAGGAAACTATATTTAATAATATTATCTATTCTGAAACATTAATTTCAATATAAAATATGAACTAGATTTTGATTCAACCAACTTCAGTGTTCCAGGTTTTTTGTCACATGTCTATTAATGTACTCAAATATAGAAGATAGGTTTTATATACCTAATTATGGATCAAAACCCTATCTCTTCACCTTATTCACTATTTGTATGTGTTTTTAAAAAATGGGTTTATTGGATCATGGTGTTTAGATGACTTCAAAATCCCCTCTATTAATGATCACTACATACATAACCAATACTACAAAGAGGGCCTCAAAGCTATGTAGTTGTCTACTATGTGTGGGAGTGTGTGTGAATAATAGTGTAATATGTTATATGTAGTTGCATGCAATTATATATCTTGTAACTTAAAAAATACCACTCATAGAATGCTCTTTGGATTCTTTAGACATTTTGTATGAATCCTCATATGGTTGATATGAAAATAAGGAGGAATAGGGTAGTGGAACTCAGTTGTGAAATTGATTGAATGAGCTTGAATAGGTGATTGTTTGGATTTTTTTAGATTAAATTTGAGAAGGATTATAATTATATTTATACCAAACATTTTAAAAATATATCATGGTAGTATTCAATAAGATAAATAGAGCAACCCATAGGTTTTGAATAATTTTCATTTTTTATGATTTTAGGTGACTAAACACTATATAAGGATCTAGATGCTAACCTTGACACTAGTGTCCCTCTGTGGTTGGTAGTGTTATAGGGATAGAAAATAATTGATGATATAAAACTATTAGTGAAGGATGTATATTATATTTTAATTTTTTTATACAATATAATTGGTTTGGGTCATCATAATGATAAGGGTTAGAATATAAGATAATCATTTAGGCACAATGAGAGGGGAAACGCAAGACTTTTAGTAAAATAATGGTATATAAATAAAGGATATATCCCTTATTACTATTTTTTAAAGGTACAAGACCGACATGCTATAAATTTTTAGTTTTACTATATATAATATTAAGTAATTAACAATGACAAGATTGACAGTTTTTTCCCATTAATGACTTAAGCACACAAACATGTTATATTATGATTTTCACAATTATGTTTTTTTATTAAACATGTAATAGAACTTCACTATCTATTTCATACTTGATTAATATTCTACCCAAAAATATCCTTACCTTTAATTTAATCTACATTTACACAAGTCATTTCCATCAATTTTAGTCAATATCATTGGTCAATATTTGTTTTATATAGATGCTACCAAACATATCAAAAAAATGACTATTTTTTATAATAAATTTTTTCCTTAGGGTTGATCATATACCTATCATGTTGATGTCTTGACAAATTTCATAATGGTACACATATATACACTTTTACACATTAAGAAAATATTCTATTTCTTCTCAAATTATGAATCTATCACTAGGAATAGTCATAATCCAAGTATGAAGAATAAAAAATATAAGTCAAAGAAAGAATTTTAAGTTATCAAATCCTAATCATTAGCTACATACATATAGTGAAGTAGCATAATTTCACAATTATTCTAGGTGGGATAACTAAGTCTGGCTTGATTTCCTTCTTTAAAGTATCAAATATGTAGTCAATTGTCAATAATAAAATAGGAGCTATTTGGATAAACTAAACCCATTACACTTTACCACTATTTATATATTTTTATCTCTCACTGGTATACCTAGGATCAAGGTGAAGGAGACTAATTTTTGGATTTATGCACATCACTAGGGATCAACATCACACAAAAAGAGTTTTCAAAGACATTCAAAGATGACCATATGGTCATATTCCATCATTTATACATAGGTTAGTACTAACCAATATAGGTTGTTTTAAATAATTGATACTGAGCCAAATTTGAAAAAATTAGCCCTACATAAACATAAATATAAACATAGTTCCTAAACTAGATAAATCATAAAGGTACTTCAAGCTAATTTCCACATTTATAATAAAGTTATAAAAAGACAATCAACCAAAAAGATAAGTACTCATCCCTTTGTTATACTTACTATATTTAGTATATTCCACTTGTCAAATAAATGAAATTAGTTTCAATATATTACAGTCATATGTATTCTTTAATTCCATATATATATATTTAAATCATTCTTCCAATTTCTATACTATTAGGGTTTATAAACCAAGTTATGGAAAACATATTGGTAAAACCAAACATATATAGAACTATAACAAATGCATACTTGCATGATTTCATCATATGTCCTCTAAGAATAATAGTTCCTTTATCCCTCTAAGATTTAGTGATAGATTAAGTGTGACCCATGTAGAGCATAATTAAATTCTTTATGATTCATCTAAACACGATAAAAGGAATGTTTCTTCTTCTTTTGATGATGTCACTATTCATGAATATCTAAAAAAATTATTATGTTGGCATGCCTCCACTAGAAGATAATAAAGATAATCAAAATAAGCATAATAATCAAGAGAATTATCAAGGCCAAGATAGAGTTAATTATAATGAAATTAATGAGGTATATCTTGAAAAATTTAAATCCTCATCTACTATATATTAAGTATTCCATCAATATCCTAAATATATGGGTAGAATCATCTAATTCATCCTATCATCTAAGGCCACACTCTGAGCAAATATTGATTCATCTCAAACAAAACAAAAAGACATATTTACTATTTTCAACCAACCCTTTCAAGCTATTACTTCCAATTTATGTAATTAGACTTCCACTATTGGCCTTATTCCTATGTATACACCTATAATGACATATGTGACATCTACCCATGGTTTGAGGAAAATAAAAGGCTTTCAAAAAATTTCCATACATATTTATACATATGAAACCTTTACCCCTTCCATTATTACTATGCATGTTTCATCACCAATCTCACTTACTACAAGTTCTATTGAGTTAACTATTATAAATTTACATGCCAAGGTGTTATTGCTAATACAAATTGCATCTGAATATTATCATTACATGTATTTGGACATCTTAATTCATTACCCATTATACCCTAAGATAAAAAAATTATCCTCTATTGACATGTTTTTTTTCTCCCAAGATTTCAATATATGAAGGTAAAGGTGATATAGAGAAACACTTTAGATCATTTCATGTATCATTCTTTGAATATGCATACAATGACAAATTATTAACCAAGATATTATTAAGAATAATTAAGTAATATGATTTGTAATGGTTTTATTATCTCCCCCTTTAATTCATAATGGAATTCAAAACTTTTATACACAAATTTATAAAACAATTTCCATCAACATTGATGAGAAACTATCTTATGCACAAATTTATAAAATCAAGAAAGGGTAAAATTATCCAATCAATGATTGTGTACTTTTTAAGAAGAGTATGATAGAAAACATGACCAATGTTATGGTTGACAATGAATTATAAGACATATTTAAGCAATATTTTGTTACATCACTCCATGAGTCAATTATATTCAAGAGATTAAAATCATTTGATGAAGTATGCCATACAATATGGGAAAAATAAGTTAAGCTCATATATTTTAGCAAACTCAAGTATACATCTACTTTTATAAATAATTCAATAATCAAGTTTCAAATAAAACCAAGCTAAAAGGTCAAACCAAATGATAATAAGAATGTGGAAAAAATTAAAATCAATTTAGAGTAGCAACCTAAAAATTGAATATAATTGATATCTCCATTGAAGAGGTAATTTTATAGATTACCATCAACTCCTCATGTAATGATAAATAACATACTTGAAGGCAACCTTATCATTCTTCTTCCTCCACAAGATCTCAATACAAACAAGACCACACTAAGGAAATGTGACAATTATGAATATTATGAATATCATCATATTGCATGACATTATAAAAATAAATGTTTCAAATTGAAACATAATATAAAATATCTTATTGATTAAAACATTATTTACTTAGGCAATCCTATAGAGGAATCTAGACAAAAGAACAACATAAATCCCAAGTTGAAAATTTGTAATCATCCTTTTCCAAAACACAAGATAATAATAATAAGGATGATTAAAAAGTAAAATATTCAAATAATATGAATCCTCCACATGAAACATATGATCACCAATAAATTTAATTATTGGTACATTTATTAGCATCTATTAGCAACATCATAAGATCTCATTTGATGATAATGAGATTATCAATGATGATTTGAATTATCATGCTCTCTTTATATTAGACTATATCAATGAACAACCCCTACACATCATCATGATAGCTAATGGTACAAGATAAAAAATTTGTAATATGACACTTATTCACTCCCTTAGGCAAAAACAAGATTTATAAGATACGTCAAATAGATTAGGGATTCTATGGATAGAAACATAATACCATGAGACACACAATCCTACCTCTTTAGGTGGGATCCACCATACTATCCATTTTATTATTGGTACTAAAAATTAATGGGGTATTTGACATGTTGTTAACAAAATCTTAAATGTAAAAGGTTCATGCAATGTGATCCATAGTACACTAGTTTGTTATATACATGCAATAAAAAAGGTAGTCATAGTTACAAGTGTACAATATGAGTAGCATATACATATAGTGAAACATCCTAATCCACTCCCAACACCAACATAGTTATTATATACACCCATATAGGATAAATGATAGCAATAGTGGTTACACATATGTAAGATTTCTCTATACATCTAGTTCAGAGGAAAGTAGTTAGCTCTACAAGATAGACAACTATTTAATGCCAATCATATCAAAGAGTTAGTTAAGGTTCATAAATTACATCATCACCCATATCAAATATTTATTTAACATAAAAAATAGTTTAGCATGTTCCCTAGTGAACACATGAAATGATACTACTCAACTAGCATCATAGATAGTTCAATATGTTTCAAAGTGAATAAAATAAAAAATACGAACATCAAAAAGTATAACTATTCAAGGTTATGTTATACTTCCAAAAAGTGTTTCTCATAATAGGGTACTACTAATTCTAGCAAATGTACATTCCTCCTTATAAAATCAAATAATTATTAATTAAAGGTAAAGTAGAATACACAAAGGCCCTTTATTTTATGTATGTTTAGTAGAAAATAGTATATATAACCACAAATGGTTTGTCAAAATCACTCCAAATAGTAAAATCCAATAAATTATAATATATGGAAGTCGTTACCTTATTATAATATTAAGATGTAAATCAAGTTTTAGTAAGTATTGTAGAGTTCATTATAACACCAATGTGTTACCATTTTAAATTTAAATTCTATGTATTTCCTTTATGCACTCTATAAGTTCCCTATAGGAATAAATAAAATAAAATTATAATATCCTTGTGTTAAAGTCAATAACACTTTTAAGAAAATAATATATTTTTATTTAAATCAAGGTTAGAATGATTAACCTTAGGATAAGAGTAGCATGAAATATAATCAATTTAAACTATTTGAAATAAAATACAATTTTAATCTTAGTCTATATGGTTTTACTACTATTCAAAACACTAAGATCATTCCATTTTTAGATTATGATTATGATTTAAGTGTTAGGTTGTGGAGCTAAAATCTTCAACTGTTTGCAGACATGGAGGAGTTGCTGAGTGTCACAATCACCGGCATCGGTTAGGCCGACCGATGTCGCTCAGGGATGAACAAAAGGGCAACCGACATCGGTAGGAGTCGATCGACATCGGTCATCTCCAAGCAGATAGGGACTGATGTCGGTCACCTATGTGGTTCTAGAACTATTCGTTGCACAAACAGTTAGTTTGTTGAATCGAGTGTTTGCATGTAAAAGGCTATTTTTGGTCTTGAGTTGTGAGTCTAATTATTGTAAATTAGAAGTCTAAGTTATTGTTTAAGTGTGGGATCTATTTATAGACCCATTGGCATGTATTATAATTAAGGAAAGAAAAGGATTCCTTCCAGTTGTAGGATCTTGGTCAGCAGGTGTGCAAGGCCACATTTGAAGATCTACATGGTAAGTAAGATCATTTGAGTTGTAGGTTGTTGCAAGCTTATGGGAGATCTACTTGAAGTACTTTGAGTACTTATGTACTGGTAGGGTTATTACTGATTGGTTGGAGGTGAACACCAATTCTATGTGTGAGTTGTGTGTTGGGACCATTTTTGGTAGGAGAGCGAACTCTTGATTGAGAATTACTGGGAGCCCTTGAGGTGTGGGAAGCCTCTGAGAGGTGGAAGAAGAAGTGGCATCTTATTTATTGTATTTTCTTTCTAGATGAGTATTAATACAGTTTGTGTTGTCTCTCATATTCTGTGTCATTTGTGAATTCTAGTTACTTGTTGCTTCTGGTTAATTCCGCATGTTTAGTTGCTAATACAAGGTAATCATATTGTGCTCTTTCTGAGGAGCAAGATCCTAACAAGTGGGATCAGAGTTGTTTGTTGTTCTTGATTCCCCATCAACTGGTATCAGAGCTTTTGGTTGGGTTTAATAATGGGTGTTTCAGATCTGGTTAGTGTGTGTTGATTACAGGTTATTCACAGGGGTTTCTATTTGATTGGGAGTATAGCAATGGTAGAAGAAAATAAGATATGAATGGAGAAGTTAAATGGCAAGAACTATTAATTATGAAGGATGCAGATTGAAGATTATCTATATCAAAAAGATTTGTACTTACCATTGGGTGGGGTTGCATGCAAGCCCATGGATATGAAGATTGAAGAATGGGAGGTTCTTGATCGAAAGGCTCTGGGATCTATAAGGTTGAGCTTTGCATCATCTGTGATTTCCAACTTATCTCAGGTTAAGACAATAGTAGAGTTGATGGAATCTTTGGCAAATTTATATGAAAAACCCTCAGCTTCGAATAAGGTATTTCTTATGAAGCAATTATTTAATTTGCAAATGTTGGAAGGTGGATCTATTCATAGTCATCTTAGTGATTTCCATGGTTTGGTAAACCAGTTAAGTTCAGTCAATATTGTTTTTGATGATGAAATTAAGGCTCTCTTAATCTTATGCTCATTACCTGAAAGTTGGGAGAGTTTGGTAATGGCAGTTAGTAATACTGTGTCTGCTTCAAAAATCTTAAAAGTGGATAATGTTGTGAGTGTAATCTTGAATGAAGAAATTCACAAAAAAATCACAGGTGAATCATTAGGGAATGCTTTGAGTGTGGAAAGTAGGGGAAGGCAAAGAGAGAAGATTGAGCATGGGAGATCAAGGTCAAAGATAGGCAGGAGATCCAAGTCCAAGTCTGGTAGAATAACCTACTGGAAATGTGGAAAGCAAGGGCACTTAAAGAGAGATTGTTGGTTGGGTGAAGATTAGCATGAAGGACATGAAGAAGTAGGTGATGTAGGTATTGTTGCACAGGATGCTTTGGTATGTTCATTAGATAAAGTAGAATCATGGGTTTTATATTTTGGTGCCTCTTTTCATGCATCCCCAAATAGGGAATTTTTTCATGAGTATGTCCAGGGAGACTTTGGAGAAACTTATTTAGGGATGGTAAGCCTTGTCAGATGGTTGGCAAAGGGAAAGTGAAGCTGAAATTGTAGACAAGTAAGACATGGGTGTTGAAGGAGGTCTTGCATGTCCCAATTCTAAAGCAAAATTTGATTTTTGTTAGAAAGTTGGGTGATGAGGGTTGCACAGTAACTCTCACAATGGACTCTTGGAAGGTTACCAAGGGTGAACTTGTTGTAGCAAGAGGTAAGAAAGTAGGTACACTTTATCTATCTACTTATATTACTGATTCTCTTTTTGGTTTATCTACTTCAGCTGTAGATTTGAAGATGTGGCTTAATAGGCTTGGTCACATGATTAAGAAGGGGATGCATGTTCTTGATTCAAAGGGTATGCTTTCAGATTTGAAAAGCATGAATCAAGATTTTTGTATGCAGAAGAAGGTAACATTTCTTGAGAAATTTGATGTTCGTGACAAGAAAAAAAAGCCTTGGTTTTTAAGGAGAAGGTGACAGATAGAGATCAGCATAAGGGGCTAAAGAATTTTGAGTAGAGTAAGGTTGATTTGGACAAGGGTTTGATCCAAAAGGAGCTCGTGGGTAGAAGTCATCACTCACAAGTAAAACATAGAGACTGATGTTAGTTAGAAAACTAATGTCAGCATCCAGATAGGGACCGACAAAGGCTATGTGTAGCCTGACATCGGTGACTTAGGATAGATAAACACCAGCATCAGTCAAGGGTAACTGACGTCGATGATGAGGCAGTCACATGGAACCAACGTCAGTCAGGTGCAGACTAAGATGTGACTGGCATCGGTCACTAAGATGGATTTTGGGTGGACAGCAAGTTGTCAAGGAGTCTCAAGTGCCCATGTGGAGGACTTAAAGGGTAAGTAAGCCTCAAATTTGTCATTTCCCTTATTTACACTACTTGTTGCTCACTAATGGTCAAGAACCAGGAAGTTATTAAAGAAGTAGAGTAGGTAGATCCAAGAAATAGTGGGAGCTTGGCATGGATGAAGGATGTGATTCCTTGGAGGAGAACCAAATGGGAGTTTTGGGTGGAGTTGCCAGCTAGAAGGAAGCACTGAGAGACGAATGGATGTTCAGGATAAAGAAGAGTGGGAATGGACATGTGAGACGAAAGGCTAGGGTATATGGTCTTGTGTAAGCTACATGACAATGAAGGTTTGACCATTGTGTTTCTCTTTACCAGGTTGGATAATATTAGCTACATTATCTTGTTACTGTATTGTGTGCTTGTTGCAGGGTTACACATACATGGAGTTGCTAAACTAAAGGTAAAGCTAGTTTAGAAGTATCTCATGAGAAATCTGGGAGCAGCAAGATTCTTTGGCATGAGTGTGTTATAGGGACATGGAAGGTCACATGTTGACTTTGTCTTCAGATGATTGTGTGAAACTGGTTAGCGTGCCGATGGTTGGACAGTTCTATGAACAATGTCTTGATTCACATAATGAGGTTAAGTGCATGGCATGCACTAGACCTAAGTTTGCCCAAGTAATGGGTGTTGTCAAAAATTTTGGAGCCAATCCGGGAAAGAAGCACTAGAGGGTAGTTCACTAGATTCTTAGAGGGACCAGTAGCAGTTGCACATGCTATGCAGGGTCAAGTTATTTTCTACATGGGTTTGTAGATGCGGATGTGGCAGGTGATTTGGATGATAGGAGGTGCACCACAAGATTTGTGGTGGTTGGTCTTCAAGGGTGATCTTGAAGAGGGATACAAATCCAAGGGAACAAACTAGATGATGTACAGGTACAGGTATAGTTGTAGCTATTTATCTCCAAGTGGGAGATTGTTAGGTTGTGGAGCTAAAAGCTTCAACTATTTGTAGACATGGAGGAGTTGCTGAGTGTCACAGTCACCGGCGTCGGTTAGGTTGACCGACGTCAGTCAGGGATGAACAAAAGGGAAATCGACATCAGCAAGAGTTGGCCAATGTCGGTCATCTCCGGTAGACAAGGACTGACGTCGGTCACTTGTGCGGTTCCAAAATTGTTCGTTGCACGAATAGTTAGTTCATTGAACTGAGTGTTTTCATGTAAAAGGCTATTTTTGGTCTTGAGTTGTGAGTCTAATTATTGTAAATTAGAAGTCTAAGTTATTGTTTAAGTGTGGGATCTATTTATAGACCCATTGGCATGTATTGTAATTACGACAAGAAAAGGATTTCTTCCAGTTGTAGGATCTTGGTCAGCAGGTGTGCAAGACCACATTTGAAGATCTACATGGTAAGTAAGATCATTTGAGTTGTAGGTTGTTGCAAGCTTATGGGAGATCTACTTGAAGTACTCTGAGTACTTGTGTACTGGCAGGGTTATTACTAACTGGTTGGAGGTGAACACCAATTTTGTGTGTGAGTTGTGTGTTGGGACCATTTTTGGTAGGAGAGTGAACTCTTGATTGAGAATTACTAGGAGCCCTTGAGGTGTGGGAAGCCTCTGAGAGGTGGAAGAAGAAGTGGCATCTTCTTTATTGTATTTTCTTTCTGGATGAGTATTAATACAGTTTGTGTTGTCTCTCATGTTCTGTGTCATTTGTGAATTCTAGTTACTTATTGCTTCTGGTTAATTCTGCATGTTTAGTTGCTCATACAAGGTAATCATATTGTGCTCTTTCTGAGGAGCAAGATCCTAACAAGTGGGATCAGAGCTGTTTGTTGTTCTTGATTCCCCATCATTAAGATCCTATAATTTTACTCAAAGTATTCCATAACTATCACTATTTTTTTTCTAACATTATTCCATAGGTTCCCAATATTAAATAAGATCCATTATTGTTTACAATTATCAACTTTACTTGTGATGGATAACTTATGAACTATAGACTTACCTTCTAATAATGAATGTTTTATAGATTTAAGTAATCACCAATTGAACTTATGATTATTTGTGTTCCATATCAAATTAACATTTAGGAAGTAAATCAAGTTTAGCATTATACATAGATTTAACTACCATTCTTAATTAATAAATCTTACATGTCAAGACCCCATTGGGATTACTAAGAATCTACTCTAAATTTTTTCTTCAATAACAATTAACCATTATTAAATCAAATCACTTAATTATTTTTTTAAACATTTTATTTTTGTACTAGTAGCATATATCCATCCACATGAAACCATACCTTGGTAGTTATAATCTGAGATATCTATAACAACAATTTCACCGTTTATAACATTGCACTAAAAAACATTAATTTATCACAGGGATGTGCATATAATAAAACTATGAAATAAAACATAAATGCAAGTTTAAGAGTACAAATTAGAGTAATATTTAATTCTCAACTAAAAAAATGTACATTATAACATCCATAATCTATATATACATCCACTTTTTTAGTTATGTATAATAAATGTTCATTAATGTTGCAACTACTTCTATCTTTACAAAATCATAAAATAAATGTCAATTTACACAAATGTAATAATAGAATAATTATTCATAGTATAGAAAATCAAATAAAATAGTAATTATGAGTATATGTCTCTAATAATATATATCCAATTGTAAGAAGGGAGTATCATATGGGTACTTTTTCTCCAATAATAGACTGAAGGTCCCTAATACACCTCCCCATTGGGAGTGGCCCTTCCCTTCATGAAAAGGAAGATATAAATGATGCAAACATCAAGAAAAAATACAAAACAATTTATTATACAATAATTATGACATGAAATAGTCATACAAACCATATAATACATCTTAAATCTAACATACAGGGAAAAATTTAGTGGTTAATAAAAAATGAACTTGGATATTTTCAAGTGAATCAATTTCAAAATTATGGTGAACCAATTTAGAAGGTGATTAACTATGTAGGTAAATCAAGTGATAGAATAGGGTGAATGGAGGTTTTATTCATAAAAAAATTCACTAAACATAAATTTGATTTAATATTTGGATTCCTCTTGAAATGTTATGCATTTTCAATAAACAATCATTGCAATATGAGTCTGTATGCAAAAGTTACACCCTTATGAAATTGTCAAGTTAACATTGTACATGTAAATAACTATTTATATAATACAGTGACCATTTACATTAAAAACCATCTACATAATCATAATGTATATGGACATATACATAATGCATATGGCCATCTGCATGTATAATTTCAACTTGTCATCTTCTTGAAGCCATAAGTTTTACATAGAAACATATATTAAGATGTTATTTTTTTTGAAATTGCATAATTTTTTGAGAGGAATCTAAATTTAAATAATATTTAGGTTTAGGGAAGTTTTTATGACCTTTTTTCATTTACCCCATAACCTATCTATTCTAGTTCCTCAATGCACATAATGATTTCTTGAATTGTAACGATGATTTAGAAACGCAACCAAATTATATAGAACCATGTAATTTATTAAAACTAATTATTTTATGATGTGATTGATCTTAAATAACTATTAGTGTATCAGTTATTCCCATTGTATCATCTTCACCATGCCAAAAAAAACCAACTAAACCACACAAACATTATAGATCCTTCTCATTTTGATGACCAATAGTAGAGTTCTAACATCCAATAATAAAATGATGACACCCAATAGCAAAATACAGATGCTCGATAATAAAATAAAACACCTAACATCAAATTTAGATGATTGATAATAAAATGTTGGTGTTTTATAGTATATGCAAATGCTTGACAATGGATATCAATGATTGAAATTGAGTATAGATAATTTAATATATTATATATAGTGGTGAATGTGCCCAATTTAATTTCAAGATATCGATGACATACATTTATAAGAGGAAATTTATTTTAAAAATTAGGTGAGTTGAATCTCATAATTAACTTTGACCCCTAAAATCTAGGTTATTTTGAATTATTGGCTACCCCACAAAATAACCTAATGCCAACTTCAAAAAAAGGAATATTCATTAATTAATGAAGATTCACCACTAAAAACCTCTACTACTATGGCATCACACATACATGTAAACTAGAATGTACATTGGATAAATAATGTATATAACTATAACATTACATTGGCTAATTTATTTTATTATAGTATTAAATTTGAAATTGAGTCTTAATCCACCACACAATACTCTCTCCTTCATACATAAACCTACACGATAACTGATAATGAACACTTTTATGTGAGGTCCACCTTTAATTACTCATTATCCCTTATTATAGTGGATGGATCATAAACAAATATTACAAAAATAACTATTCAAGTGATCTAAATAAATACAATATATTTTATTTAGGTCTTCACTAGATTTAATATCATAATAATTCAACATGAAAGGTAAAAATTACCACAAAATAACTTTCAAAGGAATTACAATCTCATGCAATATTTTTTCACATGCAAGTTTACTAAAATCATACATCATGACACCTAAAATATTTAAAATAATAACTATAGTGATGATTATAGCTATGTACCAGTTAGTAATTTGATAACATATGCATTTATACACTCATACTTAGATTTAAATGTTTATAATATGTAAAATGAAATAAATATATCAAATTGGACAATAAAATTATTTCTTCATTGTATTTATAGTTGGTATCTAAAATGACTCTTTTAGCATAGTTCACTATAGCTTCTAAATCCCTTAAGTTAATATATTTCATAAAGGGAGTAAGCATTTAAAATACCTCATAAATGCACCTATACAAATGAACTAAATAATAACATGTTTTAACAACTTTAGTTGTAAGATAATAATAAAAATAATGTTGTTCTAACTTTTCCTAGATCTACTAATGGATCTTTGTGTGCAATAGCTAGCACCTACACCTCCTCACATTGACAGTGCCTCCATCTATTATGAGCACATGGTCATCACTATTACCTTTGTTATGGTCCATATTATGCTTGTACATCCACATCCATCACATCTCTTCTTCTTGTCCCCTCTACCTCGTTTTATCATGATTGACCAACCCACAGTCTAGCATATTAAGTCATGATCAATAGTATCACCATAGGTACCCCTTTACCTCTTCTCCCTCTTGGCTCTCTAGCATGGCATACCCAATAATAGGAAACACTATAGGAACCACCAATGTGGTAGTCCCATATATCTATGTATTTAAGTGGATATATGAGGCTCCACACATGAAGTGTAATGTCTTATAATTTGCACACTTACGAACACTATAGTAATGGTAGACAAACTAGGCCATATGGAAGTTATGTGAGTATAGGGCTGCCATACTACTATCCTGATGTGACAATATGTAAGAGTAACACATGGGGAATAATATACACTAAATGGGCTTATATCCATCACAATACTTTAGGAAACCTACCACTGATTGTATGAGGCAACCTACTTAGTCGATACATAAGGAACCTCTCATATATCCATGCACTAACCAAAATCACAAGTCACATCATCTTCTACTCTCTAGACAACATCTGATACATATCAAAGATGATATGGACCTAGATGATATACCCAAAATCATAGATTAATCCTTGATCCAATATGGATTAGTACAAGGCTATTACATATAGTGATACCTTACCATATAACTTGCTATAGAACAATTGTGTTGTCACAAGTCCTATCACTAATATTTTGGTGTTCATCATGGCTAAAATATATACATAAAAAAAACTCACCCTCAATTAGAGGTAGATCTTATTTGAGTTTTTATCCCATAGAGCTAAGGCTCATCTCTCATCCTCAAACTCTAGTGTATCGGTGATCACTAGTGTCCCATTTATTGAAATTATAAGAAATGCATGGACATCCTCTAGAGTAATACCCACCTCAATGGTGTCCCTTATAGACACTATAATTATGCACCATAAGTTTCTTATGACTTGTGAATTATGGCTGAGTCTAGTATCTTGAAATATATTAAGTTTGAAATGTAGTAGAATCTTCCAAAACCTATAGTTTGCATCATAACTCCTAAAGGTCTAAAAGCCCTCTCAAACATCCTAAAAGTATATACATAAAATATAACTTATATTATAAGTAATTAAATATCTATATATAAATGTAAACTTATATGTAAATGTTTGTTTTATATATATAAATATACTACCTATTTCACCTATGGTAATTACTTTTACTAACTACCATTGTAATTATTTTAACTACCCATAATATTAAAATATCTAAACAAAATCCATTATAACAAAGTAAATAATATCTTTTAAAACTTCCTTCACAATCCAAAACCCAAGAAATAACTTTAGGTTACATTTAATGAGATTAGCATAGGGTTGAAAATAATCAAATATCACATAAGCCTAAATATGGTGAATCAAAAATGATCCATCCATGATTGGCACCATTTTTTAGGATCAACATCGATTATATAAACATATGTATTTATATATGTAAAGGACATGATTTTGACTAGATAAATAATGATGAAATTACCATTGCCTATGTTTTTGATGTTGTGTGGAAGCTACATTATAAAAAATACCTTGTCAGCCTTCAAGAAGCTTAGAATTAGAAATATCCAACTCAACCCCATTGAATGATGATACTGTAGTCCACATAAGTTTATTTGTTTTTATTAGCATCTATGTTATTCTCTCTATTTTATTTATTCTAACATGTTATCTTTGATGAACATCCCTTTTATCCCTAGAACATCCCTAGCCATCTAAAACCATTGTATATACTTTAAGATATCTCTTTAATCCCTTGCACTTAGATTTCTATCCATCCCTACAAAATCATTGTCGATTCATCTAAATTATCAAAAATTATTTAGAATCATCCCTAACCAATCTCTATATTTTTATTATTATATGTTAGAACCCAAGCTTATTTTAATATTTTGAATTAATCTAAATCAAAAGATCTATATTTATTTATCTTCATCATCTACATCTATTTATCTTGCTTATCTTATCCATATATCTTAAATAACTTATAAGCATTTATCTTGTCAAATATCTTTACCATGATCTATATTTCATTTATCAGTATTATCCACTTAATTATGAAAATAGTGAGATGATATCCTCTTGAGGAAGATCATAACTTCTTGGGACTAGTTCCTAACCAGGCATCTCACCAATATATCTATTAATCCCTTTTGTCCAAGTTATCTTCTTGTGTGAAATTTATTATTTGAAGCCAAAAATAAGTTCCCTCATTTTTTGGATTCAAGTGGTGTGTAGCCATATTTGTATCTCTAGGTATTATTCATAAACACTCAATTTTTTTAAATTTTTAGTAGAAAATTAAATTAAAAATTTAAATGAAAAGCTACTATAACATCCCCTACACCTCCCATCAAAAAGTGTTGGTTAACCATTCTCATGTTCTTAGGAACATGATAATGAGATCAACACTTAAAAGAATCCATCTCATCTCCATGATGTCATTAAATCCCAAGGAGACTATTCAAGCTCTATCCACATTAGCCAAACGCTCCAATAGATCTAGTAGCCAGAATGAATATACCAGGCACCAATATCTTTAGTGTCCTTATAAAATATCAAATAATAGAGTATGTATCAAATCTCAATGTCATAATAATTAAAATACATTCTCAAAAATTTAAAATTAATTACTTCATCAACTTGTTTGATTTATTTATCTAGTATTTCTATTTTTTTGCACCATCAACCCTATAGTACATAGACTACCTCTTTATTTCATACTATATCAACCTATTTGATACTAAATCAGCCCTTTCCCATCTCTAGCATACTACATTAGCCCTCTAGTACAAATTCAGCCCCCATTAGCAAATTATATCAGCCATAAATTACCAACTACATTGGTGAAAAGGTACTATGTCAACCATCTTCCCACTCCCCACTTTATGAGCCTACTACTATGTAGTCATCCACCTTAAACAATACTATGTCAGCCCACTACTATGCAATTGGCCCCTATTTTCTTCTTACCTTATAAACAAAGTTGACTAGATCAACACTATTTACTTTTTGTAGTGGCTTTGTAACCATTTATAATAAATTTATTAGGCATTTATTGGTCTGATATTTTCGTCCTTAAAACCCCATTCTACTCCTAGCCTACCTAAAAATTTCCTAGGGTCTATTTTGGTGTCTATATTTTTCATACAATTAAATTTTATATATCTTGCTTAATTTTAAATAAAATTTCTAAAAAAAATGAAATTAATGTTTTCTTACTTTGATCCACTCGTTGCAGCCACTATGCATCATCCCCATAAAAATTGTTGTATCCTCACCATGGTCACTCTCTAAACTTAAATTGGGTCTCTCAAAGCTTTTCTTTCTTAGAATAGTAAAAATAACAAATTAATTGTTTTTCACCTTATTTATATTTACTATTAAAAATTATATACTTGTAAAATATTTACCACCAGAATCTATTTTTTTCCCATATCATTTTTTCTACTAGCTCTTTTTCCAAACTAAAATATGTTCTAAAATCTTGACATCATAGATAATATTTTCACATATCACATTTATATTTTTCATTTTTTTTTTAAATTTATTTCACTAATTTCTGTAGGCTCACCTACATTAAACACCTTCACATTTATTTCACTTCATTTATTATCTAAAACACTAAGGTAAGTAAAGTTGTGTTTTTTTAATTATGTCCTTTGATTTATCTTATTTGATTTTTACCACAATTTACTCTACTTCAGTGTTGTGTGTTGCTATTTTTTTTCCCGAAGCACCATTCCATGTTTCACCTTCATGACATGTGATTAGCTTCATTCAGGGCATATGTATACATATAATATTTTCAAACTTTATCAATTAATGATTTTTTCTCTCTTATAAAAATCCTTTAAGTCTCTATCTCTCTGACTATACACCTTAAAGGGTGCACTAAGAAAGAGGTGGGTAGACTATTAGTTCTTTACACTACTATTATCCCCTAAACTACCACCTTATATTTACATAACCTTATGTTATGTACTTGCCCAAACCTTGCCACTTCTCTTACACACTCCTTCAATAAATTCACCATCTTATGTATCCCCTTTCTAAGATAAAAACCTATTTTTAACATTTAACATACACTATCAACATAGGCCGATGTTATATTTAAATTGTTAAAAGCATGTTGTGGTTCTAGGGTGACTCTAGTTGAGTTAAACTAGTACCTAAATTATTTTTATCAATTAATGATATCGATTCAAATTAGACCAACAATGTTGACTAAAGTTTTATAAATGTTTAAGGTTAGATTTAACTATATATACACATCTATTTCCATCATTTGAAAATAGAAGAGAATAATAATAATAATAATAATAATAATAATAATAATAATAATAATAATAATAATAATAATAATAATAATAATAATAATAATATTCACATCTACTTATCCATCATTCTACTTGAGGAGAATTGTATAGGGTTTCAATACTTTCTTTGGTGATATGAATCTTATCTTGTGGAGAAGTATTTTGGATGCATAGAGAATTTGTGTATCCTAGAGCTCACTTATCTTTGTTGTCTTTAGATACCATAATATTCCTCTTATGAATCACCCTAAACAAGGGAAAGATTGAGGCTCGATGAGTTCATCTTCAAAGTTAAGTATTCCTGACTTTGTTCCTCCTTTGTGAGAGTAGATAAATTTATATTTATACTTCTATACCATTCATTATATTTTTTTATACATTAAATTGAGTATATATCTTCTATGCATGCTTAATTTTTTATGTTTATTACCCCCACTTTGTGCTAAAATCTTTTGTGAGCACTAGATTATATTTTAATTTACTTGTAATTTACTTTGTGAATATGAAAATATAGGACCTAGTTAGGGTTATTACATTGTATTTATTGACTAGAGGCTTTGGAACCCCATCTAGTGATCTTATTATGGTAATAGATCCATTAGTTAGGTGTAGTGGATCTATCTTGGTCATGACCTTGAATATCTAATGTATCAATAATTAAAAGTGTGAGTAGTATTTATATTCTTTGAGTTAGGATTGATTAATAGGTCAGCTACATTTTCCTTTATATACAAATAGGTGCTTGAAGAAGAACATAAAGAGAATGGTGAAGGCAGGAATTTAAAATTTTAGGTTATATATCCATCCTTGGGGGTAAAATATAGTCATTATTATCCTCCCCTATTAAATATTTTATCTCTAGTTTTATTTGAGAGATTTTGGTGAATAATGACTCCCCATGCATGATAGAGACACCTCAACAACTAGGTTTGAGAGTGTATGACCAACACAAGATAGGAAACTGATAATTAGGTTCCTCCCTTGTAAATATCACTTTTAATATCATTTATGACTAGTTGTAGATAGGAAAGTGGTGATTCTATCAATTTCATGAAAAACTTAAATGGTAGTTTCACCTTTGAAAATGGTGAAAACACCATGAAATCATTGAAAACATCAATAAATTTATGGTTTCACTTAAAATGGTGAAAATTAACAAAAAAGTTGGGAAATTACTATTCAACAAAAAATGATAGGTGTGTGATACCACTAAAAGACATGACAAAACATTAAAATTAATGGAGACATCAAAGTAACTGATGAAAATTCTCAATAGATAAATCATTAAAGTAATTAGTGAAAATCCTTAAAGTGGTAAAGTAGTCTTGGAGAGAGAAAAGAGGTTTGTTCAGAAAATAAGAAGACTATTTTGTCTAGTCAAAGAATAGATTATAATGATGTAACTGTTGACATGTAAAATAAATTATATTTGTCTTGGAAAGTTATTAGCCAAACTGAGTATTAATAGATTTAGCCATTTAGTTATAACTTTTGTGTGCTTGTAGGAACAACTTGTTATATTGATTGTGAGTATTTTTCTCATTTTTTGTGGTCAAGGAAGATCAAGACTGAGGATATGTGTTTTTTCCTAGAGGCCATAATGTTTATTACACATTACATGTATGTTTATGATTAGAGTAGATAAAGCTTATCTTAGTGCACTAAATGATAGATGACACTTATAGACTTCCAATTTTCACTTACCAAATAGAGAGGCCATTATCACTTTATAGTATGTGTGGTGGATTCTGAGGTTACTGATTAAGGGATAACCACTATATTTCACTAGCCCTATAGGGTGATAAGCATTGCTAGATGACATGGTAAGTAGCTCTAATATTACTATGGAGAGTAGGATGGTATATATTGACCTGATTGAGACTTAAACAAATATTCAACCAAATGGTCTACCTATAGAGGAGCCTTTTTCAACAACATATATTTATTTTGAGGAACTAGTACTAATGGCCTTTGTCAGTGGCATTCTTCTACCTAATAATAATGGTCAATTATTGCACATGGTCTAGGAAGGGTAGTCAATTATATGTTAAATTATACTTGATATTTTATTGGGTTACAACTATATTGGAGCAACTATATCAAAGTTTACACATGGTGGTATATCAAGGTATTCAGAGCATTATTACATCTACACTACTCCAAGTTTGGGTTTGGGAGCACATTGCTATAGAGCATCCAATGGGTTAGATAAGAGTAAGAGGCACTTTGTTTGACATCCATATCTAAATTGATATAGGTCTAGGATTGGGATCATAGAGGTTAGCTATGAGGTCTAAAATATCTAGGACTTGCCATAATTTAGGGTTTGGGTAGTCAATTCATCAGCCATTGGCTTCTCCACCACCAGGGCCTATGGGGCCACCATAGTAGATAGTCCATGAATATTCATATTGATATATATGATTGATAAATCTTTGTATTTTATATCATTAAATGTATATATTTTTCATGTATATGATATTTTGTCTAACAAGATATACAACATTAACTTGCATATTTTTTTATCTCACTAATGTACATATACTTATATATATATATATATATATATATATATATATATATATATATATATATATATATATATATATATATATATATATATATATATATATATATATATATATATATATATATATATGATTAGATTTTGGTAGTTTATTTTATTAGTCATATTGATATGTAATGTATCAAAAAATTTCCATGACTCTATCATTATACTATTGTAGAGATGATTTGATGTTATTTCTTATATTACAAATGTCATATGTTTTTAATTTGTCACTTGATATTGGCTTAGTTGATTATGCTCAATAAATGTTTATGACTTTTTTATACACTCATTTATTGATATATATCATGATTACAATAGATATTAATCATTTGATTTAGTTTATTTTGGTGAGAATGGTAGTCAAACATTTATTTTTTTGTGACATTCCTAGTTAGACCTCTAATATCTAATTTTGATTTAATATTTGACATTATGCATCATAATTATTAATTAATTATGATAAAAATTAGATTCCATAAGCATAATAAATTTAGTAATATGAAAATGTAAACAAATTAATATTGATATAATAAGGATCAAGGCCTAAGTGTAAATCATATTTCAAGAAACCAATATTAGGCAAGTACAAATATCTATAACTTAATAACTAGATATAACAAATCCAAAATTAAGTGTATAGTATAATTCACTAAACCTAAGGCAATTGAGAAGTGTAAAATAAATACACCAAACAAATAAAGAAGTAATAAACTAAAAAATGCATAAATATACACACATAAAATTGAAAAATAAAGTCAACATAAAGCATCTAATTAACCATTAGTGTATGTTTATGTTGATAAGGAGTTACTCTTAGGAACTACCCCAAGGGAAAGAGACATGTTAGATGTAGAATTTTTTAAAATGTTGGGATCAAAGGAATATAAGAATAGGAAGGAAGTGGTTGAGTTATCTCAACATATCCCATGAATCCAAGTGCCACCTACATAGTCCAATGGACTTCAGTCCAAATGTAGTTATCCCAAGAAATGGGATGATAAAAATGAGAATGTATAGATATAAAGATTATTTGATAGATATAATAAAAGGGAAGGGACTCATAAAATAGTGAGAGAATCTAGATAATTAACTTAAAAAGTGGTGAGATCATTAAATGGTGAGAGTGGCCAAACTGACCCAAGATGCCCCATGCATTCAAACATTGCATACATAATATGTGTGGACCTCAAGACAATGTAGTTCTCCCAAAAATGGGAGGATTATGGGGAAAGGTACAATGGATCTAAAATTATCATGCCAGGTTGTACAAAATATTTTATATCTCTCATGAAGATTGTAATCCATTTTTTTAAATTTTCTATTTTGTATGTTTTTGGAGGCTTCAAATGTTTTTTTGGTTTTTGTAGCTTTAATCTCTTGAGGATATTTTTAATCCCTTTTTTATAACAAGGTAATTTTATAAATAAGAGAAAATTAGGATGCATAAGGGGGTATAAACATATATACAAGGGAACCATGTCTATCAAAGTAAAAAGTAACCTTGGGTAGGGGCTCAAAGGACTCACTCTCAAAATGGTGAGGGATTATCTTATATGGCTTTCAAAATAGTGAGATCATAGATTAAATGGCTCATAAAATGGTGAGAACATGAATACAAAATGTTAGAAAAATGGTCATATTATGGATAAAAATTCTCATAACATGGTGAAAGAATAAATACAAATGTTTTCAAACTGGTGATAGTGTGGCATAGGGGTGACCAATTTAACCTCATAAATTGAGTACTACCTACATAGTCCAGATGGATGTCAATTCAATGTAGTTAAACCTAGGCTAAGAAATACTACTAATTAACAACATTTTTGAGGTAGGAGAATGATAAAGTGACTTTTAATGGTACATGATTTTATTAAAGGTTGAAATTTTAGGGTCCATCATGTATAAAAATCATGGTGAAGTGTTGTAAGATATGGTCTTTAAGGATGTGTTGATGATGACCAAATTTTCCTTATTTATTGAATCTTTCTCTAAATTTGGCATCTGAATATGGATTTTATACATGTGAATTGAAATCAAGATGAAGATGGTAATAGGATAGAGGAATGGGAGGAAATAATACAATTATGAAAATTTCATGAAGGGTACCACAAAGTAGGGGTCCTCATAAACAATGTTCAATAGAATAAAGCATAGAAGCACTTTAGATGCATAATATTCATGGGCTCATCTATCACTTTCCCATTTAGTGTAGCCAACTTGTACTCTCTAAATCCATAGTTATTTGTAATAATGAATGGTCTTATCTGATTGGGCTCAAATTTTCCCTTATTTTCATATATTGCATTGATATATTTTTTATTCTCTTTCATCACAAGATCACCAAATGAAAACTCTCTAGTCTTGATTTGATTGTTATAGTTACAACATAACCTATTCTAATAGGAATTAAGATTATGGAAAGTAGCAACTCATTTTTCATCAATTATTTCTATTTCATGTAATTGAGCTCCTCTATAGTCCCCATCATCAATGATATCTTGAAGTGAAATGTGTAAGGAAAATTGATATTGATAGGAAGAATAGATTTAATGACATAAACTAGGGATTATGGTGTATATCCTATATATTTTTAGGTATTATTTTGGTAATCCTAAAGGCTAAGAAATAATTATAAATGTCAATCATGGCCAATATAATTGATAGCCTTTTTAAGGATTTGGACTAGGCTTTTGTTAAATGGCTCATCTTAGCCATTAATTTGAGTAAAATAATGAGTGGAAAACCATTATTTTATATGTTCCTTGGCATAAGAGGATTTAACCTTTTTATTCTTATAGGATCTATCATTATCATAAATGATGTATGAAGGAATGCCAAAGTAGTAGATAAGGTGGTTGAGAATGAATTTGGAAGTTTGCTTATTGATTACATAATTTAGGGGAATGGATTCAACACACTTATTAAAATACTTATTAGGAGTGAAGATGTGTTTATGGCCATATAAGTTAGTAGGATTAATTTTCCATATTATATTAAGTCCCCATATGGAAAATGACCAAGGAGTAGTCATTGGCTAAACTACTTTTTATCATGCAAAACGTACACTAGTGAATGAAAGGCTCTCACATACATTAGTGTGCAAAACATACACACCTATCACCTTGGAATTTCATGCCATAGAGTGATCTGGTGTCTCATTATAAACATCATATGATCCCCAAATATGTGGGACTCTTACGCTCCTTGAGATGAACCTCCAGAGTAGGTCAGCTTCCTTCTATTATAAATGCACCTAGCTTAAGACCAATACATAGACCTACAAAGAGTAGAAAGAAATCTAAAACTAGAGATAACCATAAACATGACTAAGTGGAAAGGGAGATAAAAGGTAAGAGGATTTTTATAATATAAGAGGTTATGCACTAAGAATGGAGTAAGAACCTCACATGCTTAAGGACATAATAAAACTAATAGACTGGATACAAGATCTTAAAATGGGGTGCATTGCATACATGTTTCACATGGAGGTAAGGTAACACAATGTAGTTATAGGAGGTTCAAAAAATGATCCACATATAACACCTAAATATACCCATGTATACATATCATGCTACCTAAATATACATTTAGTTCTCTATATAGGTGCATAGGGAGGATGACAATGATAGGGACAAATATCCACAGTCAAGGATCAACAACCATGAATGTACATAAAACATATATCATGAATAAAATTAAATCAATTATTATTAATCTAAAGGTTTAATTAAATATTTAAAACTCAAATGGGAAGAGATTTTTCATACTAGGAGAGGGATCTTGGATGCAAATTTTTAGCAACATTATGATGCCTAGAAATGTTGACCATTTTACATTAAAAATCAAGTTTTGTATAGCACTAGGTAAATCCAAACATAATCAATTCAACATTGAATGTGGTAGGTAAGAAATTTAATTTAAAATTATGATGAAATATTAAGGTTGATTATGAGAATAAAAGTCTTCACAGTAACTATTATAATCCATGTTTGTTTAACTTGGGTCTGACAATTTTATCATGGAAGTAGTTGGAAGGCTACTCATGGATCCACATGTGAATATAATAATGAAGGGAATATAGGTATCCAAGAGAGTAATTTTATCATGATTTAACATTTTCATAACCACCTTGTCATTCAAATCTGTTTGGATTTATCTCCCTCAATGCCCAATCAGATTTAACAACCACCTTTATGTATGGCTACCACTTGTCAATCCACCTGGATTAGTCCATTGATGTGGAACTATGTAGGAATATATTTTGGGTTATGACATGTCATATTTTGTGTAATATTAATTGAATATATCCTACATAAATGGTGTGTGATGAAGGCTACACATAAATGTAGCTATGTAGTGAAAATGCAAGCTAGTGAAGGGTGTTGAGGGTGATCTACAAAAATACACAAGGCACTAACTCTTTATGTGCCTTTTATATTTTGATGATATTCATAGTATATGTTTTACAAGGGTAAATATGTAAAAATATATGATTTGGAATGGGAATCCATCATTTAGTCATGAGGAAACCTTTGAATAAGATCATGTAATAATATTGAAGATCTTGCATACATTCTTCATGATTCAGATCTATTTTTTGCATGCTCTTCCTTTATGTTGTTTGAATCTTAAGAGACATGTGTGCTATTATTTACACACCATGTTGGTGTCTTGAAGGATACTTTTATGGTGTGTTTATTATGAACTCCTCATAGGCATGAATTAATCTTTTAATTGATGTGTCAACCCATGCTAATTGTTGAGTGTGGACATGGATGAGAAGCATTGATGATTAGGCTTATATTTAGGGAACTCGATACTACTCAAGCATGTAACCTCTTATCAAGGCCTAATGATTTTAGTGATTATTGGGGGGTGACTTGGAGATACAAATATTTTGGTGACTTATGTAGGTTACTTGCCTACTAAGTGGGAATCTAGTAGCCTTGAATAAATCTATTAGGTACATAATTATCTGGAGTCCCTTAACTCTTTCTTCAAAGAATAATTGGAAAAAAAATCCCATCCATCCTTAGAAGGAATTGAAATACTTCAAAAATGATAATAAAGAAAATAAATACACCAAATGATGCTAAGAGAAAATTTAAATCTAAACCTAATAGAATTATACACAAGGACTTGGAGGAAATGAGACTAATCTAAACAATAATGTGTGTGTGGCACTTAAGAAAATTATAACATCTAGAATACTATTTAAAAGGGTGTTCATGATCATTAAATATAGTTATTAAAATGAATCCCATTAAATAATATGGGAAAAACTTCTCCACTTAGACTCACGAGATGATATGAATGGGTTTGCTTGTAATTGGATATGGTATATGGGTCACTCCATATAATATCAAAAAAATTATGCTTCCTGGCCTTTGATCTATCTATGTCCCCTTTGAGTACCAAGTCTCCTTCATTTAAGTTTTTATCAAAATACCTCGTATCAAATGTTCCCTTTGGCTATCTTATCGATGATTCATAGTGTGCATGGTCTATGCCCTGAGTTCTTTAATTTAAATTAGCTCGACTAACCTTACTTTCATTGGATCACTCTTGAGGAATTTCAATTGATGAGCTACCTCTAGTAAGGAAACTTAAGAGACATGGGATAATTCACTTCCATTATGTAGACTAACATAAAGGGTGACTTCCTTAGCAAGTTTTTTGGCATTATTCATCTACCCAGAGGGTTGTCTTAAGGTGCATATTCTAGGATCATTAATTATCTTCCATGGTTTGCTTAATGATAAAAATCAAATTCTTTTTAGTCAACTTAGATAAACCATTACCTTGGGGGTAATATTTTCAAAAGATGATCATATATATACTATGTTTGACTACCCATTCACTAATCTTGGATTTAATGAAAGATAGTTCATTATCTAAGATAATAATGGATGGAAACCAAATCTTATGACAAAACTTTCATAAAAGTCTAAGATAGAAACCTTATTATCCTTTTTGAGTGGTATTACCTCTATCCACCTCATGAATTAGTCTGTTTTCATGAGGATCTATTTGTGTCATGTTCTTTATGATAGATTTATCATGTCAATAAAATATAAGCCCCATTAGGAAAAGGGTTGATCAACTTTTATTAGATGTAGAGGTAGGGCTACTAATTTCTACTTTCCTAAAAATAATGTGCAGTTTTTGTAACTTCACACCCATGTATGAAATCTTTGAATAGACTTGGCTATTAATATAAAACTTTAATTATTTTTATTATAATGGTCTTAGGTGAGTAATGGAATTATAACAACCCATCGTAGAATTCTTGAAGGATACTATCCACTTGTCTTGTTATAAACATCACAAGATAAATCCATTGATGTCTCGTTTGAAAAATGCACCTATGAAAAGCAAATATGTAATGGATTATAATATAAAATATCTATGTTTGGATTATTTAAGTCATTTTGATATGTATCAATATAGAGGAAGATCTCCATGCTCTCAGTCAGCTTAGTTGGTTTTTGCACAACATAGGAATTACATAGCCTTCATTCCTCACATCGTATGATAACTATTCATAGAGTCCCTTACGTTGGTCTAGATTGGTGATTTGTATGACTATGTCATATTATATCACTTTTTTGACCCAATTGAATCTCTTCTCACTATTTTCCTTACTGAGTAAGAACTCCTTTATACTCAAGTGTGAGATCTTAAACTAGATATTATTATTGGAGAGCATGTGCATAAGTATATTGAACACTCTTATTACCATGAGGTTATGATTCTCTAAAAATTTATATCATAACTCATAATCCTTGATATATTATCTAAATAAAGTGATAGGCTACTCTAGTTGATCATTGTTCTATTACGTAAGAAAGGATGAGATGCCTTCAACTCTAATAAATGCATAAAGGATAAATTCCTTATTGTAATCTAAGTTTATCAACATAAGAGACTCTATGATGTCATGATTTATGGCCACAAACCTTATTTAGTCTTTATTCTAGCCAAATTAATTTTTATTCTTCAACATTACTATGACGGGTTGGATAAGTGTTGTGAACTTGCCACAAACCTTCTAACAAAGTTTATTTTCCCCAAGAATTTTTGGAGACCCTTCTTTTCACCTGAGAGAGGGAGTGATATAATGGACTCAAATTATTTGGGATTAATTTCAAGTCCCTATTTGGAGATGATGTGTCTAAAGGATTTCCTCTATGCATGATGAATATGTACTTGTTTGGGCTCAAAGAGATCTCAAACTATCAACATTTTTTGAGGACTTGCTCTAGATGACCCATATGATCCACTACATGCCTTGAAAAAATAGATATATCATCAAGGTAATGAAGATGATGTTATTTAGGAGTCCCTTGAATGGCATGTCCATATCCCTTTATAAGTTAGTTCATGTGCTTTGCAAACTAAATGACATCCTTTAATATGTGAAGCTACCCCACTTAGTGGTGAATACTATTTTAGATTGATCTCACTCCTACACAAGTACCTAGTTATATCATGAATATCCATCTAGTAGTGAAAACCTTTTCATTCTTGTGACTATTTATAGAATTTTATCCATTGGTACGAGGGGGTAGTGAAGTCTACATACAATCAAATCTCTCCATTAATATTATGTACTAGGACTAGATTGGCCACTCATGAGGAATGTTTGATTGAATATATTATGTTTGACTTAATGAGATTTGACATATATTTCCTTATTAAGGGTTTAAATTTAGGTTTAATTGGCATTTTATTCTCCCTGACTAGTCTAGTATTTGGGTAAATCTCAATCATATGTTGGGCTAATCCTAGATCAAAACCTCTGACATCTTAGTAGCTCCATGAAAATATATCATCATATCTTATGCTTGGCTTAATGAATTATTTGAATTTATATTGGAAACATACCTTATCAACTTTTAAGAGCATGCCATCAGAGATGGCCACTAGCTTGAAGATTTTCTCCTTTACCATCATGTTTTTCCTATTTCCCTTTAGCATGTCAACAGAATTGAAGATGATTTTAAGCATGAATAGCACTTTAGGTAATTTGTTTATATTTATTAAAATTATTTTATCCATATATTGAGTTTGGAGATGTGTTTGTTTGTTGGCACAAAACTTAGCTTCATCTTGTAGTATGTTGATAATTTGCTCATCATTTTTGAATACCTACTAATTACTTATGTTGTCCAAGACTACTAACCTGACTACAATTTTTATGAGATGTTTAGAATCATCCTTTATATTATGTGGGATGTCATATTGTGTGCTCATGGTTTTAATCCTATTAACATCATCATTTTGTACCCTTATTATGTAATGAATATTAAAAACATCAAACTTCTTTATCATTCTAGTTTATAGGCTCTTAGTAGGATATTTTTGGACATATTCCATAGTTTACCACCAATTCACTATCTTTAAAAAATTGAAACTCCTTGATTCCTTTGTTATGTGTTAATTACATACCCTAGATCAATGCCTCATATTGAGAAATATTGTTTATGTAGATAAAATATAATCTCAATGCATGGAAATATTTCTCCTTTGAAGGGGAGATCATCAAAACACTAGCCTCTGAGCCATTTTTACTTTAGGAACCATTGAAGTACAACTTATATGTGACTTAAAAGTCTTTTAATGACTTTACAAGGTTAGTTAATAAGGTGTACTCCTTGAGAATACAATATGTGACCAACCTTGTTTCCTTTGCATTATCATATGGGTCAAACTTGTTGTCCTTACATGCCCATTCATCAAGTAGGTTATTCAAAATTCCCTCAAGAGGCATGGCAGCCTCATAAAGAATTATATTCTCCTTTTGGTCAAGAAAGGTGTAATTCATATTGAATTGGCTAAGAGTGCATGAATTTATGTTATTTTATGATGTCCTCTACAATGGGAAGGATAAAACATACATGTGGAGTGGGAATCAGATCCTTGATGATTCCTATAGTTTTAAATACTATTCTCCCCAATTGGACAACCATTCTTGAGATGGGATAATATACTATGGCTATCATGTATAAGATTTTATTTAACATTACTAAGTTTATTATAATCTAATATATCATATGATTATGTATGAGTTGGTCTTTGATAATTAGAGAGATGTATAATGGGCGAAAATTGCTATTTCTATGTACTTCTTCCTCTAGTTGACCTAGAATTAAGGGTGTAATAGGAATAGTTTACAATGGCTCATGATATTGGAGGCTCCTTAGGGCATCCTATAGTGAATTAATTTTGGAAAGAATAGAAAGAGTATCTAACATTGTAATATTTAGGCTAGTCTTCTTCAATTGCTCAACTATGTTAAAGGGGATTTTAGTCCCTTTAATCTCCCCATTTTGAATTACAGCCTCTTTCCACTTACATATTAGTTTGAAGCTAAATCTCTTTTTTCATGGCCATCATGAAAATTCTTAGAAACATCTCATAGGTGTTCTACCCTTCATTTATAAATAAGATTTAGGGCACAAATGTTGAGTGTTCTAAAAGAGACAACTCTCCTTATGGTGATTTCTTTTCAAATCTTATCTTAAAATAATCTAGGTTACTTCTTGCACTCAATGCTTCATTCTAATTCACATAATTGAAGTTTCCCTCTTGTTAATTTAGGAGGGTGGACTTGTCATGCTCTTACATCCATGCCTGTAGTTCATTTCTTGGTTGATAAGAAGTATATGGGGGCTCTTGAGGTGGTAGTACATTTTATAGTGTAGGTACCTCCTTCACCATTTTAATCATGTACATGGATTGATCATGTGGTTGATCACATGCATATCACCATTCATAGTCCTACACAATATTATTATACATAGGCACAATATCTCTATAGGTGCTCATAGTGTTAGGATTTAGTGCATAGGGTGGTCTATTATATATGATCTAGTATTGAGTCTACACAAAATATTGGTAGGGAGGCATGTTTGATTGATATTAGTCATTGAAGTGTTGACAAGTCTTAGAATTATATGTTTGCTACCTCTTAGGCACTAATAGCTCATTTCCAAAGTTATTAAATAAGGACTTGACTTCATGTAGCTCACTCAAGGGTTTGAAATTTGATGGAACTTGTGGGATGAAAACAAAAGGAATGGGGACTAGAACTAGAATGGGTTTCAAAGTAGGTGAACTTGTACATGGGGGTTCGTGATATAAGGGAATAAGGGGTATGGTATAATTTTTTCCCACTTGGATCAAGTAGTTTTTTACATTTACATGAACCTCATATTTATCTATTAACACTTCACCTCCCATAGATTGGATCATCATGGCCACATCGATGTTAAATGCTTTAAAAATTTTTAAGAACATAGTGAGAGGATTCGGATTTACCAAGAGTGTAACTTAGTCCTAAATCCTCTAAGACCTAAATTTAAATTCAACCATATACTCATGTGGATCCCTTTTTATTTCCATGAGTTTCTCCATTAATTTCAAGTGGTCAATTTTTTTTCAAACTACATGCATAGTGTCATGCCTAACTCATCCCAATTTTCAATAGTATTAGGACACAATCTATTATACCATTGGATAACTCTCCCTTTTAAACAAGTGGTAATGAATCACACCATGACATTTCCTTTAGTCATGTTGTGGATGGAGCAAATATTTTCAATATCTTGTATGTGCTCTACTAGGGTAGTATAATTATCTCTAGTAAATTAGGGGATGTTATTAAGAGTAGTTATTGGAATATCATCATATTAGATAAGAATCAATGTGTTTCCTTTATTAAATGGAATAAAGGGTTGGTTTTTAAGAGAAACCATGAATATGATTGGGAATAGTCTTCCTCTATGTGGAGGGAATCTACCAAAAGGGGGGGGGGTGGTTAGACTAAGCTCTAAGATAAGGTTTTCTTATTTTGCTAGCCTTTCTAACAATGGACAAGGATAATATAATTTATCTTATTCAATAAACCACACACACACACACACACATAGATATATATATATATATATATATATATATATATATATATATATATATATATGTATGTATGTATATATATAAAATTAAAATTATACCCCTTGAATATGATCTCTTCTATCTTGTCATATGATGAAACAAATTGATATTTATGAACCAAGAATATTTTAATTCCCCATGTTATACATAGTTTCTTTAACACTTAAATTAATGATAATAGCACCAATCTCAGATAAATTTGGAACTTGGTCCCATCATGTATGCTATAAGCTATTATAACTTGATACATGGACCCATGATGAAAGGATATCATACAGATAGTGAGATGAACTTCCACACCTAGATACTTGGAGTTGTGTGTTAGAGAGTGATTTGGTGTCTCATTTTAACAATGGGATCATCCCACAAGGTGTGGGAATATTTCACTCCTTATGATGAACCTCCATATTATGTTGGATTCCTTCTATTGTAAATGCACATGGTTAGGACTAGTGCATATACCTATAAAGAGGAGAATGACATTAGCAACTGGTGCTAAACATAAAATTGACTAAGGGGAAAATGGATCAAAGGGTAAGAGGATTGATGGAATGTAAAAGGTGATGCACTAAGAATAGATAGATAAACTCACCTAATTAATGAAACAATAAAACTAATAGACTGGATACAAGATCTTCAAACCAGGCACACTGCATAAGTGTCTCACATGGAGGTAAGGAAACATAATGTGGTGCTAAAAGGGACAATAAATAGTCTATAGATAATGCCAGAGAAGACCCATGTATACATAACATGTGACTTCTATATATTTTTGGTTGTATATAGAGGTATGAGGGGGATGACAATGAGATGGATGAATGTACATAAACAAGCATCAACAACATTAAATGTACATAGAACATAGAGAATGAAGAAAATTAAATTAGATTTTATTAATCTCAAGGTCTAAGGAAATATTAAAAAATTGAAGGGGCATAGATTTTGTATACCAAGAGAGGGATATTTGAGGGAAAATATTTGTATCATTATGATTCCTAGAAATATTGACTATTTTACAATAAAAATTAGTGAGTATATAGCATTAACAAATCCCAACATAAGTAAATCTCTATTGGAGGTTGTAAGTAAGAACTTGATTTTAGAATGACAATTAGAGACCAAGGTTAATTAAGTGTATCAGAGTCTTCTTAATAAATAATACAATCCATGCTTATTTAACTTGGGTCTCATAATTTGATCATGGAAATAGCTAGAAGGTCACTTGTGGATCCATGTGTGTATCTAAGAATGAAGGGCATATAGGCATATAGTGGAGGTATGTGATCATGATTTGACACTCTAAGAAACACCTTGACATTCAAATCTATTTATATTTGACTCCCTTGATGTCTAATTAGACTTAAATACCACCTTTATTTATAAAAACCACCTATCAATCAACCTAGATTAATCCACTAATGTAGAACTATGTAGTCATATATTTTGGATTTTACCTTATTAGCCTATGCATGTGGCCAGTTGAATGTATCCTATATAAAAGGTGTACACTGGAGGTTGTATAGAGAGATATCTATGTAGTGAAGTTATGAGCTAGTGAAGGGTGTTGAGGGTGATCTTTTGTGGAAATGCACAAGGCCCTAACTTTTTCTACATTTATTCTCTTTTGATGGTATTTAGATCATACATTTTACAAGGGTACATTTGTGAAACTTGTGATTCAGAGTAGGGCTCCATAATTAAATCACAAGGAAACTGATGAATAAGAGCATGAAAGAATATTGAATATATTGAGTATGCTCTTCACGATTTAAAAGCTTTTTTTTTGTGATTTTACTTTTTTGTTATTTGAAGCTTTAGAAACCCACACACTCTAATTTTTTATGAAGGATATTTTCATGGGTTGTACATTATGAGATTCCCATAGGTGTGAATTAATCTCTTAATTTATCCATGAACCCATACTAACTTTTGAATTCAATCATGGATGGGAAATATAGATGAACATCCTTGCTTTTTGGGGGTGACTGAAAAGTCAATAATGCTCAAGTTGGAGTATGAATGAGATTACCATGTTTCTAAGAAGGTACACAATTATTAACATATGCACATTCTTCTACTTCCATATTGGTCCAATAATACCCTATACACATGAGTTTTTTGGCAAAGACCATTCCACTAGTGTGGACTCTATAAATCCCTTTATGTACTTATTTAAGGGATAATCTAGATTTTATCAAAATTAAATAATGAAGTATATTTCCATCATATCCCATACAATAGAGTGTATCACCAATTAAGGTATAATGATATTAATTATTAATAAATTCTTTTTTTTTTGTTGTGAGAAAGGTTATCAAGAAGGATGTGGTCTTGGAGGTAGTCATATAAGTCATGGTACCAAGGTGAATTTGGACCAAAAATATCACATACCATTTTGGATGTTGAACATTCATGAGTTAGTTTCAAAATATGTTCAATAAGTAATTGGTAATATATAACATGATATGTGATTGATATCAATGATTCAATTATTACCATTGAATTTATAGTCATGTCACTAGCTCTTGGTATCTGCTTAAATTACATATATTCAAAGCTCTACTTGAGACTGTCTACCATGTTTTTGTAAGGTATAAGCTTGTCATATTTGGTTTGATATTACTTTATCACCTAGTTAATTATTAATGAGTAATCCCCATGAACATATAATTACTTGATATTCCATTGTACTACTAGGTGAAACCCTAAAATTAGTGCTTTGTTCTCTACTATATTTTTAGTGCAAGGGAAACTAATGTGGAAGGATTTGGGAATAAAATCCCCATGTGGTGTTATGAAAATAATTATAGATATATATCTATGAGTTATAAGAACCATAAAAATAGAGTGTCCAACACTATGATTCAGAAGAGATTTATTCTAGAGTAAAGATGGACTTGTTAGGAAAGCCAAAAGTTAGTGGCTTGGTATTTGATAAGGGTGATTTGACAAGTTGATCTCCAAGTATTTTCCACTTAATTATTTTTTGATGTACATATTCATTCTCAAACTCACTCAAGAGCATTACCCATTTTGCCATGCAACTAGTCAAAGATACCTTGGAAATTATATATTTGAGTGGGTCCACTTTGTCATTAAAAATGGTTTTGTTATTAATCATGTAAAGTCATAAATTTTGAGATTTGAATACCATTGCTAAGCAAGATTTTTAAATTGGCATATTTTATGTTCATAACAAGAAAAATGATTAGATTAAATAATACATTGCTCATTATTTTACTTGATCATCATGTTGGACAAGGAGTGTCCCCAAGGCATGTCTTATTGCTGAAATGTAGAGGAGTGGTGTATTCAAAAGTGTCGGCGGAGATAAGGTATATTTTCTAAATATTCCTTAAAATTATTAAATTCTTGTTGATAATTAGTGTTCCATGAAAAAGTGGTTCCCTTGTTCAAAAGGTGAGTGAAAATATAAAATCTATCTACTAATTGTGAAATCATGTGATGAATACATTATATTTTACCCTAAAAAATACAGAGTTATTTTAGATTAGATATAGGAGAAATTTATATTATGGACTTAACCTTATCTAGATCAACTTTCATGCCCTTATGAGAGACAATGAAGCCTACTAATTTATTATAAGCGATGCCAAATACATACTTCTTAGGATTAAGACGTACCTTGTATTCACAAAGACTTTCAAAGATCTATCATAGCATTTTTGGATGGCCTAGTCTAATTTTGTATTTACCCAAAATTTCATCCACGTAGTCTAATAATGAATTATGTCATGGAATATGACATTCATTGCATGTTCATAAGTAGCACCAACATTCTTGAGGCCAAAAGTAATCGTTTAATAATATATCATTCCCCATGGAGTGGTGGACATTGTTTTATTTTGGTCTTTAGGTGTTATTTTTATCTTATTACATACTAAGAATCCATCCATAATAAATAACATCACATACCCTATTTTGTAATCTACGATCATATCAATGTTTGGTAAAGGAAAATCATCCTTTAGGAAATTTTTACTAATACCTCTAAAATATATACATACGTGGATTACTTATGGATTATTTATAAATGGTATAATTATATATATATATATATATATATATATATATATATATATTTAATAGTCTATGGGATGAATACATCCTCCCTCAAATAAATTTCTAAAGTCATCTTTTACTAGTATCACAATGCGAGGATGAATTTTTCCTAACTTCTATTTGATCAACTTTACATTAGGGTGTAAAACAAGTCAATGCAAAAATAGAGAAGGATCTAAGCCAGAAATATCTAAATAGGAATAGGAAAAAAATATCAATAAACTCATAAAATAGGGTTTTAATAATCTCACATTCCTATTTAGTGAGGGACATTCTAAATTAGATCCATTTGGGATCGTCTAGGGTTCTAATGTTTACCTCTATGGTATCTTCCACAAGTAGTGTATAACCATCATATATAATATTTGGTAATTAGATTCATTTATTTTATTGATCATATTGTGGCTCAATAATTTCATCAATCTCTCACATGTTTTAATAATATAAATCACCAAAGATTGGTAAAGGTCACTTGGCAAAAGCATGCAAGAAATTGAACCAATTAGTCAAATATTTTTTGATATTTTAAACTAATTTATAACTGATATGAGGTTGTATGAATGAAATAACCCTATGTTTCATTCAAATTATGATGAACTTCCCTATCTAAATATTAATGAAATAGGTTTTCACTATTGGACTCATCTATTTGTTTACTATTTTCCTAGTCTAAAAGTGCCTCAAAGAGGTTTTCATTTTGAGACCTCAATGTTTCATTTTATTTATTTTATTTTCAACCAAGGAATTTTTAATACTCTCCAAAATAGGTTTTTAATAGTGAATCATTTCTTATGATCACCAATTATAAAACCATCTTGGAGGCCCATGAATTTAGGAATTGCCTTATTGTTTTGGAAATCATTTAATGGTATATGAGCATATTGCTTGTCATAATCAATTAATTGGGGGTGGTGGAGTAAAATAGGGTAAATAGAGGTGAGAGGGGTAATTTTAAAAATGATATTGGTATTAAAAATTATGGCATCATATAACTCATCATAGATGCTATAATAGGACTCTAGGTCACTCCTGGTATCTTCATCATTAGACAGTATGTTGGTATCACTCTTGAGATCTATCAGATAACCCTTATGTGGTTTATAAATAATACCTTGATTGTCTTTATGTTTGATAAAAAATAATGGATTAATATGACCTTGTTGCCTTTTCCCCAAGTCATTGCCTACATTAGCTTTATTAACTAATATTATGTTAGGAATATGATATTTATTGATTTTGTATAAAGTACTAAAGTCATCATTGTACAACCATGAGTCACCATCACCTTCGATGTGTTCTTATTCCTTTATGTTATTTTTGAAAAAATTAATAGGTCCTTTTTGGTGAGAGTCACTTTTTCTATGAAATTCCATTATGACACTCTTCATCTTGGGCCAACCATATGATTTAGGTATTCTAGGCAATTTAGCTATATGAAAGGAATTTCCAATTTGGTATTGGACATGGCCTTTGTCTATGATGGAAAAATGGTTGGAAATTTGAGAAGGTGGTCTAGACTATGACAATAAACTAACCAAAATTATGATGTGGGATGAGATTTGAAGATAGTTCATATCAAAAGGATAAGAGCATATTTCTTCTAATGTTAACTTATTACCTTAAATTCTTACTTGGATGATATAAACTACATATTTTACCTCTTATAAGTCCTAAAAATTAGGATTAGATTATGAGGGATTGGTCATAGGATGTTGAGTATTCAAGGGTGGATTATCTTAACCTAGATATAATGGTGGTATGGGATATTGGTGAATTTTTACCTGATTGGTTCTACCTAGAATGTTCACATGTTGATTAGGGTTATATTTTTGATAGGGCACTTTTTGTTGGTAAATAACTTTTTGTTTAAGGTGATGCTAATTTTGAGGTAACTATGGTCTAAATAGAGGATTACTATATTGGGTATTGAATGAGACTTTTTTGGTATGAAAAGGAAACTAATATTAATTTGTATAGATATATTGCATGAAAGGAAGTTGTTATTGGTTAGGTGGAATACATTGTTGATTTAAAGAGGCATACTTTTGATTAAAAGTGGCATGTGGTTGACTAGAAAGAACATATTATTGGTTAGATAATGTTTATTATGTATTGGTTTCCACCTATTGGGGTGGAGTATTGGTCTCCCCCTATTGGGGTGGAGGATTAGTAACCACCTATTGAGATGAGGGATTAATAAAAACTTGATGTTGTGATTCAATCATGTTTCTAATTGGTTGTTATAAAGTATTAGGAATATTAGAAGAAAGGATTTGTTAATGAGTTAGAGGAATGGTCTTTTGTACTTGGGATAACACTCAATGTGGATTGGCATGTATTGATTAATAATTATAAAACACATGAAGGGAAGAATCCATAGGGAAATTATAATTAGGATTAACCAATGTATTAATTTCAATTATAGGTGTGTTAAACAATTTGGCAACTAAGGTGTTACTAGGAAATAGATTGATGTTGGGTGTATAATGGGATAGTAATTTTGGTTGTAGTTTAGTTTTTGGACTCAAATATATAAGTGGTGGTTTTTGAATATAAAGAGTAATTAGGGAATTATATAAAGTATCCAAGACCTAACTAGCCTACTATATTTGAGATGTGATGGATTGTATTTGTGAAGGTGATTCAACAAGTTGATCCTTTTCTTTACTAGATGTTATGAGGGATCAACTAGAAATTAGCACAAGGATCTAACTTTGGTCAGATGTGGTTCTATTAATTATCAATGAAATGGGTGTCTATCTAGGATATATTACTAAATAGTGTAAATCCTCTATGAAAAATATAGTGGGAAATTTAGCACCTATTTCTAACAACCTTATAATATGTTTGTAATTTTTATCAAAGAGGTGTCATGCATAATGGTTTTGTCCAATTTATAAACTATATGGAAAATTTAAATATTACTATTGGTTTTTTTCATGTTCAACATTAGGTAGTACACTTGGGAAGTATTTTTTATTTTTTCCATGTTACATAGTGGATGGGGCACTTGGGAGGTGTTATTGGTTTTATCATTCATCAATATTTGATGGTACATCTATGAGGTATTGTTGATTCATGCCTTATTTGACATAATGGTAATGTGTGTGTGTGTGTGTGTGTGTGTGTGTGTGTGTGTGTGTGTGTGTGTGTGTGTGTGTGTGTGTGTGTGTGTGTGTGTGTGTGTGTGTGTGTGTGTTTGTGTGTGTGTGTGTGTGTGTGTGTGTGTGTGTGTGTGTGTGTGTGTGTGTGTGTGTGTGTGTGTGTGTGTGTGTGTGTGTGTGTGTGTGTGTGTGTGTGTGTGTGTGTGTGTAAATGAGTTGTAAATAAACTAATGATGAAGATAAAAGTTATAAATATCTCCACTATGAATATACTTCAACATGTTGAAGTTTATGATCTTCATCTTGGATTAACCTTGGATGATTGAAAGTTGTTTGAATTTGTAACATAGTTTTGATCATAATAAGATGAGATGTTCACAAATGTAACTTGTTTTGGTTGTTTTAAAGATACCATCAAAGGAGGAATGGTTTAATCAAAGGTGTATCTACATAAGTGATTTAGCAAGATGCATATGTGAACTAATTTATTTTAGGTATGTCAAATGTTTCTCAAATGTTTGTCTTATTAAGGTTACAAATTCTCAAAAGTTGAGTCTTGATATTGTATTTGAATTTGAACCATAATTAATGAATATATAAAATAAACTTAATTATTTAAGAATTGTGAAGTTGGAATGTTTGTGGTGGATTATTTAGGATTTGAGTAAGTATGCTTTGGAATGGTGGCTTGAAGTTGTATAAGTTTTGAATCGAAACTATCTTTATAAAACATTTGACTAGAATTGAATTAGGTTTTGATTTTTAGAAAATAAGAGGTTGAATTTTGAATTTCAAGCTAAAAATTGATTGTGTTTGACTTTAAATTCTAAACTATATTTATAATTTGGACTTGGTTTGGAATTAAATTGATGACATAGTTGCAGTGATTGGATAAGAAAATAGACCTTGGTTTTGGTATTGGTTGAAATTAGAAATAATAATTTACTTTGAAACTTAGGATGTGTAATTGTAATTACCCCAATTAGGGATGTGCCATTGTAGTTATAGGTTGAGATGGTAGTTGTTTGGGTAAATTAGATAAACTTATGATTTTTAGTTAAACATGTGTGTGATTACAGAAAGTCATTCTGATTGAAATTTATGCATGGACATGAAGTGTCTAAACACTTAAGGGAAGTGTTACTTTAGGTTTTTATTTTAATTATTACTTTTTCCCTATACATGGTATTTATCTTGATTAGGTGTTATTAGGTCATTGGGGAGGATAATCCCACATGCATGAGAATTTTGGGTCATGCCTATCTTCCACCTATATGTATACCTTTCCTAAAGCATATTAATTTATTCAATTAGTGTGGATTGATTATATATTGTGAAATATTACTTTTTCATTTATTCCTCATAGAAATTCTTATGTTTGTCTCATTTATAGTGTCTTTTTAAAATAAAAAAACACATGGGATTGATATAACCTTTTTGGGAATAATTCAAGTTTTTATTTTTATTTAGTTAAAAGTTTGAGTAAAGTAAATTAGTCAATAATTATGCCATAATTATCATATTGATTAGTTAATTTTGATTATCATTTAGACTTTCTAGAAATAACAAGTGAATAAAGAGCTATATAACTTAGCTTAGAACTATGTTGATCTGACTCAAACAAAGGTTGATATTGGCTATGTAGGACAAGGATAGTATCAAGAACCTAGATATATCTTTCATTTGGAAAAATGATAGGAGCATCAAAAATAGGATACTTTGGGGTCTGGTGTTATAATCCTATTCCTCCCGCTATTGTCCAAACTAATCATAGAGGTTTGATCTTTTTGGGTTTTGGCCACCACTCCTATATGACCCTACCTATGACATTTTAAAGCTTAAATCTTAATGGAAATCCTTGTAGAGCTGATTTATCTTCATTGCTAAGTCTCCAATGAGATTAAATAGGACTTTAAAAAAAGAGAGGGGTTAATGTCTGTAAGATGCACTGGACATGCTTCACACCCTATGTGCAAGCATGCTACCTACATATCAATACTTTGAAGAGGTATCAAGACATATTTAGTCCTCCCTTTGAAAGTGATTACTAAAATTGTGATATGAGATTGTAAGAAATGTTAAAACTAGATATACTTGAGGTGGTTAGGGGCCAGTGTAAGGATTTGAATGAGCTTGTAATGTATTGGCTAGTTTTATGCAGAGAATATGGAAGATTTATTTAATAATATTGCTTGTATTATTGTTTTTTATTGATATTTTCCAACCCTTTCCAAATGATCTTTGAATGAACATTTGTTGCCCCTTTATTCTAATGATGCAATAAAGTGAAATACTAGGATAAAGGAAAAATAGAAAGTGTACCTAAACTTGCCTATAAGAGTGAAGCTCATGGAGATATTGTGATGTTGGTGTGCATAGAGAGATCATGCTATGAAGTATGAATCTACAATAAAAATAAAGAGTAAATCAATTCTTACTAGATATAATATATCTAAAATAAGAATGTATAAAATTGGGTAACATATAGAGGAAGAGAAAGGAATGAATACACCTCACCAGGTATGTGAAAAAATAAAAAACCTATTGGGATGATGAGTGATGATATATTATGTTGAGTAATGTTTGAAGGTGATATACCAAGAGTAATATTGCAAACAGAGCTAAGTGCTCAATTCCTAGAGAGTGGCTCAAGAATGTAAAGGTTGGCCCTTTTGCTCCATCCTCTCCAACTAAGTGAAGATATATGATCATTTGTGTGTTAATATATGTTTGGAATATGTGTCAAATCCTTATAAATAGTTGGATGAATAATATAAAGGCTAGTTAGTCCTTTGGCTCTATCATTACCCCATGGAGTGAAGCTATAAAATGATACCAGTATGAAATGTGTTTAAAATGAGATGGCTCGTAAAGCCCATGAATGCTCTATAATTTGACAATATTAGTATGGATATTTTAATGTATGATGGAAACTAGGCAACTCTTGGCCACTTTGAAAGATGGATATTAGGCTCGTATCAAAGCCACTCCAAAATTATAAACTAGGCTTATATGGAATCCACTCAAGAACTCAAGAATGTAGAGATTAGGCTTGTATGAAAGCTACTCCAAAATGATGCCAACCACCTATAGATGGAATAGGGAATGCAAATACTAAGAATTCTTGGGTAATGTTGAACTCAAAAAGAAAATAAAACAACTATGCCACACACATTGCCCCTAATCACTGGTGCCTAAAACATGGATTTTAATATAGAAGTTATACCAACTATGATATTTAAAACTTAAAGTGAGATCCATCATGCCACACATGATTAACCCTATATTTGGACTCTCTAAGTAAAAATGTACTAAAATCTACTGATTCTAAACTAATCTAAATGCACAAAACTATAGCTAAACCTCCTTTTCTACCTACTTCTAGAAAATTTGGTTTTTCTATTATTCGAATAGAAGCACTAAAAATAGGATACCCTGGTGTTTGGTGATATTATCTATGTCTAAAAATATTTTCCTTTATTGAAACTAAAAACTATGATAGAATCATCACTACTTTTTTGATATTTTATGCTTGCTTTGACCTCTAGTTACTATTATAAGCTATTTTGGCAGCTAGATTTTTTTATTGTAAGGAGTTCTGATCTTCATGACAAAATCCCTATTTATTACCCCCTCTTTTTAGGGTAGGAATTAATACATTTCAATGACTACCCTTAGAAGAAATAGCCTTACAAGTGTGTTATATTTCAAAGATACATGATATATCAATGATAATAGACAAGATATCTCAAGATATAACATGGTTTGTATTGAGAAATTGTTAGATCAATAGGGGTATGCCAAGATAGATATAACAATGTAATGTAATCTATTAAACTATAATTATAATGATAATTATGGTTATTTATTAGTTGTTAGTTGTCATGGAGTAATGGAGCTTGATGTTCATCATGGCATCTAAGAAATAAATATAATGCATGATTAGGATCGTGGCATTGCAAACAATAAAAAACCAATCAAATAATAAGTACAAAATGTAAGAAATAAGAAACATGCAAAATATGGCCAATGGGCCAAGTAAACAAGAGATGTCAGCACATATCACTCAATCTAGAAATCAAGCATAAAATGCATGTTCAAATCAAACATACAATTAGAACAAGTACATATAATAGTAAAAATAAGGGACATTGGCAAATGTCCAAAGGCACACACATGAATAGAAGTGAAGGACATTGGAAAATGTCCTAAGGCACATACATAATATAAATATGGATTGGAAAAATTCAATTACATCAAGCTAATGCTAAGCAAGGAAAAATAACATGTAAGCACTATAAATATGATCATGATATAACTAATCAAAGAAAGAATGTGAAGGTATATAAGACATGTTAGGATAAGACTAGGTATATGCTAAGATATATATATATATATATATATATATATATATATATATATATATATATATATATATATGTATATGTATATACATATATGTATATGTATATACATATATACATATATATATGTATATATATATGCATATATATATGTATATATATGTATATATATATATATATATATATGTATATATATATATATATACATATATATATATGTATATATATATATATATGTATATATATATATACATGTATATGTATATATATATACATGTATATGTATATATATATATACATGTATATGTATATATATGTATGTATATATATATATATGTATATATATATATATATGTATATATATATGTAGATATATATATATATGTATATATATGTAGATATATATATATATATATGTATATATATATTTATATATATATATATATATATATATGTATGCATATATATATGTATACATATATATATACATATATATATGTATATATATATACACATATATATATATAAGTGCTATATACTAGTGAAATGTTGATAGATTAATCTATTTAAGATAGTAAATAAAGTACATCATCATGATAACTAGAGTGTGTGGTGTAAGATTGACATATCCTAAATGGTGTAGTCATATAGAAGATTCCCCTAGTGGGTAAATATATCTAAGTATGTATCAAATGTAGAATTACGATGTCCCTTAATGGGTAGATTGAATCAATCAAGGATTTAGATGTCACTGCACACACTCAAAGAAGATCAAGTGAAGCATGGTAATGTAGATAAATTGAAAAACAATAAGTATAGAATAACAAATGTAAGTATAACATAGTAATATCAATGTAAAGCATGGATATGCATACAATCAAAATATTTTTGGTATTTTTGAATGTATTTTAATATTTTTTATTTTGAAATTTTGTATTATTTTTAAAATTTTGAAAGTTTTGAGATATTTACAATAAAGAAATATAAATTATGTACATGTATTACTGGGTAAAATGATACTAACCAATGAGTCTCATGGGAGACTCCCTATCATGGTGTCATGTATTAAGTAGAGGGATCATGTGTGATCATGAAGCATGATGGAGAGGCTAAGGTTGTGGATCTAAAAGCTATATATGTTGTAAATTCTTGAAAATATCTAAAGTGGAAATTTACTATGGGGTCACCTTGTAAATATGAGAAGTGGATGAAAATGTAGGGTTCTTAGGTACCCATATAAAAGAAGGGTAAGATCTTTGAAAATGTGATCTATGTGTAGAGGCATGAGATCTCAATGATACTACCTTGGGAGTGAATACTAAAGCTGGTAGCTATCTAGAAACCTAAAACTATATCTGCTATGAAAGAGACCTCTATGGAGGTGTATGAACTCACTATTCAGGTGGTGGATGCCTCAACTATGTCTAAATCTAACATGGAGGAAGAACTAGAATTGGTGGAGTAACTAAAACTGGTGGCTAAATAAAAACTAATGACTGAACTAAACTTGGTGATTGTAAAGTAGAAGATGGTTGTGAGATGGGGAGTGGCAACTCATATATAACTCCACCAACTTTAATAATCTAATTATCATGAATTAATTTCATGCATATATAAACTATAGAAGGTACTTCTCAATGTTTTTGAATCCATGGTTGACCCACTTATAGAGGAAGTACAATCTCACCTAATGAACTCTGTATGTGCCCACTAAATATAATGATAACTATGTTTATCGATGTAATATCCTAATCTAAATATCCCAATTACTACAATAATGTCATAGTGCACATGTTGACACTAGATCCATTATCTATGAGAACACTATGAATAGGATGATTATGAATGTGAGCTCTAATAAAGAGTGCATGATAATCTGTATCATCATCAATGATCTCCTACTCTGAGAAGGAGATGGAAGTTATAGATATAACTTTGGAATTATATACACCAATCATGTTACTCAAAGGATGTAACTCAACTGAAAGTACCCTGTAGAAAAGGATCTAAAAATATTTTCAATGCTTTATCCTATGTTGGCTTGGGTTGAGGAGGCTCAACTAAAGTGCCAAGATCAATATGATTGTCATTTATTAAATCTTATATCTTGTGTCTCTAAATGATGCATCTATTTATTTTATGGCCTGGTGCCCTATGAAACTCACAAAATGCATGTTGATCATATCCCTATGGAAGAGGCTTTATGGGGTCAAATTCCTAAATAAGAGGAGGAGATATGATGTTACATTCTAATAGCTACTATAAACCTCTAGCTAGAAAAATCGGTAGATTGGTAAAGGTATGTCGAGGAGGTGATTATAAAACCACTCAATGAGGGGGTTCTAAAGCCTCATTAACTATATTTTTATTCTAATTCTTGATATCTTTGAACTTTACTTTATATGGGAATTTTATGTTACTCTTGTTTGTTGGGTCTAAGATACTTGTGTACTTGAGTTTGTCCATTGAAATTAACTTGATTTCTCTTTCCTTTAGTGTGTGACACAATTCAGTGAAGGAAGAGAGTCTTTTGAGGAAGAGAATATTATAAACATAATTAATTCATACAAATTTGGTAGAAGACTATGTTTGAAGAGATCTTATAACTCTTGATTGACCATAGGGCTAGTCATCTTAGCCAAGATAGTCAAATATCAAAGAACATAATCTATGAGATGTTAATTGGCCCTTTGTTTCTATTATGCACCTTGGGTGTATGAAAATTTATCACCAATGTTAATGCTGAAATTAGTTAGGAACATGCTAGCTAAAGGATTGAATGTATTGGCTGACTAATTTGGTAGATTATAGAATCATTGTAAAGTATAATATTTTAGGCTTCATAGAAATAGTTTGGTAAGTAGCCATTCATTTGGTACATATTCCAAGAATTCTATGTGAAGGCCTCTAATATATGTCTTTGGATCACCCTTACCATCATATAAAGTAAGATTGGGTTGAACAAAACCTTGTGACAAGAGTGTTTAAGTAATATGATGTGCCAATGGTGTATGCAGAAGATCAAAAGAATCCAAATCTTGTGTAGGTCTAGAGGCACCTTGGTCAAGATGTAACACCTTGGATTGGAGATATTTTATCTCTTCAATACTGGATAACACATCAGGAGACAAAGATGTATTAGCTATAGCTTGTGGTAAATAAGGTTGGGATACTATAGGGAGTTGTTGAGACATAGTTTCCCTCATAGTGTCATTTGTAATGGGTTGCTCTATGGTTTGTGAAGATTAACCATTGTTCACTCTTTGTTGTTGTTCTTGTAGTATTTTAAGAATGTCATCTTGCATGTCAGGGTGATTAGTTAAGAGTTCTTGAAGTTCCATTTTATTAGTTTCATCAAAACCAGTATATTGGCCATTGGTAAAGTAAGAAAATAAGTTGAAATTTGATTGAATTTAAAAAAAAAAATTGTAATAGGCAAAGTGTGATATAAAAAAAATACTGAATATAGGAAATGTAAAGTCTTAAAAATAGTTGACCAAAAATTGAATAAAAAGGATACGAAACTCACAAACATGTAAGGTGATACCTCAAGAAGCAATGGGACCTAGTATGGGCAACTAGGGTTTTAAGAAATATTTATTTGAATAATTACTATGAAAATTTTAAATTTAAAGTGGATTTTTGAGTTAGATATGCAAGTAAAAAATCATAAATTTTTTGGAAAATTGGTGATTTAATAGGATCTATTAAATGAAACTAGGGTTTTGAAAAAGATTTTTTTGACAAATTACTATGAAATTTTGAATTTTGAATGGATTTTTTAATTTAAATATGCTGGTAAGAATTTAGAAAATGATTGGAAAATTACTAAAAATTTACTGGGACCTAGTGTGGGTAACTAGGTTTTGAAAGAAAAATATTTTAAAATTACTATTAAATTTTAAAGTTTATTGCTAATTTTTGATTTTATTATGCAAGTCAAAAATTAGAAAAATAGATGAAAAATAAGTAGGAAATTTACCCTAGGGTTTTTAGGGTTTTTATGCACAAATGAAGTAAGTCAGGTTCACCAAATGATTCGACCTTTTTAGGAATAATTGGGGGTTTTATTCCTATTTAGTTAAAAGTCTAAGTAAATTAAATTAGTCAATAATTATTCCATAATTAACCTGCTAATTTGTTAATTCTGATTATTGTTTAGACTTTCTAAAAATATCAAATGAATAGAGAGAAATATAACCTAGCTTAGAACTATACTGATCTAACTGAGATGAAGGTTGATATTGACTGTGTAGGATGAGATAGTATCAAGAACATGGATATAGATTTCATTTAGTAAAATCATAGGAGCACCAAAAGTAGAACACTTCAGGGTCTAACACTATAGTCCTTTTCTTGTCACTATTGTCTAGACTACTCATAGAGGTTTGAGCTTTCTAAGTTCTATTCACCACTCATGTATGACCTTGCCTATGTAATTTTTAACCTTAACTCTTAACAATGTTTATATTTGATCCTAGGTCTCCAATGATCTTGAATAGGACTTTGAAGAAATATAGGGGTTAGTGTATGTAAGATGCACTAGATGTGTTTCACACCTCATGTGTGGGCATGTTGCCTACATACCAACACTTTAAAGAGGGATAAATCCATATGTAGTTCTAACTTTGAAAGTTCCTAGTGCAATTTTGATATGAGAATGTAATAAATACTAAAAATGGATATGATTGAGGTAGTTAGGGGCTACTGTAAGGATTTGAATGAGCTTGTAAGTGTATTGGTTAGTTGTATGTAGAGAATAGGGAAGAATACTTGAATAGTATTTCTTATATTCTTGATTGCTTAGTGATATTTTCCAACCCTTTCCAAATTATCTTTGAATGGGCTTTTTTTAGGATCTATTAGTCATGGGTTAAATGTAATCATGCTAGGCTGACTTATTGAAAAGGAAGAATCAGGGGAAAATGGTAATCTAGGCTCAAAATGTGATTGGATAGGAGCACCAAAAAGGGGACACCCTAAGGTCTAGTGCTATAGTTCAAGTTGGGTGCTACTGTCCTAAGGGTACAATAACTAGGGAGATGGAATAAGCATGGAAGAAGGGTCCTAGCTAAGATGCAATGAGTTATTAAAAGCCTACAGATGACTAAGAATCAACAAAAAAGTTCATATGAGGATCATGGGGGTGAGTAAGAAGGAACTATGGGCTGGGTTTCATTAGCCACACTCAGGTTATCAATTTTTTTTCATTTTATATGACTACAAGGATCATATATTGCCTAGATATAATGAATCAATTATTGAACTCAAATAATCTTTTTTCGGGACTTTCTCCTCTTTAAAAACAATTTCATCTCTAATTAATCCAACCTAATTTTTATCATTCATAAAGATCAACCCCTAAGAAAATTTGTTGATTTTATATAAACATCATATTTCATGATTTTGGTTATCCAAACAAATATTTTCTCATTGATATCTCATCTCATTATATAGTATTTGATAGTTGAATGAATTACGTAAACCTATATCTAATTTTTTGAGAGGATATTTTTGAATTTATTAAGATATTTCATTAACTCATACACTTTATTTTAAATGCATTTATACTTAATTTCACAATCGTTCATTGTTTTACTCATGAAATCTAGTGTTTTATCTATATCTTGATTATTTTTCTGTGTTAATACCATTGCAATACTATGTATAAAATGAGGTATTTTAAGAATTTTGGGTTAACCAATATAGGGGTTGAATCAATTTCCCTTATAATCTATTCAAAGTTTTATCTTTCCTCTAGATTCCATCTGTATTATGCATCATTTTTTAACATGAGAGTAATAGGTTTTACTAAAGGTAAGTCCACATAGTTGATGGATAGTTTTATGGAAATTTTTTCATAACATATACACAATTTTGCATAACATATATGTGTTATAGTAATAATGTGTATGAATTATTTAAATTGAATATTAGTGATTACAAAACCATAATATGTACAAGTGCACTTTTTTCTATGCAAATTTGAGATGGAAAAAGCATGTGCATTTGAAATTAAAAATAATGAAAGAATGTACATGCTATAGTATGTACGCATTATACTTAAATGAAAATATTTAATTTATTGAATGAAAAAATGGGTGTGTTATAAGGTGGGGGAGGGGAGTGTAAGAAATAGGATTTTGCATGATAATAGTTGTAATAACTTAGGTCTTGGGTCCCCTTCTTAATTATCCCTATTTTACCCTATGTAAGTATTTAATTACTTTTTTGCCATTTACTTTGTGAAATTACATTTTATTAATTAATTTTGACTTAAATAAAGTAATTCAATTAGTTACCTAGGTAAAATCTAAATGAATCTCCCAAAATATAACACAAGTTAGGTTGTTTCAACCATCTTTAACCTCCTCAAAATCCAAAAATCACCAAAGCAACTTAGAGCTCAAATTAACTCCTTGGTTGGAACCTCTCCAATGACTTGGGAAAATTTGGCTAAGAATCATTGGTGATCCTTATGATTAACATCAATTTTATTTAGTCAACGTCAATTTAAGCATAGCCTTCCCTAGACCAAAGGATTAATTTCTTGTGCTTGTGATTACACTAAAATGATGAAAATTTGTTTGGAGCACTTGTTAAATAATTGTTCATTTCCATAAATCTTGTGACTTCTGTATGAGCCCATTAACACCATTAGTAGATCAATAATCATCCTCTCAAATTTGTAGTCTGAAGTAGGTTGAAAGAATTCAAAAGGTTAGTATTGTCATTGATTTAGAAATTCTTTCTACATTTTATTATTTTTATGTGTTATGTGACATTTAATTTTTCCCTATAATATATTTTAGCATATCTTTAGTTAGGCTTAGATATATTCAGAACACCTTGAATCTCTTTAAATCCATCCTTTTAAAACCCTATCTTGAGACCTTTGTTTGGATTTATAGAATTGATGTTGATTCCCTAAATTGACATCGATCTTATAGATCAACATCAATCTCTATCAAAAATCCATTATGTCCTCACCCATGTACCTTTCACTTTATAATATGATTACATTATAGATACTTATTTCTTAAATTTAAGGAATTCTTGTAGATGACTATTCCTAAAACTATTCATCAAGTGGTCACTATCCAATATTTACCTATAGTTTCACATCCCATTTTCGATGATCAAAGTGACATTTCATTTGAGCTGGGCATCTATGCTATTATGTTTTGCTTATCCTAGAATCAATTGTAGACCAGTTAGAAGTGGTCCAAGATGAAGAGGGCATTATTTAAGACGATTTGAATGTTTGATTTTCCAATCTTCATCCAATGAAAGTAGATTAGATATTAAATAATTTTATCATCATCATCATCATCATCATATATATATATATATATATATATATAGTTTAAATATTTTATTGTAATTTTATTTATATTTATCTACTTAATTGTTAATATATTAGGCTAACATCATTGTAAGGAAATGTACCACTTCTTGGGACTAGTCTCGTATTAGGAAGCCCATGCATTTATCATATTTATCTATCTTTTGTTTGAGTTGTCTATGTTGTGTAAGTAATCCTTCCAAGACAAACATAAGTTACTAAATCACTGGATATGATGTGTAATCCACTTCAATCATATGTAGTGTTATAAAACCCTGTATCATATTTCAATTTTTTTAGTAGTTTACTATATATTTAAAATGAACAAAAATAACATAAACATTTTTGTACGCCCGGTGGGACCATTAAAGGGTATCATTATTCTTGTTTTATTTATTTTTTCTTGTATGTTTTTTTCATTTAGTGAATTTTTTTTATTAGAAAAATTTAAAAATCAAGAACTCAAAAAAGGTAAAAAATCTAGATTACTTTCCTTTCTTTTAAAAGAGAAATTATTTTTTTTTTACCTATTTTAAAACAAATATATTTTAATTAAGTGGATTAAATTATAATTTATTCAAACTAATTTCACACACAAACTGAACCAAAATCATAAAAAAATAAAGACAAAACACTTCCCAACAGATAGATCTACTTGGATTTCATCACTAATGGGAAAGTTGCCCAATGTTCTAGCTGAGTATAAATAACTAGTTAATGGTATATAGGCTATGTTCCCAACACCCTTATGACTGTAGGGTTTTGAAATGATGGGTAAGACCCAATACTAAGCCATGTCCTATCACCAACATAATATTGAGCCTCATTGTACATTTAGGTATATCAAGGTTCCCAGTGTTAAATCAAACCTAAAACCAATCTAAGATTACCATCTCCTAGGACCTTCATTAACCTATCTCCCCTTCATATTTTTAAAGTTTATTTCTTAAAAAATAAAAATCATTTAAGTTCATTCAATTAGAGTGCATTTTTTCCTTCACTGAAGCTTGATAATCACAATAATTATGTTTTTATTTTTATTTTTTTCTTAGTACTACATGTTTTGATGTGATAATAGTCACTCAAAATAAAGCCATACCACTCATCTTCCTCTTTGATGGAACAATAAATGATCCCCCTATCTATCCTAATTATTAAAGAGATATTATATCTTAGTTCTACCCTTAAGGTGATCCAAATTTTTCTAACATATTAGATAATAATCTGATCACTTTAAATCATTACCTTACCATGCAATCCAGACATATCCCCATTTACCCCATGGTTAAACTTTGAATTATTTATATGTCATACCCCCAAAAAATTATGGTGGATATATCATATCCATGGTGTCTTCATCTAATGATCCACCACCTCCCCCAAGTTCAAATACTGGTACCACCCAACTTCTAGGTACACTACTCCTCTTAGTGTTTAGTAGTCTAGAAACCACTACTATTCTAACATAAAATGTTAATACATCACCACCAAAAGGTAACCCACCACCCCCTCTCATTATTCAAAACCTAATGGAATCCATTATTTTGACCCTCCTTTCTATCCAAATCCATGTCACATCAATTTTTACTATGCAACCTCCACCATCCACATAGTATATCCCTATAAGTCAAAACCTTCAACAAAAAATAACCCTAACCACACAATACCAAATTACCACATAACCCCTTATAGGTAATTATTCTAACCCATCCAAAAAATAATAATGTTTTCTCATGCCTCAATACTTAGTTGAATCTCAATTGATAATCATCTTGTCCATAGGTACCCCATTATACAACCTCTCCCAATGTCACTTTTTCCATATCAACATCTACAATATAATGTTCTAAGAGGCATCCCCCAATATAGTGCCCAACCAAATCTCATGAGGATCCTCATGGAGGATGAGGAACTTATAATACTCTACCTTAGGATAGAATAATATGCTCATGTATGAATAGATTTACAATGAGTGAATCAACCCTACTATCCCTATCTGGCCTTACCCTGCATAATGGGAACTTCTTAAATTCATAAAATTTCAAAATAAGGAATATCCCAAATAACACATTAAATCATTTAGACACACATGCTACATCATTTCCCATGATGATTATATATTTTAAGTATGTTTCTTATGTCACTTACAGGACCATATTTAGATTGGTATAGTTCCATCCCCCAACACTCATTATTTAATTTTGGGAAGCTAGCTAGAACATTCTTATACCACTTTTTAATAAACATTTCTAGGAAATTAAATACATGGATCTTTATGCCATCATATAATTTAAGGAATATTTCATTGTAGAATTTTTATCTAGATGGTGTGGTCTTATAAACAAGCTAACTTTCTCCCTGCTTCAATTGGAACTAATCCAAATATTTTCAAGATCATGTGTGAAACATATCTCATCCACCATACAAGTCTATGTTGGACATAATCATTAAGGTTTGAATAATTTTCATTGATTTCAAAGGCAACATGTGCTATCATGCATTAATGATAAAGGTGTTGAGTTGAATAGACTTGTGTGTGTACTTTGAATGCCTCTACTCACATGGTTATCTTTATAAGATATGGATAAACACATAGGATGATATTATCAACACTTGCACATATGGAAGCATCTAAAGGAAATTATCACACTATGATAATTAGGTTTGTGTCTATTTTTTGTGGTCTAAGTTCTATGTCATAAGGATGCATAGAGTAAACGTTAAAAATGCATAAGGTTATTTCCATACTTAGTTGATTTTGCACCTTTGTATTTGTTAAGGGAATTCTTTGTAAAATATTGGTAAAGACAATTCTTTCAGACAAAAAGACTATAACAAATAAGGTGATTCTTTTGAAGAAAGTGTCATGGAGAATTTTTTTATAAAAAATGTATTGAATAAAATTTTTGAAGGGCACTTTGTAAAAAGTCCAAAGAGAAAGTGAACTATTTAAAAAAATTTAAGGGATATTTTTAGAAAATCTGAAGAGCAAGTGGACCATTCAAAATTTTTGAAGGGATATTTTTAAAAATTTTGAAGGGAAAGTAGATTTTCTAAAAGGTTTGAAGGGATATTTTAAAAATTCTAAAAGGTAAGGGGACCATTCAAATGATCTAAAGGGATATTTTCAAAATGCCTAAGAATAATTATACCATTCAAAACTTTTGAAGGGATCATTTCAAAAAACCCAAAGGGTATGTGTCCTACTTAGAAGTTATGAGATATATGAGTGAATAAATGAAGGTCACTTAGACATTTTATCAGGGAAATTATCCTGATAGGCACATTGACAAAAATCCTGTAGAAATTGTCTCAAAGGGCACCCTGATAAAAATCCCATAGAAATTGTCCCAAAAGGTACTTAGATAAAAATCCCATGGAAATTATCTCAAAGAGATCTTAATAGAAATATTGTAAAAATTTGTCTAAAGGATAGTTCAAATGAAGAAAGGACATTTTTAGAGTTTCTAAAAGACATTTACAAAGTTCCAAAAGATAGTTTACAAAATATCAAATGGTAGTTTAATTGAAGAAAAAGGTCACTTGAAAGTGTTGAAGGATAATTATGGAGGACACAAGGATAGTTCAAAAAATTTGAAAGGGTTCCATGATAAACTCTTGAAAGGCATATAGACAAATATAAATATTGAGCATGTCTAAAATAATTGAAAGGAGTGAAAGCAAACCAATCATATATGAGATATAAATATGCAAGAAAAATATCCATACTTAATGTAAGATAGATCGATGATTCTATTTCAAAATGAGAAATAGTACATACATTTGATAGTTCAAGATAGCTAATGATTAGCATTAAATAAAAGATGAATAATCCTCATTTAAAGACATGACTAGATAAATGGCTAGATCGAGATGTCTACATGGAGCCAGAGATTGATTGATCCAATTGATCAATCATCGATTAAGGAAATGACATAGTAATGACCTAAATTTAGTAGTTACTAAACATAGTAAAGAGACCTAACCATTACAATGTGTTTCATAAATTGATGTTAGGGTCTTACAGATACAATTGATTACTTTTGTGCAAGCAACTAAACACAAAATTAAACCAGAATAATAAGTAACTAGAAATCAGAATTAGTAAAGAATAAGAGATACAAGAAACAATGAAAACTTGTATTAAACTCTTCTAGAAGGAAATACAATTGAAGAAATCACACTTTCTTGCAAACCTCTCAGATGTACAGATCTCTTTCCCTCAAGAGTTCTCTCTCACAATTACAAACACAATTCAGCTACTTGAATTGATTCACCCTTTTTCTCATACCTACAAGCTATGAAGATCTATCCCTATCATATAGAATTAGGGATCATGAGCTATGCATTCTCCACTGTTAGATACACCTCTTAATCAAAGGTTCAAATCAGTCCTACCAAAAATAGAAATGCAGACTCAACACTAATAGTTTAACTTATCATGCAAATAATCTGTTCATCCACAAAAATAGACTTTTAGACATACAAGTGACTGACATCGGTCCCTATCTGCTTGCATATGACTGACATTGACCGATCCATAACTGACGTTGGTAGCTTCTGGTTGATCCCTGACTGATGTCGGTGACTGTGTAGGCTAGTAACCTCTGCATTTTCTCATTTGGTGTAGCTTTTAGCTCCACACCTCAACAATCTCCCACTTGGAGATAAACAACTGCACCTATACTTGTATAGCAACATCCTCTAGCTTGTTTCTCCATCTTCAAGCTCAATCTTGAAGACCAACAAAAGTTGAATGAAGATTCAACTTCTCCTTTGTTACCAACTTTGTTAACATATCAGTAGGGTTTTTATATGTATGGATCTTTTACAGGTTCAACTCACCATCATCTAATACCTATCTAATGAAGTGGTACCTAAGCTGTATATGTTTGGTTCTTGAATGAAAGGCTGAATTCTTTACCAAATGGATTGCACTTTGACTATCACTGTACAATTTGTAACTCTCTTGCTCCTTTCCCAACTCTTCCATGAACTGAGTCATCCATATCATTTCCTTGCTAGCCTCTGTGACTGCAATGTATTCTACCTCTGTAGTAGACAAGACAACAACCTTCTACAACTTTGAAATCCAACTAACTATCGTACCACCAATAGTGAACACATAATCTATTGTGCTTCTCATATCATCAAAGTCACCTAACATATCCGCATCTACATACCCATGTAGAGAAGTGTTTGACCCTCCATAACACAAATGCCTACTACTGGTCCCTCTCAGATATCTGAGAATCCACTAAACTACTTTCCAATGTTCCTTTCCTAGATTGGCCATAAACTTATTGACAACTCCCACTGCTTGGGCAATATTAGGTCTAGTACATACCATTGCATACATTAAGCTCCCAACTATGGTAGCATATGGAACTCTACTCATGTACTCTACCTCATCATGTGAATTAGGACACTGTTCTTTACTCAACTTGAAGTGTCCAGCCATAGGTGTACTTATCGGTTTTGCATCCTACATATTGAACCTCTCCAACACCTTGTTCATATAATCTTCTTGAGACAAAATCAAACTGTGATTTTTTTTGTCTCTCTTAATACTCATGGCAAGGATTTTCTTTGCTGCTCCTAAATACTTCATGGCAAATGTGTGAGCTAATTTTACCTTAAGCTCAAAAATATCCTGCATGTGTGAACCTGCAACAAGCATATCATCTACATACAATAACAAGATAATATATCTACCATTCTCCAATCTCTTAAAATAAACACAATGGTCAGATTGACATCTACTGAAACCATGCTTAGTCATAAACCTATCAAACCTCAAATACCATTGTCTAGGAGCTTGCTTAAGACCATATAAGCTTTTCTTCAACCTACACACAAGTTTCTCCTTACCTTTGACCTCAAAACCTTCTGGCTGATCCATATATATTTCTTCATCCAAATCTCCATGAAGAAATGTTGTCTTAACATCAAGCTGCTCAAGATGCAAATCTTTAATAGTAACTAAAGATAATATAGTCTAAATAGAAGTCATCTTAACTATAGGAGAAAAAATTTCACCAAAATCAATACCTAGTTTATGTACAAATCCCTTTACTACCAACCTGGACTTATGTCTCATTTGTCCATTCTCACCTTCCTTTACCCTGTAAACCCATTTTTTTTAGTGTTTTCTTTCTGAATAGCAACTGAACCAAATCCCACGTTTGGTTCTCTTTCAAGGAATAAATTTCCTCATTCATGCTAAGCTCCCACTATTTTTGAGATTCTACCTTCATTGCCTCATCAAAACTTTTTGGTTCTCCACCATCAGTGAGCAACAAGTAGAATAATGAAGGGGAATAACAAATTGGAGGTTTACTTACCCTTCTAACCTCCTCATGGGCATTTGACACTCATTCATTGCTTGTTGTCCACCCAAATTCTCTGTTAGTGTCTGATCTTGGTCATCTCTAGGTCTGTACCTGACTGACATCAATTCCACCCAATTGATGTCAGTTTCTATCTGACTAACATTGGTTACTATCTAACTGACATCGGTTCCTATATGGTTGATGTCGGTTCCTACCTGACTGATGTCAGTGTCTGTGTTTTCTTGTCTATGATTATTTTTCCTTGTGAGCTCATTTTTGATCATCACCTCGTCCAAATCAACATTGCCCTGGTCAAAATTATTTAGCTTCTTGAGCTAATCATTGTACATCACCTTCTCATTGAAAACAACATCATGGCTTCTAATAATTTTGTTAGTTCTTAGATTCTACAACCAAAATCCAAAATCTCTAGAGCTATAACTAATAAAAGTGCACTACATATATTTAGCATCTAGCTTCTTTTTATTTTCTTTATCAACATGCACAAAAGCTTCAAAACCAAAAACTCTAAGAAATGAAAGATATACCTTTTTACCTATCCAAGCCTCTTCTAGAATTCCACCATCTAGAATAGTAGAAGGTCCTTTGTTAATCAAGTAAACCATAGCATCTATACCTTCTACCCAAAACTATAAGGGCAAACTAGCATGCAACCTCATACTCTGTGCACACTCCATTATTGTTCTGTTCATCCTTCTAGCAACTCCATTTTGTTAAGGTGTCCTTGGAGCCATCCTTTCCCTACGTATTCCACTCATAGAATAGTAACTCTTGAATTTATTGCTGCAATACTCACCACCATTGTCAGATCTAAGGCATTTCAATCTCAAATCTGTTTCATTCTCAACCAAAGCTTTCCATTTCTTAAATGTGTCAAAAACATCAGATTTCTTCTTTATGTAATAAACCCATACATTTCTTGTAGCATCATCAATGAAAGAAACATAATACTATGATCCCTAATAGAAACTACCTGAGCTGGTCCCCACATGTCTATGTGAACAAGCTCTAACTTGTGCTTCTTCTTTGTTGACCCAGTTTTGAGAAATCTCACTCTCTTCTGTTTCCCAAAAATACAATGCTCATAGAAATATAGATCTATGCTTTTCAAATCTGAAAGCTTACCTTTTGACTTAAGAACACTCATTCCCTTCTCACTCATGTGGCCAAGCCTACAGTGCCACAACTTTGCATCTACATCTGAAGTAGATAAAACAGAAGGAGAATAATCAGTAATACAATTACATAAATAGAGAGTACCTACTCTCTTACCTCTAGCTAATACAAGTGCACCCTTGGAAACCTTCCAAGATTCAGTTGTGAGAGTTACTATGCAACCCTCATCCCCCAACTTTCTTATAGAAATTAGATTCCTCTTCAGGATGGGTACATGCATGACATCTTTCAACACCCATGTGTTGCCATTCTGCAATTTCAGATGCACTTTTCCTTTGCCAACAATTTTACAAGGCTCATCATCCCCTAAATAAACTATTCCAAAATCTCCCTGGACATAATCATTGAAATATTCTCTATTTGGGGTTGCATGGAAAGAGGCACTAGAATCTAAAACCCAAGATTCTATTTTATTATCCAAAGAAAAAATAAGAGCATCTTGTGAAACAATACCTGCAACTTTTGCTTCTTCTTTACCTTCATGCTAATTTTCTTCTTTAATCGGAAACCAACAATCTTTCTTTGCATGCCCTATCTTTCCACAATTCCAGCAGGTTATTTTTCTTCCATTTCTAGGTTTGGATCTACCTCTCATCTTTGACTTAGACCTTGATCTCCCTTGCTTGAGCTTCTCTTTTTTACTTCCCCTGCTTTCAATACTTAAAGCATTACCTAATTTTTCTCTGTGCTTTTCCTATGAATTTCTTCATTCAAGATTACACTAACAACATCATCTACTTTCAAGATATTTGTAATAGATGCAGTATTACTAACTACCATTACCAAACTATGCCAACTTTTAGGTAAAGAGCATAATATTAAGAGAGCCTTAATTTCATCATCAAAAACTATTTTGACTAAATTTAACTGATTTACTATTGCATGGAAATCATTAAGATGACTAGATACAGATCCACCTTCTTGAATTTGCAAATTAAATAATTGCTTCATAAGATATACCTTATTTGAAGCTGAGGTCTTTTCATATAAATTTGCCAAAGTATCCATTAACTCTACCATTGTCTTTACTTGTGATAAGTTGGAAATCATAGAAGATGTCAGGCTCAACCTTATAGATCCTAGAGCCTTTCTATCAAGGACATTCCATTATTCATCTTGCATATCTGTGGGCTTGCTTGAAACCCCACCCAATGGTAAGTATAGATCTTTCTGATATAGATAATCTTCTATCTACATCCTCCATAATTGATAATTCTTGCCGTTAAACTTCTCCATTCTTACCTTACTTTCTTCTACCTTGCTTTACTCTCACTCAATTAGAAACCCCTATGAGTGACCTATAATCAACACACACTAACCTGATCTGATACAACTTGTTAGTGAACCCAAGCTCTGATACCACTTGTTAGGATCTTACAGATACAATTGATTACTTTTGTGCAAGCAACTAAACATGGAATTAAACTAGAATAATAAGTAACTAAAAATTAGAATCAGCAAAGAATAAGAGATACAAGAAACAATGAGAACTTGTATTAAACTCTTCCAGAAGGAAATACAATTGAAGAAATCACACTTTCTTCCACACCTCTCAAATGCACATATTTCTTTCCCTCAAGAGTTCTCTCTCACAATTACAAACACAATTCAGCTACTTGAACTGATTCACCTTTTTTCTCATACCTACAAGCTATGAATATCTATCCCTATTATATATAATTAGGGATCATGAGCTATGCATTCTCCACCATTAGATAAAACTCTTAATCAAAGGTTCAAATTAGTCCTACCAAAAATAGAAATGCAGACTCAACACTAACAGTTAAAATTATCATGCAAACAATCTGTTCATCCATGAAAATAGACTTTTGGAATGCACAGGTGACCGACATCAGTCCCTGTCTGCCTACATATGATTGATGTCAGCTAATCCATAACTGACGTCGACAGCTTTTGGTTGATCCCTGACTGATGTCAGTGACTGTGTATTCGAGCAACCTCTGCATTTGCTCATCTGGTGTAGCTTTTAGCTACACACCTCAACAATTGAGACATGAGAAAGTGTATATGTCAAAGTCACATTAAATGAGAACTAAAAAAGGGGTTTTGAAGTGTGAATGGAACCCTTGAATCACTATCTACACATATATATGACATCTTGAACATTGTAACAAAATTTTGTTGCTATAGTTGTCATAACTAAAAAAGGTGCTATCAGAGCAAACTCAAAGTGTGTCAACTTGAGATGAATGTAGACACAAAGTGAAAGTCAGAGGGATAGAGAGTGAGGAAAATCATAAGAAAAGGCACACAAAGAACGTGTAAAGATTGAGTAGAGAGGAGAAAGAGCATATAAAGAATGTGTTGAGATTGAGTAGTTATAGACTAGACTTGTAATAGAGAAATAGAAATAGATTATTTTGTTAATCTATCTTATATACTAGAGTTATAGCTCTCTAGTTATAATTGGTTGGTTCCTTTAAAAAAACTGAGTTGGTGCTTAGTTAGTGGATTGGTGTCTCCTAAGGATAGGTGTCCTTGAATGTAATTAGTGTGTTTTTACCAATGAGGTCATTTAACTATGAAGTTAGATTAGAATAGTAGATTTTATCAGCTATTCTCATCATGGTTTTTCCCTTTGGGTTTTCCATGTATAAGTCTAGTGTAATGTTTTTATGTGTGTGTGTGTTATCTCTGTATCTATTATTTAATATGCATATGAATTGATATCTCCCTTAAAAAGTTTAAATCAACTAGTTTTAGATGATCTATTGATTCACCCCCCTCTTAGTAGATAGTTTTGTTCAACAATTAGTATTAGAGCCTAGGGTTCCATAAAAAGAAGCTTAATTAGCTCAAGTAGATCATGGCTAGTGAACATAATAGATAGTTAATAAGGATCCTCCTTAAGCAAATCACCTCTCTTTGATGGATCTAAGTATGATTTTTGGAGCATAAATATGGAAGAATATTTGTCCTCATTAGGATTTTATGTATGGATGTATGTATTAAATGGATATACAACTCCTATCAATCAAGATACCAAGAAGGCATATGAAACAATGCCAAGGTAAACAATGCTATTCTTTGTGGACTGTCAAACTTAGACTTTGTCAAAGTTATGCATGGTCAGAGTGAAAAACACATCTGGAACAAGTTAAAAATCATCTATGAAAGAGATGAAAAGGTGAAGAAAGCCAAGCTACAAACATACAAAGGGTAGTTTGAGAGTCTTAAGATGAATGAAGAGGAGAAGATTGTTGACTACCTCCTCAAGGTAGATGAGATAGTGAAGGGTATCAGAGGACTTGGAGAAATAATAAAAGAGTAAAAACTATTGTCAAGAAGGTTTTGAGATCCCTACCATGAAGATATGACTCCAAAATATTTTCAATTGAATAATCAAGAGATTTGGACAAGCTCACAATGGATGAACTACATGGAACATTTATAGCCTATGAGATGATAATGGGAGAGACTGACATGTTTAAAAGAGAAGCTCATTAAAATTTGAGAATCATGCAAAAGAAGAAATATCCATGTCTAAATCTAAGGAGACTTATGGAGAAGAGGTTAACTTTGTTATAAAATCAAAGAAAGGATCAGGAAAATACAAAGGTACGATACCATTCAAATGCTTTAATTATGGAAAGGTAGGACACTTTACTACCAAATGTCCTTATTATAAAATGGACAATTCTAAGCAATTAAAGAGTATTAAAAAGGTGAAACATCACTATGTAAAAAGGAATAACTTCTTCAAGAGCAAGAAAGGTTTATATACAAAATAAGATAATGACTCAGTAAAGGGTAGTGATAGTGATAGTTCAGATGATGATCATGACTGTGCTTTTGTAGCAAAGGGAAAAGAATTCATGTTCATGGCAAAAGAATCCACTCCCATAAATCAATAATAGGATGAAGATGAAGATTGGGATGAATAAAATTAAGGTGAAGTTGATTTAGAAGGTGAGCTAATTTGTACTTTAGAAGAGATAGAGAAACTAAGAAAAGAGAACTCAAAACAAAAGAAGCTTGGGAAGAATAAAATTGAAAAATCTAATCAAATGATAGTGACTCTAAAAAATTAGCTTTAGGAGGATAAAATAATATAAAAATTAGTTAAGGCGGAACTACAAATAAAATCTAAATCATGCATGAAGCTTGAGGCAAAAATAGTAGATTTGAGGAAAGAAATTAAGATGGAAAAAAGTCAAATAGACAAAAGTCTAAAGTTGACAAAAGGATCAGACATTCTTAATGAATTAATTAGTGGTTAGAAGCCTTCCAATGAAAAACCTTATCTTGGATATGAGAAAGGAAATGGCTCATCAACTAGTACATCGACCAACCTATATGATAATTTCAAAATAGGAGAAGGAACAAAAGTAAAGAAAGAGAAGCTTAGAAAGGAAACTATGAATGATCTAAACAAAGATAAGGTGAGTAGAATAAATTTTTGGAAAAGGTCTAAAATCAAAGATGTAGAAGGATATACTCAAGTGATAGACTTAAAGAAACAAAGGAGTATGAAAGTTAATTATACTACACCAAATAACTTTATGACCTATTATTATTCATTCTTTTATGGTTATTTTTATAGTTGTAATCAGTTTGGTCATATGGCCATTAAATTTAGAGTTGTTTCTACTAGAAGAATTAATTTTGTAAGTAGAAACTCATTTGCTCCTCTACTAGATTCAAGTATAATGTGCTATAATTTCAATAATTTTGGCCACATAGCTAAGCATTGTAAGACCACATTTACAACATCAAAAGGATGCAATGTAAATAAAGGAAAGTCTCTTAATAAGAAAAAAGGTTTAAAAGTCATTAATAAAGAAAATAAAAAGACATATGAGAGACCCAAGAAAATGTGGAAAGTGAAAAATCAATCCTTAATTGCTCAAACAACACTCCATGCCAAAGAATAAAACTTGTGGGTGATAGATAGTGGGTACTCAAAGGACATGACTGGTGACAAAAGCAAGTTCACCAAGTTGAGCAAGTGCAAGGAAGGAACTATCAGCTTGGGAGACAACACAAAAATAAGAATCAAAGGTAAATGAACCTTGCACATTGATGGTAAGCTTCCTACACATGATGTTATTTATGCCAAAGGACTGAACCATAATCTACTAAGTGTCAGCCAAATGTGTGACAATAAATATAAGGTCACATTTGATGCCAAAGGCTATAAGCTAAATATATTTGTAAAAATAGTTATAGAAGGGAAAATGACCAAGAATAATATATATAATCTTGTTGAGGTAAACATTAATAATTGCCTCATAGGAAAGGTTGATGAAAGTTGGTTGTGGCATAGGAGAATGAGACATGTCAATTTTGATAATCTAGTCAAATTAAGTTCAAATAAGTGTGTAAGACATATGCCCAAGATAACCAAACCTATAGATACTACATGTAGAGAATGTCAAATAGGCAATCAAACAAGGGTCAAGTTTTAAACAAAAGAATATGCAACTATAATGCTTCTGTAATTAGTCCATAATGATCTTTGTGGTCTTACCAAGATAACAGGATCAAAAGGATTTCATTGCTTCATGTTGTTTGTAGATGATTACTCAAGAATGACATGGGTAACCTTTTTTAAGGACAAACCTCAAGCCTTCGAGAGATTTAAGATCTTTAGATCCATAGTTGAAAATGAAATAGAAAGAGAGATCAAATGTTTAAGATTTGATAAAGGTGGAGAATTTACCTCAAATGAATTCATATAATATTGTGAGAAACATGGGATTAAAAGGCACTACTCTATTTCAATAACTCCACACCAAAATAGGGTTATTGAAAGAAAGAATAATACTATTAAGGAGATGGATAGAAAAATGTTGAAAGAGGCCAAACTATCTGATGGATATTGGAGAGAAGCAATCTAAATAGTAGTATACATCCTAAATAAAGTTCAACTGAGGGTGAAAAGTGATAAAATTCCATATGAAATATGGTATGTAAATCCTACATTACTTAATTACTTTAGAGTGTTTGGAAGCAAATGCTACATTAGAAGAAAAGAGGACAAACTAGGCAACTTTGAGTCAAGATGTGATGAGGGAATTTTTATTAGTTACTCTACTCAGATTAAAGCCTATGTATGTTAAAATAAGAGGTTACATAAAATATTTTAAAGCATCAATTTCAAGGTCAAATAAAGATTTAAACAAGTTGAGCCTAATGAGGAGATCAGAATTGAAGAATTAAAAGAGGTAGAAAATGAAGAAGAAGATAGTGAAGAGGAGGAAGAAAAGATTGTAAAGGCACCTCCAAAGTTTTTTCAAAAGGATCATCCCAAGAATTAGATAATTAGAAACAAAAATGAAGGATTTTAGACTAGGAGAAGAGATGGAATGAACAAAGAGCAAGTAAATTTTGATTTATTTTTAGAAATTGAGCCTAAGACCTTTATTGAAGCTAGCAAGGATGAAAACTAGTTAAAATCCATTGAAGAAGAACTGAGTCAAATAGAAAATAACAAAACATGGGAATTTATTCCTAGACCCTCAAACAAGAATGTGATAGGAAAAAAATGTTTTTATAGAAAAAAACTCAATAAAGATGGAGATATCATGATAAATAAATCAATATTGGTGTGCATGGGATATGCACAAGTAGATAGCATAGACTTTGAAGATACATTTGCTCTAGTGGCAAGAATGCAAGACATAATAATGTTTTTGGAATTTTATACACATAAGAGGTTAAAATTATATCAAATGGATGTAAATTCAACCTTTTTGAATGGAAACTTACAAGATAAAGTCTACATTGAACAACCAGTAGGTTTTTAGCTAGTGGATGAAGAAGATTATGTGTGTAGACTGAATAAGGCATTATATGGTCTAAAATAGGCACCTAGAGAATGGTATTCAAGATTGGATCAATACTTGTAACAATAAGGTTTCAGCAAAGGATGTGCAAAAAAAAATATTCTTTAGATTAGAAGGTAAGCATATGTTGATTATTATTGTCTATATAGATGATATCATATTTGGAGGTGGTAATAGTAATGTGTAAAGAATTTGCCACATAAATGAAAAGTGAATTTGAAATGTCCATGCTAGGAAAACTTTCTTTCTTGGTCTACAAAATGTATAAACCAATGAAAGGATATTCATATCTCAAATCAAGTGTGCAAAGGAGATGCTCAAGAATTTTAGAATGGAAGACAACAAACCAGTTAGTACTCTCATGATAACTAGATACAAGTTGAGTAAATAAGATGACTCCCATGATGTGAATAATACTATGTATAGATCAATGATATGTATCCTACTATACCTAACTACATCAAGACTAGATATCATGTAAGTTGTATGCATGGTTTTAAGATTTCAAGTAACTCCCAAGGAATCACATGTCAATTTTGTGAAACGAATATTTAGATACATCAAGAACACAATTGAATATGGTATGTATTACCCTACAAGTGAATATCTCACTTTGATTGCATATACAAATGTTGATGGGAAGGAATTGTAGATGACAGGAGAAGCACTAGTGGTGGTACATTCTTCCTTTGAAATAGACTTGTGTCATGACTGAGCAAAAATTAGGAGTTAGTTACACTTTCTACAATAGAATCAGAGTATGTATCAATAACAACATGTTGCACCCAAGTCTTATGGATGAATAAAACTCTCAGAGACATCAATGTAGAATACCAAGAACCTATTTATATCTTTTTTGATAGCTCAAGTGCCATAAACATATCTAAGAATCTAGTGATACATTCCAAAACCAAGCACATATCCATAAAATATCATTTTTGAAAGAAAAGGTTACAGATCAAGAGATAAAAAATGAGTACGTGTCAACAAAGGATCAAATTATGGATATATTTACCAAGCCTCTTCCCAAGGAGAAATTTGAGTATCTAAGAGAGAATCTGGGAGTATTGGCTCCCACACCACATCATTAGCTTCTAGTGATAGGGCATAAATCTAGGGGAAGTATTGAAGGCACATTATTAACTCTTTGGTTAAGAGGAAAGGAAGTCTAGTGAGAAAGTTTCATTCCCTTTGCTATGTGTTAACAAAGGAGGTGACAAAGGTGTGTTGGATCTAGATAATTATGCCTAGTATATAGAGATATGTTGATCATTGATTGGTATTTTATACCAATGCTATATAAATGATCATTTGGAGAATCATGGAGATAGGAGTAATGGGGAATTCCTCACAAAAGTGTTTTAACCTATCAGGTCCAAGGATCAGATCAATTAAGATTCCAAGAAAGGAACGTATTATTGACATATCATGGTAGAGACTCTTTGTCATTAATGTCAAAGGGGGAGAAATTAGAATGAAGATTAAGGAATTAAATCAGAGTTAAGTCATTTTGATGATGAGTTTCCATTAATTAAAAACAAGGTGATTGTTGGACACAGTCATTAAGGTCTAAATAATTATCATTGATGTCAAAGGTAGCATTTGATATCATGTATTAATGAAAAATTTATTTAACAAAGTTAAATAGACTTGTGTTTATACTTTGAATTCCTCTACTCATATTGTTATCTTGACAAGACATGGATAAGCACATAGGATGATGTTAGAAACACTTGCATGTATGGAAAAATCTAAAGGAAATGATCACACTATGATAATGAGGGTTGTGTCTACACTTTGTGCTCTATGTTATATGTCATAAGGATGCATAGATCAAATGTTACAAATGCATAAGGTTATTTCCATAGTCAATTTTGCATATTTGTATTTATTAAGGGAATTCTTTTAGAAATATTGGTAAAGATGATTCTCTCAGACAAAAATCCTATAACAAATAAGGGAATTATTTTAGATAAAGTATTTTGGATAATTATTTTGAAAAAATTGTCCCAAACAAAAGTTTTGAAGGTTAATTAGAAAAAAGTCTAAAGGTAAAGTGAATCATTCAAAAATTTTGAAGGGATCTTTTCATAATGTCTAAACGGAAAGTAGACCATTCAAAAGTTCTGAAGGGATCTCTTTAGCAAGTCAAAAGGGAAAGTGGACCATTCAAATGTTCCAAAGGGATATTTTCAAAATGTTGAAGCGTAAGTTGACCATTTAAATGTTCTAAAGGGATATTTTCAAAGTGTCAAAGGGTAAGTGGACTGTTATAAAAGTTATGCGGGGTATGTGTCCTACACAAAAGTTTTGAAAGATATGAGTGAAGAAATGAAGGGTGCTTAAACATTTTGTAGGGGAAATTATCTCAAAAGGCACGTTGGCATAAAATCTTGTGAAAATTTTTATAAAGGGCACCTTTAAAAAAATCCTATGGAAATTACCCCAAAGGTCACTTAGACAAAAAGCATGTGGAAATTGTCTCAAAGAGCCATTGACAAATTGCCTACAACAATTTGTTTGAAGGATAGTTCAAATGAAGAAAGGACATTTGTAGAGTTTCTAAAGGACATTTGTAAAGTTTTGAAAGATAGTTTAAAAAATCTTGAAGGGTAGTTTGATTGAAGAGAAAGGTCACTTGAAAATTTGAAAGACAATTGTGGAGGACATAAGGCCAGTTTGAAAAAGCCAAAAGGGTTTTATGACATATTCCTGAAAGTCATATAGACAAAGATATAGATTGAGAATGTCTAAAACAATCAAAATGAGTGAAAGCAAACCAATTATATAGGAGATATCAAGATACAAGAAAGAGATCGATGGTTAATGCAAGAGAGATTGACAGTTCTATTTAAAAAGTAAAAATAATGCATACATCTGATTGTTCAAGATATATTGTGATTGGCACCAAAGACAATATGACTATTCCTCATTTAGAGACATGACTAGATAAATTGTTAACTCAAAATGTATACACAGAGCTTGAGATTGATCAATCTGACTGATCAATCATCGATTAAGGAAATGGCATAGTAATAACCTGAATCCAATAATTGCCAAAAATAGTAAAGAGACTTGACCATTGTAGTGTGTTGCATGAATCAAGACATGAGAAAGCATGTATGTTAAAGTCACATTGAATGAGAACCCAAAAAGGGGTGTTGAATTTTAAACAGAATTGAAGATATGGAACCCTAGACTCATTGTCTATAGATATATGACATCTTGAACATTGTAACAAGCTTTTGTTTCTATAGTTATTGCAACTGGAAAAGGTGTTATTAGAGTAAACTCAAAGTGTGTCAAATTAGGATGAATATAGACATAGAGTAAAATTCAAAGGGATAGAGAGTGAGGTAGAGAAGAAGAAAAATCACACAAAAAATTTGCAAAGATTGAGTAAAGAGGAAAAAATAACATATAGATAATGTGTAGAGATTGAACAGTTACAAACCAGACTTATAATAGAGAAATAAAACTAGATTATTTCATGAATTTATCTTGTATATTGAAGTTGTAGCTCCATATTTCTAATTGGTTAGTGCCTTTAGAAAAAATAATTTGGTGCTTAATTAGGGGATTGGTGTCTCCTAAAGATATGTGTCCTTAAATGTAATTAGTGTGGTTTTGCTAGTGAGGTGATTTAATTGTGAGGCTAGATTAGAAAAGTAGTTTCTAGTAGTTATTCTCACTGTGGTTTTTCCTTTTGGGTTTTTCATGTATAAATCTAGTGTAATGTACTTGTGTGTGTGTGATCTCTACATCTATTCTTTAAAATGCATATGAATTGATATCTCCTCTAAAAAGTTTAAATAAACTAGTTTTATTTGATCTACTGATTCACCCCCCACTCTTACTAGATAGTTGAGTTCAATAGTCCAATCATTTAAAAAATTTGATGAGGATTTTACCATGGATCAAAAATTATAAAATTAGGCCTTAGAAGATGGAAAAGTGAAGTTACTAAACAATAAACTCAAACCATACCGTTCTAAAGGAAATAATAATTTGAAGACAAATGACACAACTAATGTTGTCATCCTTAAATTAGATTCCTCATCCACAATAGACCAACCAATCTCTTCTCAAACATAGCCATAAAAAAAATTAACAAGTTTCCCACCTAGGAAATACACACATTTAGGGGATTGATATGTTAATATCTTAAACAAACTATTAATGGAAATGGTCATTAAACTTCCTCCCATTAGACTTGTTAATGACTCTCAACCAAAACTAGGATTGTACAATAAATAGTTTTTTGTACATATCATCATGTGCCTAGTCATGAAATAAATAGGTGTTGATATTGTAAAATCTTAGTGAAAAACCTCATTGATCAAGGGGAGCTACATTTAATAATCCAAAGACAACCAAAAATCAATCTATAGACATCTTTAAGAAACTATTACCTGACCATCCACGCTCATCTAATTCCATACAAATAAATATGGGGGGTACCTCAAGTCAAATCACCCATGTTATAAACACCATAAATGATCAAATCTTACCAAAATAAGTTGGTAGTATAACTGAATTGCCTACCACCATAGCCCAAATGTCAGATCTCCTTATAGGGGATGTCTATGATTCATCTAAACCAACCAAAGTTAGTTATATTATCCCCTCAAGTCTCTCAAAATTCATTTAATGGGATCCCCCATAGGTAGGGTCATCTAAACATGCCAACAATCCAAAAAAGTGGAGGATAAAAAAGAATTTCATTATCCCTACACAAGCAATAAATGTTTGGGTATACTATAAGGTAAAGCATTGAAACATCCATAAGAATCAAGATTCCCCATAATGAGGATCATTCTAAATATATGTTCATGACCTCTAAATGCATTTAAAAAGGAAATATGGCCATACCTCAAGAATAAATTAAACCATCCATACTAGGGCTACATCCTTCCTCAAAATTGAAGTTTTACACTATAGAATCTTCTATCAAGGGGTCTAAGTTAGTTAAAAAAGCCTCTACCAATACTACCCACACCAAAACCTTGATTTAACATAGTAGACTTCAGCTATCCCTAAGACTTAGCTAAATCACCCTTACTACCCATTAAAAGCATGTGTACCCTCCATATGAAAAAAGAAAGTACCAAGGTAAGTATGCTTCAAAAACTAGTACTCAAAAAGATTAAAAAACTTGACAAAGATCCTTTGGGAGGATATTATGCTAATATCCTTAACAAAATCCTAAAACTTCATTGGTCATATTACCTCCCATCAAACCAATTAATCCCCATGTTTAAAAACCCATGTGGTATAGGGAAAATAAACTATATGCCCATAACATGATACATGGACATGATATTGAGAGATGTAATGTTATAAAGATCATGGTTTAATAAATTTTGGATGAGGACAATCTATTACTTGAACATCATGATCCATTCTTAATATTAAAACTATAAATATGATCTAAAAACTAGGTTTATCTTTTAGATAAATCAAATGACTTTTAAAATCAGATACTAAAAATCTCAATTCCTCATTATTAAATAGAATTAGATGCGGAATTATCAATTTCACAACTAAATAAAAATAGGAAATGGATTTAATATCCAATAATCAAACCTATGTGAATAAAAACTCAAGAAATATGATTCTTCATTCAAACTGATTCATGAATAGTAATTAACCTCTTGCTAAATAATAATATTTTATTCAAAATGGATTTTAAAAATATAATAAGTCCTTTTACAAAATTTAATTAAAAGGAATTGACTTTTAAACTTTGAATGTAAATTGTCTAAATTTTTTTGAGTATGAGTACTTTATAAACTCATCTAACTTTGTTGTTTAGTTAAAACCATTTCATTCATATTTTTATCCCTTAATATATCTCTTAATCAATTTCCCATAATTAATTTCCAAATATCACTAAATAATTTAAAATTAATGAAATACTAGAAAACTAAAAAAAATAGAGACAAGATTATTTATAGGGTTCACCAATTAGATATGTCCCCAAGTTTATTTGAAATATTCCATATAAATAAGATGTAAATATAGATTCTAAAACTTACATCCTTGTATGGTTTAAATAAAACTTGTAGCTTTATGTGATATTAAGAACTCATTCGTAGCACATAAACGTTCTTATCTTCACCCAAACAAATACTTGTAAATGCTTATAGATCTCTTCAATGGTATAATTAATTCTCTCAACCAAAGGAAAAGAATTCTCAAAGGATTTATAATATATATCCTTGGCTTTACAAATCTCTGTAATTTATATAGGTTGAGAAACACTCAAGAATAGACAAAATTGGCCTCAATGAGCTATTCCAAAATTTTGCCTCTATTAAACTAAACATAGTCAATTCTCTAAAATTAATACATGTGTTATTCAAGCACAATATACCTTCACTTGTTTGGACTATCCCTACTTCAAAATCCTGATATCATTCTTTCTCTATCAAAAATATTCAACATGTATCCATATTTATTGGCTTTCCATTATGTATAAGTTGCTCTGTAAGCTCTCTCTAATCTAATCCAAAAGAATAATAATCCTTAATATATAAAAATTAACATATATCCAATGTTGGCTAACAATTCTCTATTTTTACCTCTAGTATGATTAAACTCCAGATAGACTACATGCATTTAATAAAGGAATAAAATCCCATAATTAAAGGGAATTTCTAACACCATGATTAAATATAGTATCACTTACCCCAAATAATGAAAATGCCTTGTTTTATTTAATAAAAAAAATCTTATCAAACAAAAAACCAATGCATCTCATATCCACGTAAGGAAGGGATGAGTGATGCATGTTTAACACCAAACATTAAACATCCCATGCATGTTAAGAGGAGAATGCCAAACATAAAGATAAGATAATAATGTTTATTAAAATCATATCCCATGTAACCAAAATCACCCACATCCAAAGTGGAATGGATGCTCCACGTGAGAAAGGAAAAAGTGGGCAAGGATTTTTTAAAAAAAAAAATTATTATTATTATTATTATTATTATTATTATTATTATTATTATTATTATTATTATTATTATTATTATTATTATTATTATTATTTTAACTTAGTTTTTAAAAATAATATACCATATAAAACTAAAAACCCTCAACTTTCTATGTGGGAGTGGGAATAAAATTAAATTGGAACTTGGGTTTATGAAATATCTAATGGGATAAATAGAATATTAAGTTGGGATTTTTTTAAAAGAAGAATATTAAAATTTAGGACTTAATTAAATTTGGATTTAATAACCATAAAATAAGATATTAAGATTATTTTGAAAATAAGAAAATGGATGAATTATGGTGGGAAAATATTTGGATGATGTGGAATAAAAATAAATATTCGAAGGCATATAAACAAAGTCCTTTGATGGAAATATAATATGAATATTGAGATGACTAATAAAAATTGCATGATTATGAGGTGTGTTAGAATTAGCTATAGGATCTAATGAATCTAATATAAATCATAAATAAGAGATAAAATAGTAATAGTAATAAATAATAACTGTATATTTTAGATAATAAAAAAATGAATAAATAACTCAAAAATGATGAATTACTCTGATAATTCAATAATAATCTGATGTAGAATACATAAATAGTCATTGCTTAGATAGAGCAAGGTGTGCATGATAAAGATTAGGGAACTCACACAACACGTGTAGTTCAACTGATATCTATCTACATGAATAGTGGAGTGCAACTCCACACTAACAAGATAGGTGTCCAACTTATGTAAATGATCAACACAAGTTAACTATTAGTTAAACATTCTTATCCTATCTTACCCTAAATAGTGGAGTGGAACTCCATTGTAACAAGATAAGTGTCTAAGTTAACTACTACTTAAGAAAGCTCATCTTATCTAGTGTAAATTATTAATAAACATAATAAACTAATTACAATAAGTAATTAGTAGACCAAAATAATAAATAATAAATAATAAATACAAGTAAATGCAATAAAATAAATAAATGAACCAACACCCCCCCATAAGTGAAGTTTAGGTAGGGCTATGCAAATAAGAGTCCCAATAATGTCTATACATATTAGGTACTTTGTACAAATAGATGAGAAAAGGAGAAAACCTAAAGGAAAAAACTCCTCCTCAAAATGAAGGTCTAGGAGACCCCCCCTAAATAATTGATGTCCCACACCCCTAAAAGAGATTGCAAGTGAAGATACTTTCTCTCAGTGAAACGTTTGGTAAAAATATCTACAATTTTCTCCTCCATAGGAAAATATTGAAGGTCAATGATCTACACCTAAATCAAATCCCTAATAAAGTGCATATGGATATCTATATGTTTGGTTCTCTGATGATGAATTGGATTCTTTGAGATCTAGATAGTGCTCTAATTGTCATATTAGATGACTAATGGATTCTAAAATGGAACACTAAGCTCAGTGAGAATATTATAAAGTTAAATAGCCTCAGTAATGGTATTAATAGTGCCATGATAATCAGCCTCTATAGATGAAAGAGAAATAGCATTTTATTTCTTACTCTACCAGCAAATAGGGCCAGATCCAAAGTGAAAGTTGTAACCAAAAGTGGACTTACGATCATCATAATCACCAGCCCAATTAGATTCAATGTGTCCCACCAAGTTTAAACATGTACCTACTATATAATGAATCCCATTTCTGATAGTGCCCTAAATGTAGCTCAAAATGTTCTTGGTGGCTCTCTAATGAAGCTCATGTGGTGTCTGCATAAAGTGTGAAACCATGCCAAATACATATGAAATGTCAAGTCATGTATGATTCAATAGATGAGGCTACCTAAAAGCTATTGATACAATGTGGCATCAACCAAGGGAGTGGAACAATGAACCTCAATTCTAACTCTAGATAAAAAAGGAGTCAATGTAGGCCTACAATCATCCATGTGAAAGTGAGCTAACAAGTCCATGGCATACGTAGGCTGTGAAAGTGTAATCTTGAAATAAAACTATGCTATCTAAATCCCAATAAAATAATGCAATAATCCCATATCTGTCATATAAAACTTTTCATGAAGTGTAGTCTTAACACTACTAATGATGAATGTTGTGCTCCTTATAATAATGACATCATGAACATAAAACACCAAGTACAATATTGAATCCTCCTACCATAAAATATAGACATTCAGATCTGAGTGACATCTCAAGAACCCAACTAAGAGAATAAATGTGTCCATCTTAGAATACCAAGCCCTAGGGGCTTATTTTAGACCATAGACTTTTTCAAGCAACATACTAGTGAATAATCTTGAATGAACCCCTATGGCTACTCCATATAAATCTCTTCATGAAGATCCTCATGAATAAATATGCTCTTCACATCCATCTAATGTACAACTCAACTATGAGCTACACCAATAACTAGTATCAAGTGAATAGAATTCATCTTAGTAGTAATTTCAAAGGTTTTTGTATAGTTAATGCCTTATATTGGGGAAAAACCTTTGGCCACTAGGCATGCTTTATACTTAGCAATATTTTCATCTATTGCAAACTTAGTCTGATATATCCACCTACATCATACTAATTTTATTCCCTTAGGAAGAGGAACAAGATCCCAAGTGTTGTTCTTAATCAATGAGTCATACTCTTCTTACATCACTAAATCCCACTCAACTATCCCTATAGCTTCTAGAAAATACTATGGATCAAAAGTTATGGAAATGTACGAATGTGGAAGATCATGTTATGACCGTGTTCTCCTTCTATCTAATGGATCGCTAAAAAGAGAGTCTACATCCACCAAAGTCTATCTATCCCACAAAGGCATCAATGGGTGAGGATTTGGAAGAGGAAGAGGAGGAACATGTCCTGCTAAACCCTATTGGGGAGGTAATACCTCATCATCTCTATGAGTAGATAAAGAAGTATCATCATCACTACTATTTGATTCTTCTAAAGAATAAGAATGAGACATGTTATAAGACAAGTCTAAAGGACTTTCTTCAAAGTAAACACTTCTTGTTATAATAAGCTCATGTGAATCTAGATCAATGAGATGATATCCCTTAACACCATCAGGATATCCCACAAATATACAAGTTTGGATTTGTTGTACTAAATCAAAACACTTGTTTGAAGGTATGTGAGCCCATGCTAGGGTACTAAAGACTTTGAAATGATACACATCTGGCTTCCTATTACACCAATATTTAATAGGTGTTATCCCCTTAAAGCTCTGTTAAAAAATCTATTCTATATATATGGAGCTTAATTAATCACTTTCACCCATTACTCAGGTACTAATAATTTTGCATGAATCATATAACTTGCCATCTCTTTTATTAATATGTTATTTCTCTCTGCTACAAAATTAGGTGTGAACTCAACTTTCCTACCATTATCAAAGTGAGTGATTTGGTAGATAGAAAGAAGGTTAGTTGATAACTCTAGCACATAGAGGACATCTTCAAATATACCACTATCAACATCAATTATACCTTTTCCCATAACATCTACCTTAGAATCATCACCTATGAGAATATGAGGCAAGGATCTTGGTGCTAATCTAGAAAATTGTTCTTGATTAGAACGCATATGGTGTGAAGCACCTGAGTCAATGGCCCATGACTTGGGAGAATTTTCCAATGCAACTAGTGCCTTAGCTTTCCCTTTCCCTAATTTTGAAGGAGTGGAAGAATGCTTTAAAGAGGATTGATTGATGTTATTCTTTTTGAGAAGACCCTTAAGTTCATCAATCTCTTTCTTCCAACAATATTGTTCACTATAAAACCCCTTTTTTAAATAAGGGCAAAGAGTGCTAGTCCTTTTTTGTGAATCCCCTTTCTTATTAGTGGATTTATAATCTCCTTGTGAGGAAGATTGTTGCCCTTTATTCTTATCTTTATGTGACTTATTCTGATTATTCTACTTCTTTTTACTTGAACCTATATTTGATACTGATGTTGAAACTTGCTTATGTTGAGTTTGACTTGCAACTAGAGCTTGAGATTTGGATGACTTGATTAGACCCATAGCTATTAAATTTTTTTCTTCAACCATTAGAATTTTAGAGAATACCTCAAAGGTGGGAATTTGATAAGATGATCCCAATATGAGTTGATGAGTCTAAAAGCTAGAGACAAATGATGAATATTTAGGACCTAACTTATGTAAGACACTGAAAATCAATTGAATATCCTTTTTATCAATTTTACATTCAAAATTTTTTGTTCTAAGATATATGACTTTAGTGATGTAGTCTTGTATTGTAGCATAATTTTTAGGATCCAAACTAATGAATTTGTTGTCAATTTGGTAACCACAAACTCATCTATTTTTACAAACAATGATGATAATTTATCCCAAGCCTCTTTTAGAGTTGTACATTTATCAAGATAGAAATTCAAATCTAAAGACATGTAAGATCAAATGCATCTAATTACTTTAGTAATTTCAAAGAGAAAGTGTTGTAACTCTTTCACATCAATAGGTGGAGTAAGAAGAGTTGTTATATAAGGTATATATCCTATCATCATTAATGCATTCCAAGAATTTTATTTCCATGTATTATAGTTGTATGTCGTTAATAGTAGGAACTTAGGATTCCCCATGATGTAATTAGAAATAAACTATCAAAAATCAAAAATCAAAGTATAGAACACACCATAAAACCTTCTTGAATTACCTAATTTTATCCCATCTAGTAATTATTTTTGGCACTTTATAATTGAGTGCAATTACAAGGTTGGATTATAATATTTATAGTTTACAAAAAGTTCATTTAGGCCCTCTAGTCTAAAACTATAAAAATATGCACTTTATTACAAAAATTTCTACACTAATGTGTTGTGCTCAAAAAAATATTAACTTTAAAAAAATGGAACCTCAATTTGAGGTCGTATGTGAAAGTTATGAGCCTCTATTCTTGTAAAAATGAGGATGGGCAAGAGATACTATATAAAAATCTAAATTCTAGAAAAGTCTGGAAAAAAATAAAAGTATAGCAGTGAAGAGAATGAAATTTTAAGCTATTTAGAAAAAAATCTTAAAAATACCTGTCGATGTTCAAATGATGGGCTTTCAAATTTTCCATTTCAAATATACCTGCTAATCCATGAGGCCTGCCAATTGTTTTTTGTCTACACAGTCCGTACAGTCTGTATGGCCATACATGGGAGCAAAAAAATTGTCTTATAGGGTGACTGTGTCCAAATTGGATAAAATTTATATAGATCTGTAGATTTTAACATCTTTCAAATGAAATCATGAGGTCCATTTTGCTCAGAAATGATTTGATTTTTAAATGCCCACCAAATTTGGGTGTGGTGCTTTTGGATCAAACCCTTTCTAATTTCACCTCCTGTGCCTAATTTGGATAAAATTATAGATCAATTTGATTATATCAGGCACTCTGAACTCAATGGTGATCTCAAAAATTCTCCATAAATCTATAATTTGTATCTGTATACAAAATAAAAAAATTGATCCTATATCTAGATATTTTTCTCTTAAATATTTAGCAATTTATAGATTAAAGATAGCTTTTGTACCATGCTAGAATTAGCTATAGGATCTAATGAATCTAATAGAAAGCATAAATAAGAGATAAAAACATAATAGTAATAAACAATAACTATATATCTAAGAGAATAGTATAAATGAATAAATAACTCAAAAATGATGAATTACTCTAATAATTCATTATTAATCTGATGTAGAATACATAACTAACCATTGCTTATATAAATCAAGACATGCATGATAAAGATCAGGTAACTCACACAACATTTGTAGTTCAACTGGTATTTGTCTACATGAATAGTGCAGTGCAACTCCACACTAACAAGATATCTATCCAATTTGTGTAATTGATCAACACAAGTTGAATATTAGTTAAACAATCTTATCTTATCTTACCTTGAATAGTGGATTGGAACTCTACTATAACAAGTGTCTAAGTTAACTACTAGCTAAGTAAGCTTATCCTATTTGGTGAAAATTATTAAAAGACATAATAAACTAATTACAATAAGTAATTAGTGTACTAAAATAATAAATAATAAATATAATTAAATTCAATAAATAAAATAAATGCACCAATAAGGTGGCATGTTGGCCAAATAACATCACTCCTACAACCACAACAATTAACATAACATCAAATAATTCCAATATAAAAAGTAATTGTATCAACTCTTTATATTTTTTCCATGTGTCGATTTTCCACTATGACACTTATCTTTTTCCACATTTTTCCAAACCATATGAAAAACCTTCAGATCAAAATATCCCATATACTAACATAATAAACCCTTTAAAAGGTAAATCAAAATAATAATCATAAAGTATCATTGATGATCTTGAATTGATTCCTATTTAACCGCCAGGACCATAAGAAATGAATAAATTAGGGGCTTCAACAAATCCCCCATTATTTTAGATTGACATAATAAACATAGCAACCTAGACTCAAGCACAGTATACTGAAACCCAAAAATAAAGCAAAGCCAAAGTGTCTATATCTAAAGCTCCTACCTTGACCATGGAAAGCTCTAAATCCTCCACTAGAAGACCTAAAGTTTCCATTTTATGAAAATCTTAAAAGAAAAATTATTCATATCTTATACAAATATTTATTTTGAATCAACTTCACCAAACTCTTGTCAAAATGTCCCTTTAAGAACTAATTGAGAAATCCCCTTAGCATCATTACACAATGATAGAGGCCCTTTAGGGCATACGAGTCAAACCTGATGAATTTCAACAAATGTTCGAATTCATTAGATAATTAAAAATGGTTTCATATGTTAGTTTTAATGATTCTAAGATAGTTCCCTTACCATCCAAAGACTAGGATCCACCCCTATTTGTCACATCACAAGTTAATCAAATTTGAATAAAAAAGTAATGATTGATAATGGGGCTAGTATTAATATTATTTAATTGCATGTGTTCAAATAATTTCAACTTCCATAAATGGTTGTAGCTTAATCTCTTGTAGTATTATGAGTTTTTAATGACATAGTGGCTCTTACATCAGGAACTATTATCCTTCCCATATAAGTATTCTCTCATGTTCTTCATGAGTTATTTTATGTCATAAAAGGAGTAATATAATATAATGTTCTCCTAGGGAACCCTTAAATTCCTGATATGTGGTGTGTTCTATCCACTTTACATCGGTGTATCAAATATGAACATGAGGGCCAAGTCCACATTGTCCCTTTTGATTTTCATCCCTTAAAACCTATAATCTCACCTTTTAACCCAATGATATTTTATTCCCCCTAAAAAGTGTGACCCCAACACCATAATCAAATGAAGCATCAACTAGTGATACAATCCATTCATTTTGTCTCTCTGATAAGGTTCCTTTGGATTCCAAAATTGGAGAGTACCAATTACTATCACTTAACATCCTTCCCACTCCTCAAGAACATGGGCATCCTAATAGATAATTTGACTAATATCCTAGTCTTGGGGATATTTTTTCTTTTGGTCCCCTTTTTTATAGACTCATTTGGTATATGGAGGGATTGATTCATGATCATGATAACTTGATATCCCGTATCCATCCAAATCTTTTTCCTCAAACTTCTCATTTCTAGACAAACTATAGTTTGCTCACATTTATTTATAATGATGTTCCTAGAATGGCTTTGGCATGGGATGATACAAGAAAGGACCACACAACATGACATTATGATATTTTAGAAAACCACATGAAAAACATGGCCTAGGATTTAACAAAACTACTAAAACTATTCTTGAAGTGACCCTCAAATATGATCCTAGAGAGAATGCCATGGTGTCATCGTCTAGCATTATTTGTTAAATGGATGACATTGTGTCCATTCCCTCAATTTTTTTAATTCAATATGATAACTCTATAGCCTATCACCTATCATAGAAATGGAAAAATTAAATCCATCCCCCTTACCTATCCTAATATGATAACATAAGACTCTCTTACCATCCCATTTCTCTAGTGTCAAGATGATGAATCTATCTTGACTCACTTAGGCATTGAGAACTCACATTTGCATAATTCCTTTCCATATAAAACATATAGTTTACTAAATTAAGCTAACATAGACATTATCATATGATCTCAAGACACCCCATGCTGTCTTAAGGTTAGTAATTTCCTAGACTGTAAGAAACACCAAGACCTCACCACCTTCTTGGTAGACAATAGTGAGGATTTTTCTTGGTCATATAGTGGCATGCTAGGTACTGAACCTATTTTTGCTATTCATAATATTATCGCTATACATGAATCCAATCTAATGAAGTAAAATGTATGAAATATCCACCCTCGCATCATGTTCTTAGTCAAGGAGGAATTTTGGCTCCTCTTATCTATTAATTTCATCAAATTGATCAATTATTATTAATGGGTGTCTAATATTATTCCTGTCAAAAATCCCACTAGGGCTCTCCATCTCTATACAAAGTTTTGAGACTTAAACCTTTCTTTTCATAAATATGAGTTTCCTCTTCCTAACATTGATTAGCCAGTGAACCTGATGGAAAACCATGAGATGTTATCACTCATGGAAGGATTCTCTAGATATAATAAAATACTTATCACCCTAGAGGACCAGTGTAAGACTTCTTATTTTACTCCTTAGGGGAATTTTCACTTTAATGTTATGTATTTTGGCCTAAAGAATGAGGGAGCCACCTACCAAAAAATTATGAATTATATATCTCATGATATAATCCATAATATTGTCAAGGATTATGTGGATGATCTTCTCGGTAAATAAAAAATATGAAAGGATCATCTCTCCATTCTAAAAATAATCTTTGACCATCTAATCCAATTTCATGTCCACCTCAATTCCAAAAAGTATGATTTTATGGTCTTTATTAGTAAAATTTTAAGTTTTATCATCTCCATCCATAGTATAGAAGTTGACCCACTAAGATTAGGGATATCATATATATGCCACCCCCAAACAACCTTAAGAAACTTCATATCCTATAAGTAAATTTTTAGTCTATTCAACATTTTATCTGCCAAATATTTTATCGGTGTTAACAATTCCATTACCTTTTGAGGAAGGATACTTAGTTCATCTAGGATTTTAATTTTCAAGAAGCCTTTGAATCCCTTAAGAGATATATCCTCCCCCTATCAGTTCTAATTCCTCCTAATGAAGGGTGAACTTTATTTTTGTATATTTTAGATGAAAATCATGCTCTAGGGGATATGTTATCCCATAGTGATGAGTATCACATAGAACAAGTATTGTATTACATAAGTTGTACTCTCATTGAATATGATACAAGCTATACACATCTAGAAAAACTATTATTGGATTTGGTTTTCATAGATTCTAAATTCACCACTATCTTCTTAATTATAAAACCTACATAATTATAAATACCAACCCCCTCAATTTATGCATTTGAACCCTTACCAAAATCAGCATATGGCCACGTTTCTCATAATTTTAGCAAAATTTGATCTAGAGTTTCTCCACTAGAAGTTAGTTAAAGGCTAAATCATCACTGATCACTTAGTTGAAGCACCTCTTACAAGTGGTCAGCCATCTAATTTTGAATTCTTGGATGAATCCATCACTTCTACATCCTAGATATATCCTAATTACAAAATGGATTTATTCTTCGAAGGATCAAAATGTGAGCATAGGGGGTATTGTAATTATTTTGATACCTCCTAAGGGTGCTCCTATGTCTTTATCCTTTAAGCTAGATTTTCATTTCATTAATAATATGGAATAATATGAGTCATTGATTATGTTGTTCCAAAAATCCATCGCTTGTTTTTGTGGACAACATACCGACCATTTTGGTTCTGTAGGCCAAAATGCTCTCTTTCTTTCTTTCAAAATATTCTGAGCAGTTATGTTTTTCAAATATTCAAGTCTTTTCAGCTAAGGAAGTCATAGGTTCAATAGTAGGGCTTTGTTTAAAGGAATTTCAAAACACTTAAGGCTTTTCCTTAGTGTTTTGACGATGGTTCAATGTTGATGTTTGATCAAAAGACTTAACGGTGGGCTTCAAACAATTGGAATGAACCATTGAACCCCACCTTTGAAAGGTTCAAAGTTTAATAGGTTCAAAGGTTCAACAAATTTGGCAGAGTTAAATAAAAGAAGGCTTTGAAGATTTAACATTGAATCATTTAACCATATAACCTTGAACTTCTAAGGTTCAAAAGTATAAAGGTTCAACGGGTTCAACAACGTTCAAAAGACTTAGAGAATAAAAGGCTTGGAAGAGTGAAGAATGAACCATTGAACCTTAAACCAAAAGAGTTCAAAGGTTTAAAGGTTCAATAAGTTTAAAGAGTTTGATGGACTTAGAAAAGGAAAGGATCTAGAAAGTTTGAAGCTTCAAAAGATTCAAAGAAATATAATGAACTATTGAACCATTGAACCTCGAACCTAAATGGTTTAAAAAGTTCAAAGGTTCTAAGGGTTCAAAGGTTTAAAGTTTGAAAGGATGCTTTAAGTGAATGAAGGAAGTATAATATTCTAGAAATAAGTTCAAATAAATGGTTCAAAGAAATGGTTCAACCAAAGAAGAAAAAGAGAGCAAATGCAGCCCCTTTACAAAACATTGAATAGATAAACTATTGAACCATTGAACTGTTGAACTTTGAACCAAAAGAGTTCAAGTTTCAAGGTTCAAGGAGGTTTAAGGTGACCAATGACATCCCCACAGACATCAATTTTAGGGTGATGGAATAACTATTGATTTTCAAAAGGCCTAAGAATAAGCTCAGTGACTAGCCCAGAAAGGAGCTGAAAGAGCTTATAGAAAATGAAAAGACAGCCCTAAGAGCTCAGATCACCAAAAAGAGATAAAACATGGCAAGGAAAGAGAGAACAACTATAGGAAATCTAGAAATATCTGCAAGAGTGTTATTTCTAGTAGGTGGAATAGTCCACTAGGTGGACATCAAGGAACACAAATATTCAAAGGTGTGGCCTATTTTTTCTATATTGAGTAAAGGTGAATGGACAGCCATGTAAGTATCTTAAAGAATACCAGGAAGCCCATAATGTGGAGGAGATATTTGATATAATTTAAAAATGCTAAAGATAAGGCTGAGGACCTACTCTAGCATGTCCCTTACATAGAATTTCAAATGCATTCAATACATTGAATATAGCATGGGCCATTTCATGAAAACAAGCACCCAAATCTTTCTTGGAATGCTATAAATTGTAATCTCCCACTTTGTATAAAGGAGATCTCTCTGTTATCAAAAGTGAAGCTCTACCCAAATTGAAAGGCTTTCCTGAGACTTTGAGCTTAGACTGTTAATCATATTTTGTTAAATGAATGAGAAAGCAAGTGACCTTTCAAACTTTGTGTTGGAATAAGATTATGCCATTTAGGAAATTGTTCTTATATCATTTTCCTAAATATAGTCTTGTCCATTTAATCAAACAAGTAGAACAAGTGGAAGTAAGCTGGAAGATTTCATGAAGCTGACTATGGGAGACTTTGTGTTACCTCAATTGCATTCAATTTGTGTTTTGTGTAAAGGATACTAGAGAGACTTTGAGCTCTCTTTATCCTTCATAATCCTTTACTCTATTGTATTTTTAGGTGTAGACTTTGAGCTGTGCTTAATCCTACTATGTTACTTTGTCTTAATTAGTAGTAGAAAAAATTAAATACTTTGTGCTTTTGTGGGTTCTTGTGGTTTTTGTTACTACCTAGGAAGGATCTTGCTATTGGTTGAATATCACTTCTGAAAGAAGAGAAGTGCCTTATAGTAATTACACTAGAATTTCTCCTCGGTTCTGTGAACAATCATCTCTAAAAAAAGAGAGATGGATGGTATGATTTCACCCCTCTGTGTGTGTGTGTGTGTGTGTGTTTGTTTGTCTATACTATAGTTTATATGGAACCTCCCCTTGCCGAGAGGAGAGATTTGTCCCAATCTGGCTTATATATATATATATATATATATACTATAGTCTATAGGAAACCTCTCATTGCTGAGAGGAGAGATTTGTCCCAATCTGGCTATGGTCACCACATCCATTTTGCTATATAAATCTCCTTATGCTATGGTTGATCCAACTATTTTTTTGTCAATCAGCTAGTGACAAAATATTCACCCAATAGTTTTTTGGTGACTCTGCTGGGGAAGAACGTGCAGTTTGAAGCCTCAAGTTTCAAATTGAAGCAATTTCAGTTCTTTTCCATATCCATTTTACACTCTAGAAGATCCACCATACACACAAAGCTAGAGAGCTTAAGGTATTGTTGACCCTATATTTGAGTTGGTGCAGGTAAGTAATTTTGATCTTTCCCCTCCACAAACTCACCTTCAATGAACTAGGAGTTTTCCTCCTATAAACATCATGTCCCCAATACCAAGCAAAGCTATTCTTTCCTCTACTAGTAGAGCTTTATCCATACATATCCCACAAATATTTATTATCCTTCCCTTCAATAGTCATATCATGGTAGTCTAATGTCCCTGGGGTAATACTTTTGGTCCCCTAAATCTAACCCCAGCTCTTCATGAGCTACCCCGTAGCTCAAGGAAAAGTTTCCCCAAGTTCTATAGTGATGGGAAGGTTTATCCTGATGAACATATAGCAGCCTTTTGCATATACTATAGTGTAATAGGCATTAAATATGAAGACATTACAGTCAGACTATTTGTGGAAACATTGCAAAGCACTGCTAAAGACTGGTTCTATCATCTGCAAGCACAAGCAGTGACTGACTAAAACACTATCAAGGCCAAATTTGAGGCTAGGTTCAAACCTATAAAAGATGCATATGCCCTATTAGCTCATCTTACATAGATGAATAAGGAGCCTCATGAACCCATGAGAGACTTGATTGCTAAATTTGACAAGCTGAGGAATAGGATTCCCTTAATTGTTCAGCTGACACCTAAGAATATTGATTGCTTCTTCATCAATTCTCAGCTTCTTGAAGTGAGTTTCTTGTTGAGGTGGGTTAGCCAAATAGATCTTGTTGCAACTCAAATTTTGGTGACTAAGGTTGAAGATGACCTTATCTTGGTAGGAAAGATAAGAAAATATCCTAATAGAAGTAAATCTTATTCATCTTTTGAATATTATTCTATAGGCACCACTGATCTTACGGTGAAAAAGCTAGCAAATGAATTTCTTGCTCTAAAAAATCAAATGGCACAAGAGATGTCTTCTCCTCCTTCTTATTAGGATATACCAAGGAGAATGTTTCCCAACTAGTCATATCAAGGCAATGCTGCCAAAAATCAAGGGCAACTAAATTGACTTCCTCCCCAATCAAGGAAGCTTGCCATTGAAGCAACACCAGCTAACTCAATAGTTGTTTATCTTAAAATTGAATCTAATTTTTCTTTTAAACTTGAGTTGAACCAAGAAGATGATGTTGATCTATTTGTAGAAGGCCAATAATAATTAGCTGGTGACTCCACATTGGTTTCCTAGATTACCAGGATGAACCCAAAAGTAAAGGTGAAGTGTTTAATGGATCATACGCTATATTTACCAGGTCCTAGAACTAGTCAGCTCAACATGTGGATAAAGGAAAAATAGGGGAAGAATCTCGACTAGCAATTTTAATTTCTAAATGAGGAACTTCACTACCTTTCCAATCAAAGGACCCGGTGATCACTAAAAAAGTAAGTACCTCAAATATTCCTTCACCTTCTGCTTTAAATTCATAGACCAGTCCTACACCCAGTAAAATCCAAATTGATGGACTAGCTTCCTTTATTTTTAATTCATTTCAGTCATTTGATATAATTGACTATGGTAAGAAGACCAAAATTCAAATGTCTAAGTTTAAATTATTGCAATCCAACCTTAAGCAGTTGGATAGGTTAGCTCAATACATCAAGAATAAAACCGTCCCTGTATGACAAGAAAATTTTAAAGTGACTCTTGTTCCCCCAAAGAACACACCTACCCAAAATAATCTTGTGATTACTCCTCTAGTTTCCCTTGGAAAGATAATACCATTTTATGTCTCCCTATTGATAAACAGTCATTAGTTGAGTAATTACATAATTGATTCTAGTGCATCTGACAATGTTATGCCCGCCAAGGTGGTAAAATCTCTTAGTCTCATGTTGACTAAGACCTTTGGGATATGTTTCTCCATGGAAAAAAAATAAGTTCCTCTACTAGGACAAATCAAAGATGCTTAATTTACATTTGTGGCCTTCCCAGATAAGAGAATCAAAATGACAAGTCCTGGTGGCTGACATCCCAACCTCTTATGGCATTCTTCTTGGGCAAAATTTTTGCAAGGACGTTGGTGGAGAATTAAGCATGAACCTATCTGAGGTGGGGATTCCTATCAAGGGTGCATGTAAAGGCTACTTCCTAAGAAGGAATCTAAGTACATTGTCACCTAAACATCAGCCCCTGAAGCTCAAATTCTATTCGAGTCTTCAGGCATGGGTAATTACTTTTTGTCTATTGAGGATGTTCTTATTTCAACATATGAAATCTTAATAGGTGACAATCCAAAAAATTTAGATAAGACATCAGAAGAATTAGTAGGGCATAGTACAAATAAAAAATGATCTTCTCTCCCTAATGAAGAAAAAATTGAAAGAAAATCATATTCTAATGATGTCTGGATTTTAGAATTTGATGGAAGCAATTTTTCTACCATTTTTGGAGCTAGAGTTGTTTTGATATCTCCTCAAGGAGATATTTTTCTCTATGCATATAAGTTGTAGTTTAACAACACCAACAACACTATTGAATATGAATCACTGTTGCTTAGATTAAAATCTGGTCAAGATAAAGGTGTTAGACTTCTTTGTGCCAAAGGAGATGTTGAGCTAGTGGTTTGTCAAGTGAGGAACCTATATCAAACCAAGAATGAAAGATTAAAAAATTATCATAATCTGGTATGGGAATGCATTGAAAACTTTGATGCTTTTAGTATTTTTTCCATACCTAGAGAATTTAATAGTCATGCAGATGCATTGGCCATCTCTGCAACTCTCTTGGTCCCTCACCATGATTTCAAAGAAGATAGGTACACTCTCAAGTTGGTCTTTCTACCAAGTGTACCTGATAATGCTAACCATTGGTAGGTATTCAATGGTGATAACCAAATCATTGCTTTTTTAGAAAAAAGAGATAGCTTTGAAAAGCTTCAATTTGAAGGCAGTGAATCTCCACCATGGGAATCAGCTCTAAAAACAAATTCAAAAGTTGATGAAGAGTTCCTTCAGCTCAAAGGGAATAAAATTACCAAAGGATTAGTTTCTCTTGAGAAACTTTTCAACAAGCATGACAGGTTTATCAAGGAACAACAAATGGATTCAAAATCCTCGAAGGATTTTGATCAAATCAATTTGAGTACAAAAGACAATCCAAAAATGGTCAACATCAGGAATTGTTGCACTCCTAATAAAAAACTCAAATTTATCAATCTAATCCACCATTACATTTATGTTTTGGCGTACTCCTATGATGATCTAAAACCTCTTAGACCTAAAGAAATATAGCATGAAATTCCTCTCAAAATTGGGTCATTGCCTCACAAGCAGAAGTAAAGGCAGTACAACCCCAAGATATCAGGCACAATTTTGTCTGAGATACAAAAAATGCTAAATGCAAAAATTATTTTCCCAATCCATTATTCCACTTGGGTTGTGAATATAGTCCCTGTAAGAAAGAAGAATGGAGAAATCTACCTATGTGCTGATTTTATAAATCTGAATCAATCATCTTTAAAGGACAACTACCCCTACCCATAATGGATCAACAATTACAAATAATGACTAGCATTGAGATGTTATCAATGTTAGATGGCTTTTTGGGATATAATCAAGTGGAAGTTGGTTAATCAAACCAACATAAGACCACCTTCACAACACCTTGGGGCAACTTTTCATATTGTAGAATGCTATTTGGCTTGATCAATGATGGCACCACCTTTTAAAGAGCAATGTATCTTGCTTTCAAAAATAAAATGGGTAAGTTCATTGTGGTATACCTTGATGATTTGATAGTCTTTTTCAAGCATCATCCTAATCATATGCATCATCTACAATAAGTGCTAGAGTGATGTAGGAAGAATGGTATTTCTCTTAATCCCAAGAAGTCAATTTTTGGGGTTATATAAGGTAAACTTCTCGATCACACTATGTCCCAATAAGGCATAAAGATCAACCCACAAAAGGTCAAATCCATTCAAGAGCTTGCTCTTCCTACCAGTAAGACTGTAGTTCACTCTTTCTTTGGAAAGGTGAATTTTTTTGTGAAGATTCATTCTTAAATTCATAAAGAAGACTCACTACATTGTTAATATGATGAAGGGCAAAGCCACTTTCAGCTAGATTGAAGAAGGCAAATCAACATTTCAAGATATCAATGAAGCTATCACCCATGCCCCAATTCTAGTTTGTCTTGATTACACCAAATAATTCATGATGTATAGTTATGCTTCTAAACATACACTTTCAACCATCTTGGTTCAGTACAATAAAGAAGGTGTGGAATCTCCCATCTCCTTTATGAGTTATCCTCTTAAAGCTCATGAGCTGAAGTACTCAAACATGGAGAAGCATGTTTATGTTGTGGTAAAGGTGGTAAAATACTTTCATTTTTACATCCTAAACTCACACACTATTGCTTTGGTTCTTGATACAATAGTCAAATCCATTCTAACTTAACAGGAGTTTGGAACTAAAAGGGATAATTGGATTGCTAAAATCTAAGAGTTTGATCTTGTTATCAAAATAAAGAAGCTTGTGTGAGGAAGGGGTCTTTGCCAATTAATTGTTAATAACATACCATAAGTAGGTCATGAAGAAATAAAAGTTGAAGAAATGCCAACAGTTCTCCTTGTCACCACTATAAATGAGTGGTATTTGAATATTACTCATTTCCTTACCTATGGTGAGTGTCCTGCTCTCCTATCTTGTAAAGAAAAGAGGACAATTAAGTTGAAATCTTCCAATTTTGTCCTATGGGATAACGGTCTATATAAAAAGAACCTTGATGGGGTATTCCTTCATTGCATGGATAAAGCATAACAGAATAAACCTTTGGAGTACTTCCATAATTTGGCTTATGGAGGACATTTTTTTGTGCCTATGATTGCCCATAAGATCTTGTGAGCTAAGTACTATTAGCCTACTCTATTTTGAGATTCATACGCTTGGGTACGTATATGTGAGTTGTGTCAATAGTTCATTGGCAAACTCAAGCTAGCTGAGTTACCTCTCAAGCCTGTGGTGATAAAAGAGCCATTTTAGTAATGGGGGATTGATTTTATTGGCACTGTAAATCTATCCTCAAGTGTTGGACATGATTATGTCCTCACAACCACATACTACTTTACCACAGACTACTTTACCAAGTGGGTGGAAGCCATTCCAGTCAAGCATGCCGCTTTAGAGATGGTATGTAATTTCCTCAAGGAAAACATTATTTCCAAGTTTGGGGTCCTAAATAATATTGTAACATATAATGTAGCCTATTTCTCTTCTCATGAGATTACCTAGTTCTACTATTATTATTGGATTATCCTCTCCCAATCCTCTAACTATTATTCGCAAAGAAATGGTCAAGCAAAATCAAGCAACAAGAACCTAGTGACCATTATTAGGAAGCTAGTAAATGATAATCAGAGAACCTAGCATAAAGCATTACTTGATGCTTTATGGGTAGACAGAATTACTCCTAAAAGGGTGATAGGTATTTCCCCATTCCAACTTTGTATGGTCTCAATGCAGAGATACCAATCACCCTAGAAATACTAGCATTAAATTTAGCAAAGGCAGTGGAAGATTAAACTTTTGAAAGTTCCATCTACAAGAGGATCATGTACTTGAATGAACTTAATGATCAATGAACTATGGTAATGGACTAAATTGCTGCACATCAAATTTTGGTAAAGAGACTCTTTGACTAGAAAGTAAGGATTTGTGGCTTTCAGATTGGAGATCAAGTCTTGTTGTGGGACAAGAGGAGAGAACCAAAAGGAATGCATGGAAAATTCAATTCCTTATGGAGAGGCCCATTTTATATTCATCATTTAAATGGTGAAAATAGTTTCTTGCTGAAATATCAAGATGGAATGCCATTTACTTTGCCTCACAATGGGCAGCATCTGAAGCACTTCAATCCTTGAAGTATCAAAAAAGTCTAGTTGTACATATATACATTTGTATAGTCTTTCTTTATTTTGTGTTTTTCATTTATTTTTGGCACCATTGGTTTTTGGCACCTTTCTTTTTGGGTAAGCATGACTCCATACCCCAATGGCATAAATGAAGGCACTGAGATTCTAGTTTCTACTCCCTTTGATTGCTTCAATTTCAATTAATGGAATTTCCCCAATTGGAGCCAGTTGTTGTTCCCAAAATCCATCACATGTGTTTGTGGACAACATACTAACCATTTTGGTCTTGCAAGCCAAAATTCTCTCTATCTTTCTTTCAAAATATTTTGAGTAGTTAATTTTTTCAAATATTCAATCCTTTTAAGCTAAGGAAGTCATAGGTTCAACATGTGGGCTTTCTTCAAAGGAAGTTCAAAACACTTAAGGCTTTTCCTTAGTGTTTTGAAGATGGTTCAATGCTAACTTTTGATCAAAAGACTTAATGGTGGGCTTCAAACAATTGGAATGAACCATTAAACCATTGAATCATTGAACCCTACCTCTGAAAGTTTCAAAGTTCAATAGGTTTAAAGTTTCAATGACTTCGGTAGACTTAAAGAAAGTAAGGCTTTGAAGAGTTAACATTGAATCATTGAACCATTAAACCTTAAACTTCTAAAGGTTCAAAAGTTCAAAGGTTCAACAGGTTCAACAAAGTTCAAAAGACTTAGATAATAAAAGGCTTTGAAGAGTGAAGAATGAACCATTAAACCATTGAACCATGAACCAAAAGAGTTCAATGTTTCAAAGGTTGAACATGTTTAAAGAGTTTGATGGACCTAGAAAAGGAAAGGATCTAGAAAGTTTGAAGCTTCAAAAGATTCAAAGAAATAGAATGAACTATTGAACCATTGAACCTTGAACCTAAATGGTTCAAAAAGTTCAAAGGTTCAAAATTTGTAAAAAGCTTTGAACAAATGAAGCAAGTGGAATATTCCAAAAATAAGTTCAAACAAATGGTTCAAATAAATGGTTTAACCGAAAAAGAAAAAGAGAGTGAATGCGACCCTTTACAAAACATTGAATCGATGAACCATTGAACCATTAAACTGTTGAACTTTAAACCAAAAGAATTCAAGGTTCAAGGTGACCAATGACATCCCCACAAATGTCAATTTTAGGGTGATGGAGTAACTGTTGATTTTCAAAAGGCCCAAGAACAAGCTTAGTGACTAGCCTAGAAAGGAGCTGAAAGAGCTTGCAAAAAATGAGAAGATAGCCCTGAGAGCTCAGATCACCAAGAAGAGACAAAACATGGCAAGGAAAGAGATAAAAACTATAATAAATCAAGAAATATTTTTAGGAGAGTTATTTTCAGTAGGTGGAATAGTCCACTAGGTGGACATTAAGGAACATAAATATTCAAAGGTGCATCTTGTTTTTTCTACATTGAGTAAAGGAGAATGGACAGCCATGTAAGTATCTTAAAGAAGACTAGGTGGCCCATAATTTGGAGGAGATATTTTATATAATTTAAAAATGCTAAAGATAAGGCTAAGGACCTACTCTAACATGTCCCCTACACATAATTTCAAATGCATTAAATATAGCATGGGCCATTTTGTGAAAACAAGCGCCCAAGTCTTTCTTGAAATGATATATATTGTAATTTCCCATTTTGTATAAATGAGATCTCTCTATTATTAAAAGTGAAGCTCTACCCAAATTGAAAGGCGTTCTTGAGACTTTGAGCTTATACTGTTAATCATATTTTGTTAAATGAATGAGAAAGCAAGTGACTTTTAAGACTTTGTGTTGGAATAAGCTTGTGTCATTTAGGAAATTGTTCTTATGGATTTTTCCTAAATACAGTCTTGTCCATTTAATCAAAAAAGTAGAACAAGTGGAAGTAAGTTGGAAGATGTCCTAAAGCTAACTATGGGAGACTTTGTGTTGCCTTAATTGCCTTTAGTCTGTGTTTTGTGTAAATGATACTAGAGATACTTTGAGCTCTCTTTATCCTTCATAATCCTTTACTCTGTTGTAGTTTTAGGTGTAGAATTTGAGCTACACTTAATCCTATTGTGTTACTTTGTCCTAATTAGTAGGAGAGACAATGAAAGAATTTGTGCTTTCATGGGTTTCTTGTGGTTTTCGTTACTACCCAAGAAGGATCCTAATATGACCTAAGTTCCCCAAAGCTCTAACACAACTTGTCAGAATTAAGAGCACATATGATTACCATTGTATAAGAAACTTAAGATGCAAAAATAACTAGAAGAACAAATAACTATCAATGAGAAATAGCACAGAATATGAGAGGCAACACACAATTGTATTCAACTCATTACAAAGGAAATTACAATAAAGAGATAACACTCTTCTTCCACCTCTATGAGGCTTCCTCCTCAAGGGCTCCTAGTAATCTTCCCTCTAGAGTAATCTTCTCTCAATAGGTCACAACACATAGCTAACACAAGTTGTTTTTCACCCCATTGTATGTCTAGTACAACCGAGTACGAACCGGTACTCCAAGTAGATCTAACCATGATCCTGCACCTTGATGTATTGTTGTCACCTTGGATCTTGCTCCCCCACTGATCTCCTTTTGACCCTTGCATACACACACCCCTGCAGACCAACCTGATCTTACTTATCACATGTAGACCTCCACCATGATCTTGCATCACCCTGCATATCAAACCTGATCTTACATACATGAAGAATCCTACTTGATTCTAAAATGGGAAGAACTCTCCAAGTTCTACACTTGAGTTCTACACTTAACAATATAGCCCATGAGTCTATTATATAGATCTCATGCATATAATGATTAGACTTGCAGCTCAAGACTCGAACTAGTCTTCATCATGCAAACTACCCATTCACTTAACTGACTGTTCGTCAATAGCAGTTTTGGAACCGCCATAGGTGACTGACATCGGTCCCTGTCTAACTAGAGGTGACTGACATCGACCGACTGCTGCCAAGGTTAGTTTCCTTCTGCACTGTCCACTGATCGACGTCGGTGATCCTGCTGATGCCGGTGACTGCATACTTAACATCCTCCATGTTTGCAACAAGGTGAATCTTTTAGCTCCACACCCTAACAGATCCTGTTATTGGATGAATATCACTTCTAAAAGAAGAGAAGTGCCTTTCAATAATTACACCAAAATTTCTCCTCTTTTTTGTGAGCAATCATCTCTAAAAAAAGAGAGATGGATGGTATGATTTCATCCTTGTGTGTATTTTCAACTTATATATATACTATAGTCTATAGGGAACCTCTCCTTGCTGAGAGGAGATATTTGTCCCAATATGGCTGTGGTCACCACATCCATTTTGTTGCATAAATCTCCTTATGTTGTGGTTGATGCACCTATTTTTTTGTCAGTTAGGTGGTGAAAAACTATTCACCCAATAGATTATTCTCCAAAATATTCTCCAAACTACTTTAACACTAGGCATTAGGTCACATTGTATCTATGGATATTCTTAGTTGGTTGTTAATCATATCAACCACATGTATTAGAGTAAGAATGGCATCTTCCAAAAATACAAAGGGTTAGTGGACTAGCTATTAGCCACTTTTGATCATTTTGTCATCCAAGCTCCTCATTCAACTAATAAGTTTGTAGATACCATGGATTTTTTAGCCTCCTTTATCCCATCCTCCCCATAAGAATCCAAATTTTTTATGCTAATCCACAAAATCAATTAGATATGTGGTAGACATTTAGTAGTAGATACTAGAATGGATTTTCCTTATGTCCATAATGTGAAAGAGAATCATTTAGATATGTGGTGCACACAAATGTTTAATTTCTTATATAAATGTATTATCCTTCTCAATTTATCTAAGAATGTTAAGTACACTTCTAAAAAGTAGACCACTCATTAGGTCATAATACGAGGTGTTATCTATAAGAGATGATTCGATTGATACTCCTTTAATGTCTTGATAACCCTAAAGCTATTATCATAATCTAGGAAATCCATGAAATATTTTGTGGGGGGACACTTTAATGGCCTTTATTTTCCTAATAAAATTATCTAAATAGGTTATGTTGGCCTACTCTAAATCAATATTGTTATGAATATGTCAAGAAATGCATGAAATTTAAATAACATGTTAATATTTTGCACATCCATAGTAACACATTAAAAGTGGCCTATGAATTTTGGCCATTTTACCAGTGGGAATTATATCTTATACAAAAAATTAATCCCAAATTTTCCCAATGACATAGTTTTATAATTACCACCACCCAATAATTCTCTAAATGGGTGGAGTCCATTCCTCTTATTTTGATTAAATTAAAGCAGATAAGATTATTGATTTTATTAATCATCATATTATTCTTCATTTCAATGTCCCTAACAACAACCCAAATAAAACCCTAATTGAAGACTGATATAATACTTTGGAACTCCTTCACACATGGACCAACATTGGAATAATATGAGGTATGGGACACTTAAACTTAGACTAGACCTCTAGTTTTGATGAGGCTAGCTCCTCTAATGTATCACTTTGGTCACTAATACTAAAATGTACTATAATTGTTGGGATGAAAAGGGTTAGAAGGAAACTAAAATGAAAATCCTATTCTATTGTTGGTGATACACCTTTATTTTTGGTTCATCTACTCTATTTGAGATCCTAAAACACTAATAAGATAAGTAAATAAATGAACCTATAACTCCAAATAACTCATATGCATTAGTATCACATATATAAGTTTCATCAAGTGATCTAAGCATGAGGTAAATGATGGAATAGGACTAATTCAAGTAACTAACTAGTCAATTATATCCATTATTATCTTAATCAAATCACATTAAACATTAAACATGACCTGCATAAATTAGCATACTAGTAGCTAGGTGAGATCATAACATGACAAGAGAGAAAATACTACCACATGTTCAAATTAAATAACATAAACATACTATACCAAAATATGAAAATATAAAAATAATAATTTTATTATCTTAGAAGGTTATAAAGCTTAATCTTAGAAAAGTTAGATCATGCCAAAGAGATGGATCTATAAATTGTCTTGAAAGCTTGAGTATATAGAAGTGTTGAGTAGAGAAAGCCAAGTGGTTCACATACAATATAGAAGAGAAGGAAAAATCCACTTCAATTCAAGTCAAACTTTAATAGTCTTTAATAAATCTCCTTTTGTAGAAAATCTTACATGATCTTCCTTTTGACATTGGAATAAGGATGGTTGGCTCCTTTGACTGGTCAACCTCCTTTTGCATGATTTATATGCCAAAATGTAGTGAATAAATCCACTTTAAGGTAAGATAAATATATGTGAATATCCTCCTTTTCATGAATATCAATAAATATACATGATGCTAGTCAACTAGTTCAAATAGAGTGATGGCACTTCAAGACTAGTTAACTCCATGTCAACCCTTTCCTTGCATGAATTGGCACTTTTGGGATTTAAAGTGAATGATCTATTCATTTGAATAGTAGATAAGTGGCGTGGAAACTCCATATGAATTGATTGATAGTTATTCAATGCCAATTTCCTCTTTGATGTTTGATCAAATAGGCCTACTATGCCAATTAGGTATAATAGCCTACTTATTGTACTTGGACTCCATTATAACTTGAAATGAAACAATGAAACACAAAAATACAATGAGTGTTAGATCTGTAATAACACCTCACACCATGATATATGTTTTATTGATGGAAAAACTCTTGCCACTCAGTCACCATGGTTGAGTAGGTCAATTATGCCTCATTTTCCTATAGAGTGGTTGTTTTAAAGGAGTTGTTAGGGGAATTTCAAGAAGACTTATAACCAACTGATGATTTTAGGATCTATAACAAGTCTAAAGCTTCAACATCTATGGATTTCATTTCATTTAAACTACCTTGTACCTCCTTTTTCATGTTTTTTTATAAAAAAACATATTTATACCCTAAACTCTACAATTCCATATAAAAAATTAGAATTTATGGGATGCTCTCTAAGTTTAATTCATGTTTTAATAGGTTTCACATTGATCCATGAGGTTTTTATGGCAATAAAATCAACTTTTTCTCAAAATTGGTCACTATGAGGGGTTGGGAGGGTTTTAAAGGTGAATCTTATTAATGATGATTCATTAGGTAAAATCATTTGAATATAAACTTTTTTCCATGAATTTTTAGTATATATACCCCCCTTAACTTCCATAATAATATTATGTTCCCATACAAAAGGTATAAAAATATAGCACATGAAGGAAATTTTCTTATAGGTTTTGCGAGCATTCTAGTCATGCTTACGCTCTTAATGATTATTCATAAATCACAAACCCTAAACTAACATAAATTATTATTTAATTGTAATTTAATATGGGTACTCAAATAATTATAAGATATTTTTCCAAACTCTTCATGTGGTGAAATATATGAGCATTTGATCAGTTGGTTTGAATAGGTGTCTAGAACTACATAATTCAAATTTCTCCCCATAGATGAATCTATGTCTTAAATTGATTCTCCCTACTTTAAATAATCATAATGGGTACTATACCATGTCATTATAGCCACGTCAATTTTTCATCTTGCTTGATTGGGATTGAAGATGCCTTTTAGAGATATAAGCCTACTTACTTAATTTACCCCTTAAGGGCATGGTTTGCATATAATTTAGAGTTTGGATATTATTTAAAGGTATTTTTTAAATGTATAATTAGTATCCCATTATTTAAAAACATTCCAAATAATCTCCAACCCTTTTTCCTTACCTTAAACCTCTCAAAAATGTTGCCTACTTCAATGGTGGCAATAAAAGGACATGTTGATGACTATGATAATATAGTAAGCTTATCCACTTGTAATTTGACCTTTACAATAGCATCTATAGTTATAAAACCACATGATTACCTATTTTACCAAGTTTCAAGCTTAGATCATGCATATTTCTACATATAGGTGATTTTGTTGACAATTAGCAGTAGGTTGATTTCTTGTTTGGTCTTAGGACTAAGTTTTCCTCATTTTTACCTTGATCTAAACTTAAGAATGATTAATATTCATTTAAAATATCATTAAATTTCCCCATGAATTCATATCATTCACTATTTATTATCTTTAAACCTTTATCTCTCTTATTTCAAACCTTAACTCTTAAGAAGCTTGTTTAGCTTGTATCAATAGTTGAGTAGGTGTGTGTTTTGGGGTGAATAACTATATTTTGACATCTCATCATGACTTGGTGTTTAATATAACCCATAAAAACACTTGAAAAAAAATTAATCTCAAGCTCCTTCTTGATCCCAAATTCCTCAAAACATTTTCTCAAGCTTCATACACAGTCCTATTTCATATAATTGACTGTATACCCTGACCTCATGCTGAAGAATTGATTTATTTATCTTGTGAAGTTTAAGATATTTTCTATTTAATCAGTTGAATATTCATTAATATGTCTACATATATCCATCTTTACTTGAGATAATCTTGAGTTTACATTTGCTAATAGGTGACTATGAGAAGAACTTGTTGTTGAGTATGGTTGTAGGTGTTACTCATAAAGTCGATGGTTTTAGGGTAGTGTTTGGATCTATATGGCCTATTAATATTATAATAATCACTACCTTGACATATTATTTGCATTATATATCTCTTATAGAGACCACTAACCCTTAATTCACATTAACTAGTCTTGGAGGATGGTTGTATTTTCATGATTATAGGGTTTGATAGAGTTCAATGATTATACTCTTCATTGGATCACCATTCATAATTATCTTCTATAGTCATAATTATTCTTGAAATCCCATGAAGTGTTTTTTTGATCATGTGACTTCCTTAAAGACCTAGACCATTGTGTTTAACATCTTCCTTTCCAACTTGAAATTAGCATGCCCTTAAGTGGCTACAGAAAGTGTTAAGGTATGAATTTTTGTAGTATATGATGTACTTGAAGATAATTTTTTATGATTATTTATGATTCTAAAACATTATTTATCATTTTAATATCCCTTTGAATCATGGAAACACTTTATATCACTATGTTCACAAATTAGTTATCAACTTGGAGGTATGATTGTGCTTTAAGAATATATGTAAGTGTCCTTTACTCCTCCTCTTAAGCCCTTAAAGGCTTGACATAATTTTTAACCTATCTCTCTCTAAAATTATTATCACCTTCTAAACCCAAAACCTTAATGAAGTTTTACCCCCATTTCTTTTAAGGGCATGGCTTGTCACCCTGATTATAACATACTCCTAGGGTTATAGGTCTTATATCAAGATGTATGACTATCAATCACACCTCAATAAGATGAAACCATAATCTCCTTTATGATTTATGATGATTTTAATTACATTTTTTTAATTTAAACACATAATCCACTATGTCATTATAACTTGTGAACAAACCATTCCAACAACCCTTTTCTTGACTGTCCTTGTGATGCATGTTAGAGTTTGTATGGATAAGGAACAATGATTGAGGGTATTTGGAGTAAGTAAAAAAATATCATGAGTCTTTCATTTATCAAAATATCTCTCTAAAATCCATCACATATCTTTAAATGTACAATACCCTTATTATATATTTTAAGCATCATTCACCTTATTGACCTTCCATTCTTATGTTTGGTAGTTGTAGGTGCATTTTTTTATCCCTCTCTAATGATCAATGATCATTTAAAATAATGAATGAGGATATAACATAAAAAAATAGAAAACCATTGTTTGGAAACCTCATACATACTTTCATATCATGATATCAACCTAAAAAATTGTATATCTTTACCATATTACTTTAGAGTATTTTTTGTACGATTTGAGACTACATATAGACCTTAAGTAAGGATAAACATGATTTTATCCTTATAAAACTCCCTTATTGTGATTTATGAGGTTATTTTAATATACCACTATGAATAGATCTTCACTATCATTCCTTCTATTATGTTCTTCATGGAAAATATGACTATGTTCTTATTTTGTTGTAGGTGTACATATTGAAATGGTGGAAAATTTTAATGTCCAAACACCTAATTTCACATGCATGATGGCTTTCACTTATTAATTCCTCATGACCATATATTTCATGATCTCAATAGACCTTAAAAAAATAATATCTCACATTGCCTCTTCATTGCACCTTCATGACCATACTTACTTATATTATTACCTATTGTAGGCTTCATCCCTTGACTATATATTATGTTTTCTTAGCCTATAAACTCTATTTTTCATGTTTGTGATGGTATTTAATCAACTCTTGTCTCTTTATAGAAATTAAAATATGGAAATTATATGGGTGTAAGGGTGATTAGGAGTATATATGATGAAAACATAGGAATGCAAGGTAAAGGAAGTACAAAACCCAATGAGAAGATAGTGTTATGATAGTGATATGGGGGTGAGTGAGATGGGCGTGGCAAAGAACATTGTGAGAATGAAAAGGCTAACATGAAGGGTAATATTAAATCTTATACATATCCTTAACCACATACATCACTTTGGAGTCCATTGGATAGGATAAAGAGGTGAAAATGAAAGATAGGTTTCTATAAAAACCTCAAAATATGTTAAATTTCCTTAAACAATGCTAAATTGGCCTTTTGAGATGCTGGATAGGACAAAGATGGGCTATGCCATGAATATTTGGATAATTTATTGAGATAAATTGTTTAAAAACATGATAACATGCATTAAATCCATGTTATGGAGGACACCAATAAATCTTGAAAACCTTCTCTCTCTCCTAGATCGTATAATTCCTCTTTAGAAGCATGTCAAACTATAGATTTCACTCCTATTTGATAGATTTTTTTGACCTTCACATGTGTGTAAAAGGACTAAATGAGGCCATGTAAAGTTGGGTTATATTACAAATAATCTCTTAAACATTTAATATTCCTAAAATGTTATCTTGGTGAAGAGAAATTAAAGAAAACTGGTTGCCTTCATGGATGAAAGACTACGTAAATTAGCCTAATTTCAAATTGATGATTCATGAGGGATAAGAGACTATTTATATAAACACTTGATCCATAAATAATCCCTATGAGTATATTTTATTCTCCACAAAATTTTGACATGTACCTTCTCTCTCTAATCTATACCATCATCAAACTTGCAAGGCAATCTCTATAGAAAACTAGCTAATTATCTGGAGATGATTCATTTTGGTCCTATATTACATATAATTTCCCTAAAATTCAACATGGACCTTTTTAATATCCTCCTCTTCATATTTAGGCTTCATATATATGGAATTTTGTACAAGTCCATACTTCTCTTTGTAAACTGAATGAAAATAGCTTCTTCTTGCCTTTTAAAGCTACTTAAATTCATAAATAGAAGTAAACGAGTATTTTATCATGCATAAACATTTTCCATGCTTTAGAGGGCCAAATTTGGCACATGGGAGGTATAAAATATATCTTTTTTGACTTAAAATTGTATTTAAATACCTTTTTAGCTTTTGATACCTAGTACTAAGGTAAAATTAATGTATTTGAGTATAATTTAAGGAATATTTGATATTTATGTGACCTTTTGACTCCAATTTTGAAATTTTGAAGATCAAAACTAACTTTTTAGGCTAGAATACACCTATTTGACTACCTTGTCGAGACTATTGATAGGATCTTGGAATGTTTCAAATTATAGGGGTTGATATTTGGCCTTGATAGGATAAATTACCAATATTTTTTATAGTGTCTTCCTATATATAGGATAATTTATATGTTCATGTCTTCTTGATGAATTAACTAGTTCTTCTACTAGCAATTTTAGGTACATGAGTTATAGACTTGAGTCCAAGACCCAGTCATACTCCTCCCAAATGTGTGTATTTTGAAAGAACATATTCAAATGTTATTAATTCATGAGCAGCTGATCATAATCATGTAGAATATCTTTATGTGTCTACTTTGTCATATCTACAATGTTGGCCTCTAAGAGAGATAGATCTGATCTTATGACTTCTTGAGCCCACCTGAGTTCATATTTAGCTTCTTGGGATAAACAAACACCTAAAGATGAAATTATAAGTTGATAACCATGCCTGAAATGCTCAAACATGTCATCTCCTAAAAACTCAACTACTTGTTTCTTGATGAAATAATTTCTTTAAACCTACAATGAACCACATACAAGTAAAGAATAACATGAATGAATGATGTCAAACAAGACTAATCATTTGTTCTCATGAAGATGATGTTCAATTGGAGTTTATTCACTATGATCATAAGGTTACATTTCATCTTTTGGTATCTTAGATTGATCAATAAATATTATTTCATCCTTAACATCAATATGATGACTTGGCATGCTCTCAAAATTAGCTTGTTCTTCATCTTCTTTTATTGATTAGTACTTGTCTTATATCACTTCTACAAGCTCTTGTTCTTCATGATGAATGACAACTATTTAGTTATGAATGAGCTCATGAAAAACATATTCAACTTGTATAATTTGAGTGTATTCCTCTTGAATATCATCATCTAATTTTAACTAATTTTTTATCCCAATAGCCACTTCTTTAACTTCATCTTATTGTACATCTTGTGAGATTGGATTAATCCCTTACTTGAAATTGAGTGTGCTAATGATGATGTTTTATTCTTGTTCACATGAGTCTCTTTCATATTCATATACCTTAGATATAACCTCTTCAAATGCATCACAAAGGGAGGATCCTTTATAAGAATAGGCATAGTAGACCCATATAAATATTCAAGAATATGAGAAAGGTCCAAATATGTTACTATAGATGCCTAATTTTTCTCATGGAGTTGCTCCTATTGGATCACCTTCACCTCCTCTCTCTACTACACTATTTCTTGAATGTCTTTCCATGAAGGAAAGGATTTGGGATTTTGGGGAGAAAGGAGTGGAGGCTGAATGATATCTTGCTTGCCTTTGACTTTATCATCTTGAATTATGCTTGAATTTTCTTCATTCTCCCTAGAATATTGTATCTAATTCCAAGTCATGAACTTAGGTTTAGAAACTTCTACTTCTATACTTATTGAAACAATAGGTTTGAAATAAGGAATTTACTATTGTGTTTACTTTGTGCTACCATTGAATACTAAAGATGTTGATTTGTAAACTCAACTTGCTTGTCTAGATGATCCTCAAAATCATTTATTAAATCACTAGAGATCTCTCCCTTAAAAATTAAAGATGAAGGTTCATGTAAGATTTGTTTTACAACCAAAAAATTAGACTCTTCAAAACATACTTCTTCAATCTTCTAAGGTCTCTCTTGGATAGAATTCTAGATAGTAAAGATAGGTAAGGTCTATGAGGAATTTTGAGGGTTATGATATACATCAATTTTAAAATCATGAGTGGAAAATGGTAGCTTTATGGGGACATACTACTAATTGTAATGACCCTGATGTTTCCCATAGACCACTAGCCTCTTTTATATGCTTACAATTAGACCACCTATGTCTAGAATATCAACACTAAACTTTGAATAACCTTACCTTATGAAAGATACACATACCTCTTTATCCTACTAAAAATTAGGTCTCATGTCTAAATTTCATGCTTGTAAATCTCTTATCCATAACTCTTCTTAGTGTCTAAGCTTACCATCTATTTCTCATAGCCAAACAATGTTTGCTTGAATCTTGAGATGAACTATTTTGGGACTTGATTGGGTTAGTCAGGAAGATAACAAGATTCATGAAAGTCATTATAGGGCTGGTATGAGATTTCATACTACTAATAAGGCTTTGAATATGATTGGTGATGTTCATCATAACGCTGATATGAATCACGGTAAGGATGATATGTGTCATGAGGATCATACTAGAATTATTGATAAGGAGAAGAATGATAGATATCTTCTCTATAGGCTTCCATATCCTATAAAATCATGAAGATAATTAAATTATGAATAAAATATTTCTCTTACCTCTATTATAAGGACCATAAGGGTACTTGAAATTGATTCTAAAAACCAATATGCTACAAATTTGTACTTCAATGGATGATTTTTTGCTCTACCAGGAATGCCAAAACTATTAGCAACCCAAATAACACCCTACTTTAAGATTGATAAATTAATCTAAAACTCCTTCACATCTAGATGAACATTTGAATGATCTGAGGTGTGGGACACCTAAACTCATACTAGACCTCTAGTTTTGATGAGGCTATCTCCTATGATGTATCACTTTTATCACTACTAATAATACCTACTATACTTTTTCAGACATAAATGGTTAGAAAGAAATTGAAAGGGAAATACTATTATATTGTTGGTGATACACCTATATTATTGATTCAAACACACTATTTGAGCTCCTAAAACACTGATAAGATAAGCAAATAATTAAAGCTACAACACCAAATGACTCTTATGCATAAGTATTTCATATAAAGGTTTCATCAAGTGATATAAGCATGAGGGTAATTATGTAATAGTCTTGATTCAAGGTATTAACTATTTAATTATATCCACAATTAGCTTAATCAAATGGTATTAACCACTAAACATGACCTGCATAAGTTAGCATACTAGTAGTTAGGTGAGATTAAGACCTGATAAAAGAGAAAATACTACCACATGTTCAAATAAACCAACATAAACACATTATAAAATAATATGGAAATCTAAAAATATTCATTTTATTATCTAAGAAGGTTACAAATCTCAATCTTGGGAGAGTTAGATCATGCCCAAGAGAGGGATCTAGAAATTAGCTTGAAAGCCTAAATATATAGAAGTGTAGAATAGAGAAAGCTAAGAGATTGGCATACAAAATATAAGAGAAGGTTAAATACAATTCAATTAAAGTCAAAATCAAGTTACAAATTTATAACAATAATCTTTAATAAATCTTCTTTTGTTGAACATATTGCATGATCTTCCTTTTGGCATTGAAACAAGGAATAGTGGCCACCTTTGACTTGTCAACCTCCTTTTGCATGATTTATACGCAAATAATTGGTGAATAAATCCAATTTAATGTGAGATAAAAATATTTTAATGTTCTCTTTTCCATGAATATAACAAAATATGGATTATGCTAATCAACTAGTTCGACTAGAGTGATAGGACTTTAGGAATAGTTAACTTCATGTGAACCCTTTCCTTACATTAATTGGAAATTGTGGAATTTAAAGTGCATGATATATTTAATTTAATATTAGATAAGTGGAATGTAAACTCCATATGAACTACTTGATAGATATTCAATGTCAATTTCCTCTTTGATGTTTGATCAAATAGACCTACTAGACAAATTAAGCCTAGTAGCCTATTTATTTCACTTAAAATACATTATAACCTGAAATAAAACCATGAAACCTAAAAATAAAATTATTTTTATACTTTTAACAACTCCTTACACAATGAAATAGGTGTTCTTGATGAAGAAACCCTTGCCACTCAGTCACCATGGTTGACTAGGTCAACTCTACCTCATTTTCCTGTAGAGTGGTTATTTTCAAGGAGATTATAGGGGAAATTATAGGATTATTAATGAGTAATTAAATTTTTTGTGATGAATAAAAACTTTGAATATTCAACATACATGAATTTTATTTCATGTAAACTACCCTGCACCTCATTTTCATGCTTTTTTCTCCAAAAAACCTAATTTATACTTTGATAAATATAATTATATATAAAAATATAATTTATGGGACTATGTATATGTTTAATTAATTATTTAAGAGGTTTTAGTTTGATGCATGAGGTTTTATGGAAATAAAATTGACTTTTCTCAAAACTAGTCACTATGAGGGTTTCATAGTGTTTTGGAGATGAATCTTCTTAATGATAATTCCTAAGGTAATTCCCTCTGAATCTGAACTTATTTCATGAATTTTTAGTATAAAAAAACCCATTAAATTCCTTGAGAATATTTTTTTACCCATGTAAAAGATATGAAAAGATACCATTAAAGGAAATTTACCTGTAGGGTTTGCAAGCATTTTAGACATGCTTACACTCTTAGAAATTATTAATAAATCATATCTCATAAAGTAGCCACAATTTTTAATTAATTATAATTTTATATTATTCCTCATATCATGATAATATATTTTATCCAAACTCTTCATGTGGTGAAAGATACGAGCAGTTGATCAAGTGGCTTGAATAGGTGTCTAGAACTACAGAATTTGGATTGCTCCCCATAGATGAATTTTAATAACCCATTAGTTATACCTAATTTAAAAAATAATCAAGGGTTATATAGCATGCCATTATATCAATCTCAATGTGTCATCTTGCTTGATAGGGCTTGAAGATGCCTTTTTGAGCTATAGGTCTACTTGTTTCATTTAGCCCTCAAGGACACGATTTGCATATAATTTATATTTTGAAAATTATTAAAATGTGTTTATAAAACGTATAATAATTATCTCATTTTTTAAAAACATTCCTAAAAATCTTCAACCCTTCTTCTTCACCTTAAACCTCTCAAGAACACTTCCTGCTCTAATGGTGACTGTAAAAGGACATGTTGATGATTGTGATAGCATAACAATGTTATCCACTTGTCATATGACCTTTACAATATAATTTATAGTTATAAAAGTAAATTATTACCTCTTCCACCAAGTTTAAAGCTTAGATCATGAATTATATGCTTATAGGTGGATTTTCTTGACATTTAATAATAGGTTGCCTACCTATTTAGTCTTGGGACTAAGTTTTAATCATTTTTAGCTTGGTCTGAGCCTAATAATAATTAATATTACTTTATAATATCATTAAATTTCCCCATGAATCTATCTCATTCACCATTGATTAGCCTTCAACCTTTATCTCTCCTATCTGAAACCTTAACTCTTAAGAAGCTTGCTTAGCTTATACCAACAATCCAATATGTGTGTGTTTTGAGGTGAATAAGTGTATTGTGACATATCACCATGAATTTTTGTTTAATATACCACCTCAAACCACTTAAAACCTTTACTCTCATACTCCTTGTTGATCCCAAATTCCTCAAAACATGCTCTCAAGCCTCATATATAGTCCTATTCTATATAATTTACTATGTACCCTCACCTCAATATTAAGCATTGATTTAGTTATCTTGAGAATTTTATGATATTTTACATTTTATCAATTTAATATTCATTAATATTTCTACATATGTACATCTTGACTTGAGAGAATCTTGAGTTTACATTTGCTAATAAGTGACTATGAGAAGAACTTATTGTTTAGTATGGTTGTAGGTGCAACTCATGAAGTGGATGGCTATAGGTTAGTTTTGGATATATATTACATCTTAATGTTAGTATCATAACTACCTTGACATATTATTTTCATCATATATCTCATATAGATACTACTAACCCTCAATTCACATTAACTAGTATTGGAGGATGACTGTATTGTCATGACTATAGTGTTTGATAGAGTTTAATGTCTATAATCTTCTTTGGATAACCATTTTTCATGATATATATAGACTCATAATTCTTATTTAAATCCAATTAAGTATTCTCTTGATAATGTGACTTCTTTAGAGACCTAGACCACTATGTTTCACATCTTCCTTGCTAACTTGAAAGTAGTATGCCCTTAAGTGGTTGTAAATGGTGTTAAGGTCTAAATTTTAGAAGTATATGATGTACTTGATGATCCATTTTTATGATTATTTATGAGTATAAAAAAATATTTCTCATTTTAATATCCATTTAAATCATTAAAACACTTTAGATCATTATGTTCATAAACTAGTTGCCAACTTGGAGGTATGACTGTGATTTAAGCATAGTTGTAGGTGTCCTATATTCCTCTTAAGCCCTTCAAGGATTGAAATTATTTGTAAATTACCTCTCTCCTAAATTATGATCACCTTATAAACCCAAAATGTTCATGAAATGGTTTCCCTTAGGTCCTTTAAGGACATGGATTTTCAACCAGATTATAATAGTGATTTTAGGGTTGTAGGTCTTATTTCAATATGTATGACTGTCACTCACACCTCACTAAGATTCAAACATAATATACTTTATAAGTTATTATGATTATAATCATCATTTTTCTCTTGAAAAACTTAGGTCACTATGTCATTATAACTTGTGAATAAACCATTCCAACAACCCTTTACTTGAGTGTCCTTGTGATGCATGTAGAGTTTGGTATGGATAAGGAACAATGCTTGAGGGTGTTTGGAGTAAAAAAATATCATGATTATTTCAATTACCAAAATATCTCTCTAAAATTAATCACATATATTAAAATTTCCAAGACCCTTGATATATATTTTAATCACCATTCACCTTCTTGACCTTTCATTCTTACGATTAGTAGTTATAGGTTGCCCTAAAGTTGGTTATAGGTGCATTTTTGTACCTCTAATGTTTAATGATTATTTCTAATCATGAATGAGGCTATAACATGAACAAGGACCATACCACTACTAAAAAACATCATTCATACATTCATATCATGAGATCAACCTCAAAAATGGTATATCCTTACTATATTGTTATAGAGTACCTTTTATACAGTCTGAGACTACATATAGACCTTAAAGAAGTCTCAACATTATTTGATCTTTGTCAAACTCAATTATTGTGCTTGATGAGATAATTTGCATATACCACTATGAAGAGATATTTACTATCACCCCTTGTATTATGTTCATCATGGAAAACATGATTGTGTTACTCTCTTGTTGTAGGTGTACATATTGAAATGGTGGAAAATTTTAAGGTCTACACACCTACTTTCACATCCATGATGGATTTCACCTCTTAATTCTTCATGACCATGGATTGCTTGATCTTACTAGACCCTCAAAAAGTTTTTTCTCTCCTTGACTATTAATTTCACCTTCATGATAATACTTGAATATATTATTACCTATTGTAGGATTCATTCCTTGACTATATCTTATGTTTTTTTGGCATATAAACTCTCTTTTTCATGTTTGTGATGGTCTTTGATCAACCTTGGCTCTCTCTAGAAATGAAACTATGGAAAGTGATGTAAGGGCATCTTATAAGGACCCTAGTTTGATCCTTTTTTTATCTAGAGATAGTCTAATAGGTGTTTTAAAAGTTTTATAGGTTAGTAGTAGTCCATAGGTGATGTCGAGATGGTCTCAAGGAGAATATAATTCAAATTCTACTTTTTCCCACCAAAATTTCCATTTTGAAAATTTGAATTATTCTAAGTATTTGAAAGTACTATTATAAATTTTAAGAGGGTGGAAAGATGTCACAAAACATGTCAAGGGTATTTATACCCTATAAAGGTTCATAAAATGTAATTAATCTAATGTCACTATCTTAGGTGTGTAATATTATGTCAAATTAAGATAATAATTTAATCCTGGAGCAAAAAAAAACCTCTATGTGGAAAAGAGGAATAAAAAATCAATTATGTCTTATTTTTAGGAGTCTTGGAGTAATTTTATGGGTGTGATTCTCATAATACATTAATATTAGATGAATGGGAGACAATGAAAAAGTTTGTGTGAAGGGGAGATTGGAAGATGGTAACCCCTATTTTGATTAAATGGAAGAATACATACCTCTATTTTGAAGGTTATTATTGTTATTATAAATTGTATGTGATTTGTGCATGAAAGAGTGAGACTAGTAGATTTACTCGAAGAGTGTTTGAAAGTGAATTAATGTTTATTTGTGAAGATTGGCTCAAAAATATAAAGGAAAATAGCCTTTGTTCAAGACTGTATACATAGACCTTGACATAGTGTATTCTACTTGATTACAGACTGTATTGGACTTGTTAATATGTGCATGAAGTGGATAGTTTATTAAAATTTGGAGAAGGATAATGAAATTTGTTTTTGTGAATTAAAGATTCAAATAATTAACAAAAAGAAAACTTGATTCAGATAATGCAAAGATAGATCTTATATGTGATTATTTGGTTCACGTTAGCTTGTGTCTCAAGGATAAGCATAAGAAAAAGTGAATACAAACCTATCTAAAGGTTTTGAGAAAGATATTAGAACTAACACCATTTTAATATCATAAATATATCACTCTAGTATAAGGAGAGTGTAGCTCAGACCTTGTTTTTCTATAGAGAACTCTATTAGCAGAATGTGTGTATTGCATAGTGAAAGAAGGAAATGTCAACTAGTTTACAAACACTTTAGACCATTCAAGTGAATTATTTTTTGTTATATTGAATCTATTAGAGTATTATTTAGCTTTTGGTATAATTTAATTTGTGTCTTGTAGAATAATAGACCTATAGAGTGGTGAGGATCCTATGTTTTCTATGAAAGACATTAATAAGGTTGACAATGAGTTAAACTATTGAAAATATCTGACCAGAGATTCAAGTTCCAAGTGTTATATATCATTATTAAATTTTTGTGTGAAGATTTATAATTTTTTTATAACCTTTATATTTATCAAGAGTTAAATGATATGCTTAAAACTTTAAGTCAGACCTATAGACAATTGACTAAGTAGCATAGTCAAGTGTAGTTTAGTGTGAAAAGATGTAACCGTGGAATTATAGTGTTCACCTAATGATTTTATAAATTGATTTGGGTTAATATATACACTATAAATCAGTTTTTAATCTTAAAAACCCCTGAAAATGCTCATAAGTGAATTATTTGTGCTCTCAGCTATGACCGAGTCTAGAAAACCATAAGCTAGGGTTTGGAGAATATATAATACTCCAACCATAAAAAACCCCTCAAATTTTGTAATTGAACTATATTTGAGGTTATATAATATATTTTAATATAATAATGTGTGTATGGACCTATTTGTGTAGTTCAAATTTGATTAAGAGTGGAAAAGGGGTAAGCAGGCCTAATATGCCTAAATAGAGGTAGAAATTGAGGTTGAAAGGTGATCAAGACAAAGAGTTAGGTTTGGAAAGATTGTGAATATAAATTTATGTACAAGGGTGTCTAAATAAATAATTATTTTCCAAATTATAGGATGTACAATTCTGTACCAAGTCAAAAATCCCAAAAATAGGGCTATAAGGACTATGAGAAATGTATGGAAAGTTATGTAAGGAAAGAGCTGAGGCCTAGAAAGTGTTGATGAGGTGATGAGTGGATAGAGAGAGTTAATAATACATATATGTTACTTTAAAAAAAATTTATTTAATCCACTTTAAAATTAAATGAGATATTAAAACTTGAATGAAGACTTGGTCCAGTGAAGCATTGGCATAGGAAGTGTATTGAATAAGGCTCAGTTTAGGAGAACTTGGTATATGATTTGCATCAGAAAGGATATGGGTTTAAGGATGATGAGGATAAAATATTATGGAAACATATGAATTGAGGGTAAATTAATAATAAAACATAGTGAGAAGATAGAGTTATGATAGTGATATGGGGGTGAGTGTGATGGAGGTGGGAAAGAACATTGTGAGTATGACAAGGCTAACCTAAAGGGTAATGTGAAAGAATATACATATAATTACCACATACATAGATTTTTATTCCATTATCTAAGGAAAATTAGGTGAAAATGAAACATCGGTTTGTACAAAAAGCTCAAAATATGCTAAATTTCCTTAAACAATGCTAAACTAGCCTTTTGACATGTTTTAAGAGCACAAAGATGGGATATGGCATGAATCCTTGGATAAATTATTGAGGGAAATTGTTTATAAACATTATATCATGAATTAAATCCATGATATGGATGACACCAATAAATATGGAAAACCCTCTCTCTCTCCTAGACCATACAATTCCTCTTTGAAAGCATGTCAAATTGCATATTGCACTCCTTGTATTTGATAGCTTTATTTGAAATTAACATGTGTGTAAAAGGAATAAATTAAGCCATGTAAATTTCAGTTAGGTTAAAAATAATCTTTTAAAACTTGAATTTTATTTAAACGTTGCCTTGGTGAAGAGACATTGAATAAAATTGGTTGCCTTTATGGATGAAAAATTGCAGAAATTAGCCTAAATTAAAATCAATAATTCATTAGGGAGAAGAGGAAAATTATAAAACCAATTAATCCATAAATAATCCATTTTATTCTAATCTACTTTCCCTAAAATTTAGACTTTTAACTTCTTTATCAAATCCATACCATCAGCAAACCTACAAAGTAGTCTCTATGTGCAAACTATCTAATTATCTATAAATGACTAGTTTTAGGCCCGTACTGCATCCAATTGCCATGAAATTATTCATATACCTCTATAATATCCTTATCCTCATATGTTAGGCTTTAGATGTATGGAATTATATACAAGTTTTTACTTCTCCTTAAAAAATGAAAGAAAATAGCTTCTTTTTAGATTTTAAAGATAACTCAATCCTCCACTACCACTTAAGTTCATGAAAGATAATTAAACTAGTATTTTATCATAAATAAACATAAAAATAAACCTTTTCCTTGCTTTAGAGGGCCAAATTTAGCATGTGGGAGGTAGAAAATAGCTCTTTTTGACTTGAAATTATATTTAAACACCTTTTTTAGATTTTGAAACTTTAGACTAAGGTAAGTCATGTGTTTGAATATAATTGAAGGCATATTAGATATTTTAATGGCATTTTGACTCCAATGTTGACATTTTTTAGACCAAATATAACGTTTTAGGCCAAAATACGCTTGTTTGACCACCTTCCAGATACTATTGAAAGGATCCTAGAAAGTTTTAGATTATAGGGGTTGGTATTTGTCCTTGACAAGCTAAATTTCCAATAGTCCCTCATAATATAATTTTAGATAATGGAAAATATTTTAAAAACAAACAATTATAGAGACTCTATGACTCTTTTGACATTAAGCTAATCTTTTCTTCACCTTATTATCTACAAGATAATGGATAGGTCAAGGCATATAATAAAACCTTAATTAAAATCTTAACCAAAGTAGTTAATGAGGCTAGGAAAAAATATCATCTTCATATTCCCTTTGCCTTTTGGGCTTATCATACTAGATTTTGAACCTCTACTAGCACTATGCCATTTTCTTTGGTCCATAGAATAGAAGTTGTCCTCCCTCTAAAAATATAAATACCTTCTCTATGAATTTATCTTAGAGACATCATTTTTGAAGAGGACTATAATTAGGATCATTTATCACATCTTGATTTTTTAGATAAACATCAATTTATTGCCCTTGATCACCTCCAAATTTATCAAGAAAGAATAAAATGTGCATTTAATTGATATATAAAATAATGGGAATTTACTATTAGTGATCTTGTACTAAAATAAAATCAACATGTAACAAATATGAAAAAAAATAAAAGAGGAAAATTTTCTTTGAATTGGCTTGAACCATATATTATCACTCATAAATATGAATATGGGGAATATCATTTGTCTTATCTTGAGGGAAAAATAGAATGTGAAGCCCTTAATTATTTGCATCTATGTCTTTTTAAATTTTAGTAAACTTAAAACAAACTATATTCAATAGGATTTCTCTTCATTTGGTCTCAAATTAGCCTAAAGGTTACATCTCCCATCACCCATAAAACACCCAATAATGATAAAAACATCATGTGAAAATATAGCATCATGCCTATCCTCATATTAAATATAGACACCCAAAATATATTCATAACATGTTCTAAATGGATAAGTTTCACTTGTAATAGAAAGGATCCCCAAAATCATTATTTCCTAAAAGTCCCCTCACCCAAAAAAGTTGCATTTTTAGGGATAGAAATATCATCTCATGAAAGTATCTATAATCTAACCTTAGTTACCTTAAATATAAATAAAATATAAGATATTAAAATAAATATATCTCAAAAATAAAGGGAAAAAGCATAAACTACTCCCTTGAAGGATAACTATCCATAAAGAGGAATAAAAATCATAGACTACTCCCTTGAAAGATACTAGTGCAAACATTCATCTTTAAATATAAACCACTCTCTTAAAGGATGGCTATATAAAAATAATGAGTATAATGGAAAACTTCTTGTATTGACCAATTTTATAAAATATGCCTTTAAAATACCAAAATACCTAAACAAAAATAAAAAAATTCAAATATATCCCAAGAAATATTCCTATATTGATCAGCTTTCTCCAAAATATTAGACTTCCCATATTGATTAGTCTACATGAAAGGTTCTATGGTTAGATTTATAACTCTAAAAACATGAGATGAGACTTATATTCCTCAAAATATAAGATTTTACTTATATCATATCCATATTAAATCCCTTATAAAAATGGTTGTGAACTTAATTGACACAGGGTTGTTTTAGGCTAGTATTAATAGTAAACAAAGGATGCACATGTAGATGTAACAAGTTTTTTATCTCTTGTTAAAATTCAAGTCAATAAGGAGTCATATATACCTCTTTTGTAATTATTTATAACTCAATAAAAAACATAAATCTAATCAAATCCCATAATATAAAAATCTATGAAACAATAATCACTAAATATCCCATTATTACCCATCCATAATAACATACAACAACATACATCATAATCACATAATTAACCATGACCATGATGAAAAAAGTAAATGCATCACATAATCTAAAAATCATAAATCACATAATATTAAGCATAAATCTAAAACTGACTCATTATATATATATATATATATATATATATATATATATATATAGACACACACACACATACATACATATACATACATACATACATATACATACATACATACATACATACATACATATATATATAATTTTTTATATATTATCTCAAAAATGATAATGTACACAATGGCTCTTTGGCTAGTAATAGTATAATAAGTGGCTCTATGACCAGTACAATAAGCAAAGTATGGCTAGTGTATAAATTGGATCTAATTTAGGTGGATGTTGGGACCTCTTCCATTGACTCCCCCATATCCAACCCCATATCCAACCCTACCACCTCTCCCTCATACCACACTCCTTAATCTTGGTGTGCCACCCTGTAATTATTGAGATAGTCTCACTTGTGTCAAAACATAAGTTGTATAATGGTGTGCCTCTAGTAGATACTCTTGTATAATTATTTCATCTTATCAAATCTCTATGAGGACATTCTGGTACCTATCTAGGCTAATTGTGCCTCCTTATCCTATGTTAGGTCTAGCTCCTTCTATACCCCTCTAACCTACACTACCATAGCTCCTCCCTACAAGCTATCCCTCTCCACCCTATATCTATCACAATCCTATACAACCTCATCATGACTCCCTTATAACACCTCTAGTTAAACCTATACACCATCCTAACCCCTTTGTGCCTCATCCAAATCTACCTTTAGCATAGTAACCTAGCCTTGTAGAGCATCTTTCTCTACCCTCAATGTATCATGCTCTACCATCAGCCCTTGAATACCTATCTCCAACTCTTCCTTTATTGGTCCCTCCTCTACTATTCCCTCCTCCCCCAACTCCTCCACCTCCACATCATCCCCATCCTAATAAGGCCATACTAACCTCTCTTTCCTTACCCTAAACAAACCTAATAACCATAATGAGTATGCCAATGTAGCCCTTACATCTTCTACTATTTGGCACCTCATTTGTCTTTGGTTATGGCTTAGTATAATAGGCCTATGGTAACCCGATATTTGAATCATCCATCCTACATAACATAAATGTATTTAGGACACCTTGGATCAACCAAAATTAGTAATGCACCATATCAAACAAGAATTATTCTTGGTTCTCCACTCTCTTCCCCCCATAGCCATCTATCTAGTTGTCTCCTCAATAACCCCTTGTCCACCCCTAACCATTATATAAACCCTAGCTATAATATCCAAATATATATTGAAGAAATAATTTTATCCCTTAGATAGGGTTCTTTAGGCCCTTTTTAGTTAAGCTACACTATTTGGACAACCCCAGGCTGTGGGTCACCTATGTTTGGGATGAACCTCTGAAGAATGTTGGATTCCTCTTGATGGATCACCTATACTAATGTTTACATAGGGAAAAGGGTTATAGAATGGGTAAAGGGCTCCTAAAAAGGATAAAATGGTGATGTACCAAATTAAATGGTAACTCACAAAATTATGAAATATACACTAAAGAAACATAAGATAAAACTATCTCACAAATCTCAAAATCTAGCTAAATGCATAACTATTTCATACATTAGGTTTAGGAAGAAATGAATAAATCTAAGAGGAATTCTAATACTCACATGAATATTACATCAATGGTAGGATTAAAATAAATTCAAACCTACAATCAACTAGAAAACACCCTAAAATAGTCAAGAAAGAAGGAAAATGAGTATAAAAGATTCTCCTTCATAATGCCATCATGCACAAGCTTACTAAACACATCTTAAAATCAAGAGAAAGATAAATAAAGTCTTTATTATCTTCAATATGTCTTTCATACAAGTTTTTATAGTGTCTATCCGTATCAAATGAGAGTCCCTAATCTTCAATAATTGAGAGAATCTCACAATCAAAAGGGAGTGCCCTTCTAAAATCTGAGAGAGAGCCCAAAAATCTGAAAGAATGGGAGATATAGGAGAAAGGGGAGGGAGAGAGTGACTGCACAATCCTATATCATTAAATTACCTACCCCCTTTATTGAATACTCGACCATCTTTTTTTGTCTAATTAGGACTAATAAATCATAGGCAAGGTAGACTTCACTTGTCCCACTAACCTCTAAATCATCTCATTTCTTGAGCAATACACTAGAGGAAAAGAGTTTGCCAAAGGTGGTAAATCATGACTAAGTCCACTAGGAAAATATCTTTATGGTTTTTAAAAGCATTTAATTCTCTAAATACTTCTCCACTCCCCTAATATGCTCCATGAATTCCTACACTATCTCCATTTACTTCATCATGAGGGCAACGTATTTATATCCATGTACTTGATAGAGCCATGCCCAAGTCTTCTCCCTATGGATTTTTATTAGAGTTGAGATCATATTTAAAGGTGATACACTTTTATATAACCATTCACATCTACCCCTAATAAATATTTTATCATAGGTCTATATTATAGATTGAAAACCAATCTCCTTCATTGGTTTTCATATAGTTACTACATATTGATAAAGAGCCTATAGGCTACATAGCCTCATTATTGATCTCCATTACATTTAAATGGACATATATTATCCCTAAGAATTTATGGAAATTGAAAACTCTTCATATACATTGGTATTATTTAAAGAATAAAGATCACAGTCACCAAACCGTATTATAACCCAAAAGGATGGACCCTGTGGGTTCTAAATCTTTGAACTAGAGGTTCATGGCATTCAAACCTTATGTTGATAACCCATGACTAAATAATTATGTATAATTGTGAAATTTTATCTAGTTCTAATGGTGAAAAGATGATATTTTTAGGATTTACCTCCATTTTGACCTAGGTTGTAATTATTCTCTACTTGAAAGATCTTAACTTTTAACCTTTATTATTGACCATTGATCTGATTCTTGGCATTTGAGCAAGCACCATTGATATTCATGGACCCACTATCTTTAAATTTTAATATTAACCATTTATATTTATCCATGTTGAAAATGCATTGTTGGATCTTGACTATTGTGTATCATTGATCTACCCCTATATGAATGAATGTGACTTGTAGATCTTCTACCATTTGAATGTGGTTAAGACACTTGGTAGCTTCTCATTTATCTTTGAGATACTTTTAATTTGTGAATAATTTCTCACCATTATATCTCTATGAATGAATTAATACCACCATTTATTTTTCTATACCCATTGACATCTATCAATCGATGCCCAATGTTAGATATTTGCTCAGGTACTTTAGATCTTATCACTTATCATCGACACATTGATGCTAAATTTTTGACTCATTGCTCGTCGTTGATCTAGAACATATGATAAAATACATGATATTTAAATTATTGTAACTATTGACATCTATCATATCTTGTACACCATTATATTTGATCTGATTGAATGCTGACTATTGATCTGGATCATTTAAATTTGAAAGACTAGTCCACGAAGCTTAAACTTGACATCCTCATACTAGTTTTATTATAAAATATTAAATTTAAAGATTTATAGCTTGAGATAACAACCTAATCAAGATAAAAAAATTCATAATATTTTTAAGGCATGAATAACTTCACATCCATGCATTTATTTTGGCCCTGGAGGCTTTCTAGGTGCATTTATAAAATGCATAAATATGTTGACTAGTCTATTTTTGCATGATGTCCTGATGATGTCATGGTTATTCAAAGCTTGTGCTTGAACCTTAAAGGCCTAAAATGAGTCCTTAAGATCTTTGAAACCTGATTTATGCCTATGAAGGTCATGACCACCATGAAAACTTGCTTATCTTTACACTTTACAATCTTAGACCTATTTCCAAGACTACTTCCCAAAGATTAAAAAATTGCACTTTATGATTGCTTAAAGTGTTTTAAAATCTTTATAAGTGATATTTTATCTTATCATTCATAATTTTTTCACCAAATCAATCAATAACTCTACTCATCTGGATACTCTATCTAATAACTTCTATAAATTGATCTACCTAGGAAAATTTTTGTATGTAGGCCAAAATTGCCCAACATTTCTGGTGACATCCTGGGGTTACATGTTTGCTATGTAAAAGATTATTAGCCTTAAACTAATCCTTTGGGTGTTTGGAGTAAAATTATTTTGTCTCAAGTATCATTAAATTGACTCAAGTCTGGCCCCTTTGTACTAAAAATTCTCTTGAAGCAAAAGGGGACAAAAGATAAAAAGAGCAACAAATGTGTCAAAGGGACTTATTGAAAGGGAAACCCACAAATAAAATAAATGTTCTCAAATAACTTAGAGGAAAGCATCAAGTATATTCTAATATGCTATAAGGTTACATATTAGATGAAAACTTTTCTAATAACAAGGTTTTAAATGAATTTCATTGACTAGGATGGGTAATACCTCTCCATCCAGTTGGGTAAGTTAAAAAGCATTATGTTTTTTGCATCCATAGATCAAATAAGGGTCATTCCACAAGCTACAAAACTTGGTAAGGATACCTATATTAGACTCATTTGAGTCCCATTAGAGGACTAAGTCCCCTTCTTTGATGTCCCTTGTTGTGCTCTCTTCTCAAAGGATTTCTTGAATTGAGATTGATGTGACGCTAATGTCTTTGTTGCAAGGTCCCTAGTTTATTCAAGCTGCATGAGATTTTCCATCCTCACACTCATAGGCTCACTCTCCATCAAATCAAGCTAATGGGATAAATCCAACATAGGTAGTTCAATAGAAATGGGAAATTTGGCTTCCCTTCTATATAGTAAGACATATAGAGAATTGCCAATGGTAACTTTGGGAGTCACTCTATTAGCCCATAATGTTATCCTTAAATTCTAGTGCCACACTCTTTGATTTTTATCTATGTTCCTCTTGATAATATTTAACAAATTCTTGTTTGTGGAATCTGCCAATCCATTGTCTTGGGTGTAGTAATTGAAGAATTTTTTAAGGTAGATTCCAAACTTAAGTTTCAATTTATTTGTCTTCATACCCATAAATTCTAAGGTATTATCTAAAATTATATTATTTGGGATACCAAACCTTGTCACTATGATGTCGTAGAATTCTAATACTATTATTTCATTGGCTTATTTCAAATAAATTGCTTCCACCCACCTAGTGAAGTAGCTAGTTATAGTGATACCAATTTATGTCTTACACTTGAAGGTGGATTGATCATCCCTATGAATTCTAACACCCATTTCATGAAGGGTTGCTTCACTTGAATTTTATTGAGTGGAAGACCTGTTAATTTTTGCTTTCCTACAAAGAGATAACACTTCTTGCATTTTCTAACCCATGTATAGGAATATTTTAAAAGGCTATGATAATAATATCAATCTTTTATTACCTTTATTTTTATGTTTCTTAGATAAAATATCCTTCTACATGTCTATCATGAAATTTCTCCAAGAATTTTATCACTTAATTTTCATTAATGCATTGAAGAAGTAACTATTGAGGTCCTTTCTAAAAATAACACCATTAACTAATGCATAAGGTATGGACTAAATCCTAAAATACCTTCTTTTTACTCTATCCAAACCTTGAGAGCATTCTCCTATCATCAATAAATGTGTCATATCTTGGAGCTAGTTATTATGAAGTGGAGGTGTATCTATCTGTGAGTTATCTTGTATTACCAAAACAACTTCTATATCTTCTTGAATGTCATCAACCATATGCTCACACAAGCCTTTTCCTCTTACTATCTTGGTGAATTTAATCTCCACATCATACTCCATGACCTTAGTAATTTATCCTAATCTTTTCTCGTTAAAATATTTGTTGAGGAGAAAGTCCCTCACTTTAGGATGAGATACCATAAGATTAACCTTATTGTTGGAGAGCATTAGTCTGAACTTATTGAGGCTTATCAAATATTCAAGAACCTTATTTTATATGAAAGGATACCTCACTTCATATCCCTTTATCCCTTAAATAAAAAATGTAATTGGTTACTTAAGTCCTTCACCATTCTTTTATATCAATATAGCTGACATGTTGTCAACATTGACAAAGTTGTACAATATTAAATCCTTTGAGAAATTAGGATTCATGAGTGAGGGTGTGTTGATGCCTCTAATTTTACCACAGGTGCTCTCAATGTTTAGATAACACTTCTCATTTTATAATTCTTAGAATTCATAGCATGAGTTGCAGGTATTTGGAAATTCTAATGCTTGTGGTGGAATAGGGGCAATGTAAAGTAGACTGTTCCATAATATTTATATGATTTTGTGGTTGGGAGCCACCTTGATCCAAGCCTTCATGAATTCTAGTGAATCTTGATCAAAGTTATAAAATACACTAATCTAAGTGAAAATTTGACAATGAGATCTAAGTTATATTGAGTTATTTTAAAAAGCGTGATAAAAATAAGGGTAAGGTAGAAAGGAAGAAAATGTGATTGTTAATATTTATCTCAACATTATGACAAAGTTTTAGTTGACTGAACATGCATTTCAACTAGTATGTAATGAAAAATAGCTAACGCTCAATTTTCACTATAACCAGACAAACTTCTGTGGATAAGTTGAAAATACAAGTAAGAACCTAGTATGCTTTAATATTTTTCTACTACACCTCGATACCTAATGCACATATTTGATGTAGAACAAACTAAAGTGAAGCAACTTATTATATTTTCAACTAATCTAACATAGCACAAATTAGCAACCCATTACAAGAATGTAATTTAGAATTTAAAGAAACTATTCAAATTTGAGATCTAGGCAAGCAACTGAGAGAAAAGATACTAACCCTTAAAAAAACTATATAGACAAACTTTTTAGAATTTCATATCTATATTAATTGTTTCAAGTATACAATTTTTACTCAAAAATATCTCTTTACAAAATGGTAACCCTACATATTTATAGAAAGCATAGGTGGTGTACCAATCAATTTTTAAGATACATATGTGTATAATAAGGATAATTGTCCTTGTATGGAAATTCTAAAATACATATGACCTTCTACACTAGACTGGCCTAAAAGTGTATATGTTAACAAACTAGCATATACTTATATAATTAAATATTCTATTTTTACAAATGTGTATAGAATTATAATCTATAAAATATTCTATCAAGTTGGTGGTGGGCCCTCTAGTTGTCTTTACTGGAGGAATTTTTTTGGCCTTAGTGTGTTGGTTACTAATTAGTTCCAAATCTACTGTAGGCTTTATCAAACATCCACCCTCTTGGTCTACTAGTTTATTGAATTCTTTGTCATTCCTTACCATGACCTCCTTAATGCTTCTAGCCTCTATAATTTTCTTTCTTGAATTGAAGATGATATCCATGATCTTATGGATCTCAATGCTAGACTGACCCTAGCTCTTTCTATTTATTTCTTGAATGGTGGGAGTGGTTCTTTGTTTGAACTCTTCATCATCTATTAACCCAATGGTAGTGGGTTGTGAAGGCTTTGTTAGCATGGTTCCTAGGAGATTTTGAATCCTACTCATCAAAGTCTCATCTTCCTCCACATGCTCACTAAAATTAGTGTTCCACGTGCTCAAATTTTGTACTTTGTCTACAACAATTCTTAGGAATGTACTTAACTAGGCTAATAGTTCTAAAGCTTTGGATTTTCCTTTCTACCTACATGTTAATGAACTTAGCTATTGATCTTATAAATCTTACCACAAGATGACCAAGGATTTTAATACTTTATCTTGTTATATCAATGCACTTTGCTTGAGTTTCATGGCCTTTAAGGCTTCAAACACATCAAATTATGATTCACTCAAAATTCATATCATCTCATTAGGTACCAAAAGGATGGCCTAAGTTTGAATGTCCCTCTTCTCCTTCCTCAAGTTAGCAATCTATTATTTCAATCCCCTGATTCCTACCATTGCTTGTGTTGATTGAGCCCCAAATAGGTTCTCCACATGTTATTGGTGAATGAGATACTCTTCCAATTCCTATCCTCTAACTAGAGTTAGGCATGTAGATGGTTCCACCCCTTGAAAGGTTAACTCATATATACCCACCATATCCTTCCTCATGGTGATCTTTTCTATCCCTAAAATGTCTAGATTAAAATGTACTATAGTGGTGGGATTGGTGAGCTTGTTTATCTTTATAATTTTCACCTTTATGTCACTACACTCCCCTAAAGAATCCATTTTCTTATCACCAGGAGCCTTTGCTTCCACTAGTCTTATTTCTTGTTCCTTCATCATTTCAAGAATCCATGGTTGAATGTATTCATGCACATCAATGCTAATATTTTGTGTCAATTCCTATTAATAGGCCATGGAGGGAATATTTTGGATTTTCCCATATATAAACTAATCTAGAATGACTAGCCCATGGATGGAAAACTATCACTAAATAGATTTATATCCTGGGTTAGATGGATAAATGGAAGTTTTGGATTCTTAGATCTATCAGGGACAAAAGCTAAATATACTTTCCTCTTGCTCTAAGTTGTATTTGGAACTAAGGCCAACTCAATTTATTTTCCCTTATCTTTCTTAATCCCCTCTATTTGTTTATGATCCTCTACAACATGCCTTACTTGGGTGCTAGGGTCTTCATCTATTTCTTCTCTATCTAAGCCATAGGCATGTTCAAGAACTTTGAAAACAACCTCAACTATTTCATATGAATCAAGAGCCATCATATCTACATGCTTTACTAGAGATGGTGCTTCTTGTGGAGGCCTTGCAGATGAGGCTACTTTACCTGACCTTTCTTCTAATTACTTCTTAATAGGGTCCTAAGGTTATGTCAATTCCACTTGAGGAGGTGAATAAGGTGTTATGGAGGTGAAAGTAAATGATATTGGAGTGGGTGCATTTTTCAGATGTCTTCTATTATTTTTTGCTCATGTGTTAGCCTGTGTTCCAACTTGGCACTACACTCTTTAAGCCTAACTAGTACTTACTCAAAACTATTGGACTTGGTGTATAAATTACCATAAAATATAAGCTAATGTTCGTAAAATATCTTAAGTAATTTATTTTCCCTCAAATGGTATTTCACTATCCCTTTGGGGTCCCACATCCTCAATTCATCTACATGGAAAACAAAGGCCTCCCTCAGCCTAGACATGACATCAACCTATATCTAGTCATGTATTGTGGTATTTCAAATTATTAGGAGAAAGGGGTGGAGGAGACCCTTTTACTTTTCTTTTTGTACCCATCAATTCCATTGATGAGTTGGAAAGTGATTTCTTGTTTGGATAGCTTATTTTTCACATATATAGGAAACCTATATGGTGGGAACATGGTTCCCACAATTCTAATTATGTTATAATTAGGATGATACCAAATATCACCTATCATCTCCATATGCCTTTTGATCGAGTGGTATATTTTAGGCATATGGGATCTATTTATAGCCTCAAATGAAGTGGGATAGATGAAGTCATAGATTAATTGCATATGGTTCCTATATTTGAAAATATGTAACTTTGAGTAATGCAGGGAATTGATTGTTCTACCCCTAAGGGACTAGTTATTGGTGTGGGGGAATTTTATAAAAGCAAGCAAAACATTAATAAAATAAGACATCATAAAGAATTATTTCTTGGTCTTCCTCTTAATGGATGAAAATTGGTGACCCAAGTGGATACTTAGCATGTCCCCATTAGGGAGGGTGTGTTGTTAATTTATCAATAAATGTACATAGGAAACCCAGGTGGGATTGACATAAGGGGTTATGATAGCCCTAGAAATCTTATTCAACAACATCATGATAACCCTAATTCTTCCCCTAAATTGAGAAATTGGAATTATCCCTTTGAAATCTCTAAATACATGGTTTCCCTAGTTGAGCTAGGGTCTTAGGATGGTGTCAAGGTCATTTTGAGTGGTCCAATTCTTTATTGAGGGTAAATCAGCATGGGACCATAAAAGTTTGTAGTAACCCTCAAAGGATATAGGGGAAATTAAATTAATCCTTATATATGTTCCATTGTACATAATCTAGTCACCATCTACTCTATAATCAATAAAAAGTACAACAAGCACATAGATACAATGAAGTACCTCAAGTTTAGTAGTTGCACAATGAAGGCTAGCTAATTGCACATCAACTAGGTCTTACTGTTTGGTATTGAATACCTCAATTCTCGTCTCATTTTAAGTGAGGGTTTTCATCTATTTTATAGCAAGTAATATCTTTAATCAATTCTTACACCCATTGTTCAATGACATGACATCCAACTCTGCATCCTTGAAAACCCTACCCAGGTGGTCCATGTCTAAATAAAACTTTATTTATTCCCTCCATTATTGTCTTCTTATTTCCATTTCTTCTCAAAATTTCAAAATGTTGAAAACTTACTCTTCAAAAGTCTCAATATTGTCCTTCTTTCACTTATAATTTTTTTGCAAGTTCAATTTTGATTCAACCATTCACAATCTTCTTATTTTATGCAAGTTTTTAGGTTCTCTAAGAGTTTCAATGGTAGAGGTGATTTAGACTTGGGTTCATTCATGCCTTTGATTCTATTAAGACTTATGTATTTATACCTTTGATTTTCTTAATGGAAAAAATCTATGTTTTTTCATCTTTTGCTTATGTGGATCCTATGTGGCATCCATTTGGCATCATTGTGTAGCATTTTTCATAATTGTCTCAAGGATATTGCCTTTGGTTTCACTCCATTAGATAAATATCTAAGGATTAAGCACCAATAAATGATCATAATCCTAGGTTTCTTTACCTCATTGGTCATCATAAGTATCAATCCCCATGATTATACCACTTGGCATATTATCAAATCATCGATATCTAATTTATGGGCTCTTTCCACATGTCAAGCTCTCAGGATCCCTGAGGCTTTATTTGAAGATATTCCACAATTAGATTATATTGTTATGATTAAGTGAAATTCATTATATCTTGAAAGATATAATAGGTTTAAGTTATTCCCAAGGGTCATAAAAATACCAAGGTTAAATTTCTTAGTCTTAAGTTTATTATGTTGATTAACATGAAAAACTTAAGACTAAGGTTAATTTTGCATAGCCTAAGTTAAATTATTAAAGTGGACCATTTTATATAAAGATATAACAAAAAGCCTTCCTTATCTAAACAAAAATGTTTGGTGAGGTTTAATTTGGTAGTCTTTGGAAACTTCCTCACAGTCATCAAATGATGTTCATGAGATCATCAAATTTGACTTCATGAAACTTCCTTTATTAAATGCAATATTGACACATGTCCTCCTCATAGAGATTCCCAAGGTAACTAATCCATCTCATTCTATTGGATCAAAAGAATGAGATCCTTTGGATCATGATCTAAGTAATCACATATGATTGGTCTATAGTGACCCCGTGATGATCCTTAAGGCTTTGAAATTTCAATGCTCAACTTGTGTCATCTGATCATGATCTCTACCATAGTGAGTACCATAGGTATTTTTCAAGGAAATCCCACATTAAGTCCATCTTGGGGATTTTTTTCTCTATTGGATTGGCTCCCAATATTAAGCGAGGACCATTGGATCCAACAAGAAGTATGAATGTTAAGTTAGGACCAATGGATCATAAAAACTTAGGCTAAGTTTTAATCATAAGGTATTTATATTAATAAACATGAGGGGGCCTTAGGATTAAATTTTAGGCTAAAAATTAATTAAAGGGGAATCAATTAGGAAATGGAAAGAGAAGGGGAGGGGGGGGGTCTTACAATACCATCTAAAATGTGATTAGTTTAAACAAGGAAGCTTAGAAGGAAAAAAGTTGTAAAATTCTAAGTATAATTTTATATTAAGGTTTGGTTGTGTTAATAAATATGACCAAGCCTTAATATAAAATTAGACTTAGGTCCCAAGTGGGTAAAAATTCTTACCAATTTTGAATTTAGACCATAAGGTTTTAAGCTTAGGTTCTTACTGAAGAGGGTCCAAAACCAAATTTCTACAAACCAAAGATTATTAAAAGCCTAAATATGACCATGTAGTGAATTTTTGGTTGGTACATGCCAATTCCTTCTCCATGAAACCTATATTTCTCAAAAATGTGTTAAAACATGAATACAGTTACTCAAACAAAACTAAACCATTAGAAAAATATGCTAATATATCAGAGTAAATGATATTCAAATTCTACAAAAACCTAAGAGCACAACAAGGTTTTTTAATGACAAGGTTATAAGACATCTTAAGGGCCCAAATTTTCAAAAAAAGGGGGATGTTTGCCTCAATAAATGGTGACTTATCAGGGTAAAATAGCCATATGTTATAACCTAGAGGCTCTGGTTCAAAAAATAACTATCACTTATTTTATTGGACCCATGAAATCATCATGGTCTATTCATGGTCGAAACAAGTTTTGCACCTACAAGATTAGGTTGAATTTATAGGATATATTCATGTTGTGTGTGTGCTTTGATTCCAATTACAATTTTCCATGGGATTTAGGGAAAAAATTCTAGGTTTCACAGCCTTGATCATTTATACTAGTTTATAGGACATGGTCATTCAGGAAGGATCATGATTTTGGCTTAAGGAAGGCTTGGGCATTGATCTATTGATAGCCAGGCATCTATAGCCCTAGTGGAGATTATCTAAATCACATATGCTTGAAAGCTTCAAATTTTACACTAAATTCTTATTTTTGTATTTTATGACATACATTTTAATGCTTTTAGCAAGGTTGGAAACCAAGATAGCTAGGTTTTAAGGATTATAGTCAAGTGATTGATTTTCATATGATCATGTATGGTTGTAACCATTGTCCCAAGAAAGGATTTCTTATTAAGTTCAAACATGATTCTATCCTAATAAGTTAATCTTTCATCTCATAAGTACAACTCTTCTTACAACCATACTTATGTCAAGGCAATGCTTAGGTTTGAATACAATAAGGGATATTTTCATTTTACTTTACCAATTTCTCCATGTTGTAATACTAAGATCATATTCTAGGTCTATGGTCATCATATGTATTAGGTTCACATCCCATTCCTGAATCCTAAGAATTTAAGGTAGATAAGATGCTTTGAGCATTGGACTTGTATAGAAGGGCTAATTAGAGGCAAGGAACAAAATAGGAACAAAGAACAAAAGGCACAATAGAAAGCAAACAAACAACATGAAATAAGAAAGGATATCAAAAGGAAAATAAATATATACAAAAAAATAGAAAAGAGAAGCAAAAAGAAACTAACTAACCTACCTACCCTAACCTAGTGAGTCTTAAAAATTTTATTCCATGAGGACCCTGAGGGGAGCCACAAAGAAATAATGTTTAAGATACTGCCCATTGGTGGGTAATTTTAATTATGCTCCCTAAAGGTCTTTTATCTTGAAAGTGTTATTGGCATATTTTTTTAGCAATTTGATATGGGCTAATCCACAAAGGTGTGAATTTGTCATGCTTACCCTTGGGTTCAGATGATTTGTCCTAAAGGAGGACTAGGTCTCCTTATCTAAATACCTTCACTTTTGACCTCTTATCAAACCATATTTTTACCATAGTTATATGCTTTCTATAGTTATCAAAGTCTTCTTCCCTTGCATCTTCCATATGAATGATATCTAATAACCTAGAATTTTCAAGTTCCTGACTTTATTCCATGTATACCTACATAAATTTAAATGTGGGAAATTTGAGAGTGATAGAAAGTTATGATATTAGCCATACAATAATTGGAATGGTGATGCCTTTAAGGCCTACTTGATTCTGATTCTATTTACCCATAGAACATATTTGAGGAGTTTGTGACAAGTCCTAGGCTCATCTTTAGCATATTTTTTATTGCCTTAATTAGGTTCTTGTTGGTAGATTCAGAGACACCATTTCCTTAGGGGTAATGGTTGGAATCAAACTTTAGAAAAATTCCTTTGTCATAATCCCATTCATTCATTCATATATATGGACACAAATTTAGATCCATTATCATAAACCAAGGATATTTGGGTTCTAAATCTGGTACATGTGTTTTCTTCAAAGAATTTGGTCTCTTCTTTTGTCCTACAATGTTTGGTGGTTACAACTTCAGTCCACCTTATGCAATAATATGTGGTAGTCAGGACAAATTTACAGCCTTCAATGAATTAGGGTTAATCACTCATTTTAAATCTAACCCCCATTGTGTAAAGGGTTTGTCAACCATAACTAGTTGTAGAGGCACAGTTGCGTTTGGCTCTTTAGTGAAAAATATTTGACATGATTGACATTCTCTTACATGTTTGTGAGCATCCTTAAACACAGTGGGCCAATAGTAACCAACCCTAAGGATTTTATGGTCTATTATTCTTCTTGATGTATTTCCATTGCTTAGTTTCTTATGGAAATTAATCATGATTTGAGAATCCTCCTCCTTGGATACACACCTTAGATAGACTCCTTCAAATTTCTTTCTATACAATACTCTATATTTGATTAAATAGTGAGAAGCTTTGAGTCTTAGGGATATTTTTTGCTCTCTTGTGAGTCTTGTAGGAAAATTACCATTAATCAACAAATGAATCAAATATTCATACAATTCATTGTCTTAGCATTCCTATTTCTCAACTTACATGACATGTGACTTGGGATTGGTGTTGGCAATCATCTAAACTAGACCTTAACACCTTCCTAGTTTGGCTATTTTAATTTCTATATCATACTCTTATAGGATTGACATCCATTTACCTCTACATTCACCCAATTAATTTTGACTCATCATGAGTTTTGTAGTAGGGTCTAGAAAGATAACATGTAATTTATTTCTAAGGATGAGATTTCTAAAGTTTTTTACTACTTTTACTAGTGTATATGCATATTTGTCAATCAAGGAGTAGTTTAATGCTGCATTTTTGAAATTGGTACTCATGAAGGATATGGGGTGGTCATTCCCATAAATTTTATGAGTTAGGACTACAGCCATTGTGTGATCAAAAGTGAATAAATATAATTATAAGTCCTTTGAAAAGTTTGGACTTATCAATACTGGGGCTTGACCAATTACTTTTTTGCTACTATTAAATGCTTTTGTGGACTCCTCATTCCAAGTTATTTTAGTATCTTTCTTGAGAATGTCATTTAGTGGTTTAATAATTTCAAAAAACCCTGAGATGAACTTCCTCATGATGTTTATGTTGCCAAAAAATGAGTGTATCTCTTTTAGGCTATTTGGGAGATCTATCTTAGAAATGGCTTCCACCCTTTCAGGATCTATGGAGATCCCATCTTTAGTGATAATATGACCTAGAAGCTTTCCTTTAATGACACAAAATATGATTTTATTGGGGTTGAGATAAATTCCATACCTTCTTCACCTCTCAAACACTTGCTACAGGTGTGTGAAATGATCTTCTTGGCTTTTAGAGAACACTGTTAGGTCCTCCATGTAGATTATGATGTATTTTCCAGCCAGACCTTAGAAACCAATGTCTATGGCTCTTTGAAATGTATCCCCTACATTGATTATTCAAAATGGAATCCTTTTGTATCAAAAGTTTCCCCACATAATAGTAAAGGTTGTCTTCATTTTGTCTTCCTTGTCCACTAACACCTAGTTATACCCTAAAAAGCCATCAAAGAAGGACATCATGGCTGACCCAAAAATAGTCTATATCACCTGGTCTAGAGAGAGTAATGGATAATTATCCTTTTTGTATTCTTGGTTTATATTACTAAAGTAAATTCATAATCTAATTTCACCATTATTTTTTTCTAATTAGAACCAAGTCGGCAACCCAAGTAGAGTGCCTAATGGGAAACACAATCCTTGCATCTAATAGTTTCTTGACTTATTTATAGATAATGGGTTATTAGATGGGGTTGAGAGGTATTTATTTATATTTTAAGGAATTAAAATTTTCTTTAAGGGGTATAATATGAGTGATAACCCTTGGATAATTTTTTTTTAAATCATCATAAGACCAGACAATTACATCTTTATACTTGGTCAGTAACTCTCTAGATTTTTTGTTCTTTTTTTTTTTTGCAAACCTTCCCCACATTAACTTGTTGAGGTTGATTCATGGGTCCAAAATCCATTGAATTTTGATCTTTCCCAATCACCTTCGGAACCTTTGGGGTTTTAGTAAGCTTGTCTTGATACAACAACCTTTTTAATGAAATCATTCCCTTGGGTATCTTGTTATCATTTAGCTAAATGATTTTGCCATTGAATTATAATTCAAGGGTATTTCCATTAGTTTCGTAAATAATATGAGCTTAAAAATCTCCTAAGTTAGTCAAGAATTCTAATATCTATTGACCATCATTAAAGACTTGGAAGTGGTTCACATTATCTAGGATTGAGGGGTAGGGTATTAATTTAATACTGAGGTTAGGGGAATCTTGATCAAGCATGAGGTTGGATATAGTAGAAGATAATTAATTAGAAACTTTTTTTTCTTATCTTTGGATAGAAAGTATATTTAATGCTTCAAAGGATGTTATTAGATCCTAGACTCTGAATGTATACCTCTTGAGGTATGAAAGCTTACATTGGTACTTGTTCCTCACTTGGTTGATTGCAAGTTCATAATCTCCATAAACAAGTAGCTACTTGACCTTGTTTTTAATAAAAAATTTCAACCCTAAGATGAGAGCTTCATACTTAGCCAAGTTATTAGTGCATGGAAACTACAGTCTATATGATGCATGGTATCATTTATTAGCAAAGTCTATCAGGACAATACCAACCCTAAATCTAGACTTGAATTTAGCACCATCAACATAAAGTTTCCATAAACTAGGTACAACTTGAGTGTTTTGGAAATCAACCACTTTTGTAGTCTTTAAGATGAAGAATCCTAAATTAGAATCAAGGAAATTAACCCTTTCATTGACAGCATTATACTCAATAATCATATGATTCATCCTTGTTTCCCTTTCCACTCTTATTTGGTTTGGAACACCTTTCCAAGGCAACCATATATATGAAGAATTAGCTGACATATATCCATTTAAGTCTTTGGTCCACTCTCTAATTAAAATTATTCCATATGCATTAGGAATGTCTACTACTTGAATTCTAATAAATGTATGCTCTCTGGTTTTACTGGCTAACTATATGTGTGCATTTAATAATTATCCAATGACTCTAACTCTTGATTTATCTAATTATGTAACCACCCTATTAAACCTGATTGGGGTTAATCCAAGTTGTTCACATATTCTTGATGGCATGATATTAGTTGATTCCCTAGAATCTAGAAGACAATTGTGGAGATTCATACCAAATATCTTGACAGTAAGTAAGAATGGTGGAGATTTTACCTTGGTCATTTGCATGGTCACATTCACACTATTATCCCTAGATGGGTTCCCATGTTTCTTAGATAATGATTCTAATAACAAATATCTTTGCTCTATAATTTGAGTTAATTCATGTAAAGTGATGTTGGCTTTAATTTTCTTCATGTCATCAACAATGTTATAGCTAGTCCTACTTGGGGAATCAACACTAGGTTTGGAAGAACTCCATTTGGGTGGCTCAAGGTCATTATTTGAAGTGGTATTAGGAGGGGTCCCATAATTTTTTGGGGGAGTTAAAGTGTTCAGTGGTTATTTATGTTCCCTATTCCTCAAGGGTTAGGTCTTCAAGAATTGTTGAAATGCTTGAATCTCTTTAAGAATATTTTTCGGTTCATTATCTTCCTAAAAAGGGAATTAGAATGTCTCTACCATATAGACTTGGTCTGTTGATTGAGACCCATAAGTATTTGTAGCATTATCCTTGTTGGGGATTAATTCAAATGTGTACAACTCTTCTTGATAGCTTCAAAGGCTTTAAAAAATTCAATGTAATCAATCTCACCATGATTAGCAGTAGCATGCATTTTGTAGTAGTCAGGTAAGGCAATGTCAATGAGATTTATGTCCACAGTTTTGTTACTAGAAGAGGGTTTATTATCCTTGTTACTATTGTAAAAGTTGTCATTCTAAAACCTATTTCCTAGTCTGTTAAACTTTTGGAAAGTAAATTTCCTTTCCAAATTCTCACCAATATTACCAACTTGTTTTTACAACTGAAGAAAATCAGTGCTAAGTTTTTAAACCATCTTTAATATATACTCATTCTCTCTCTTAGGGGTCTCAAAATTATGGACATGATTACTACTTATACCAAAATTTGGTGTTAAGGTTTTTGGATCATTAGTAGAATATCCAGTCGTAGCTAGGTGACTCAAGAATCCTATATTTTTATTAGGAGCAACATAACTAGTAGGCAATATGCTTAGATTTGTGAGTTGATTAAGAACAAGGTGTTTTAGTTATTATTGGGAAAAAGGTTTAGGGTAGGCATTTTTGGGTTAACATTGAGAATAGAGTAATCCATTTGACCTTGTGGTTGTATTTAATCACTAATAACTACTTTTTTAGAATAGGCTTGGGATAATGAAGCTATAACTAGAATAGATCTCTTTAGGAACACAAAAGTCATGGGGTTTATTGTATCCTTAAATATTTCTAAGGCTAAGACATCATTAGTTTTTTAAGGTTCCATGGTCCTACTATTCATCTTCTTGAATCTAGAACTAAAATATCTAATAGACTCACTTGCATATCTCTTGATGGTTGCAAATTGATGATAAATGATACAAGGACTAATAATATTGTTGAATTGGTTAAAAAAAAGTGTTGAAATCATTATAAGAGGCAATGCAATCATTAAGTAAATTAATGAACCATTCATATTCTTCATCTTTGAAAGTAAAAGGAAATACCTTACATGATAAATCCTCATGTATGACATTTAATAATATTAAAGTAGCTTTTAAAGACTTAACATGTTCCTCTATAATTACAACACTAATTAGACTGAATATGGGTAATTTTTTTTCAAGATTACGTAGTAAATCATGGACTACACCTTGCACATTAATATGTGAGCTTTCTAAGCAAGCCATACCTAGATGTGGTACGAATGTAAGGGTTCCTTAAATAGGAGAAGTGGTTACATACTTGGAAACTCATCATCTACCACTATCATGTCTAGTTCTTTGATGACTTTTTAGCTTGAGTAAAGGTTCCCTTGTTTTAGAGCATGATCTGGTGTGAATTCTAGGTAGTTCTAGCTTGAAGGTTTGAAATACTATAAGAGATATAGTGTATCAAGTTAATATTTACAAATCTCAAGGAATAAACATGAAAACTAAGCTAATTCTACAAAGATGTACATAAAGAATGATAAAGGACATCAAATTTCAATAAATATAGTCTAAAAATGTATCCTATTATGTAAATAGAGTTGGTCTTTACAAATTTTAGCCCAGAATGAATCAAAACTCATAGGAGATCACCTGATATTTGAATAGAGTAAGCCATTCTAATCTCAAATGTTGTAGATCTTCAAATTCAAAGCTATATTTACAAAAATTAAAGAATCATTTAGCTAATAACTATGATATTTGCCTTAAGAATAATAATATGGGTTAAAAACTTCAAATACCAATGATATTTACACTTTGGAAAAAATATTTACTCAAAGTTTCAAAGATAACATCAAACTTTGATCAATTAACACCAAGAATGGCAATCCCTCCTAGCACCAATGGAGCTACTCTTGTTGATGCCTCTAAGTGTACAACAAGAGCTCTCAATGTTTAGAGAACACTTCTCATTTTAGAATCCCAAGAATTCATAGCATGAGTTGTAGGTATTTGGTAATTATAATGCCTATGGTGGAAAAGGGGAAAAGCAAAGTAGACTATTCCATAATATTTATATGATTTGGTGGTTGGGAGCCACCTTGATCCAAGCCTTTGTTAATTCTAGAGAATCTTGAATGAAGTTCTAAACTACACTAATTAAGTGAATATTTGACAATGAGATCTAAGTTATAGTGAGTTGTTTAAAAAAGGGTGATAAAAATAAGGGTGAGGTAGAAATGAAGTGAATGTGATTACTAATATTTATCTCAAACATTATGATAAAGTTTCAATTGACTGAACATCCATTTAAACTAGTATGTAATTTAAAATAGCTAATGCTCAATTTTCACTACAACAAAGTGAACTTCTAAGGATAAGTTGAAAATACAAGTAAGAATAAAGTATGATTTAGTTTTTTACTACTACACCTAGATAGATAATGCACATCTTTGATGTAGAAGAAATTAAAGTGAAGTGACTTATGATGTTTTCAACTAATCTAACATAGCATAGATTAGCAATCTTATAACAAGAATGCAATTCAAATTTTAAAGAAACCATTCAAATTTGAGATCTAGGCAAGAAATTGAGAGAAAATCTAGTAACCCTTAACACAACCATATAGACAAACTTTTTAGAATTCCTTAGCTGTATTAATTATTTCAAGTATACAATTTTTTCTCAAAATTGTCTCTTTACAAAATGATAACCTTGCCTATTTATAGAAAGCATAGGTGGTGTACCAGTCAATTTTCAAGAGGCATGTGTATAATAAGGACAACTGTCCTTATATGTAAACTCTAAAATACATATGACATTCTATTATGGACTGACCAAAAGTTTTATATGCTAACAAACTAACATATACTTATACAATAGAATATTGTATTTTTACAGATGTGTGAAAAATTAGAATCTATAGAATCTACTATCAAGATGGTGGTGAGCCCTATGGATATCTTTGATGGAGGATGTTTTTGGCCTTAGTGTGTTTCTCTTTGATTAGTTCCAAATCTACTATAGGCTTAATCAAACATCCACCCTCTTAGTCTACCATTTTATTGAATTATTTGTCCTTCCTTACCATGGCCTACTTGACTCTTCTAGCCTCTACAATTTGTTCTCCTAAATTGAAGATGATATCCATGATCTTATGGGTCTCACTGCTAGACTAAACATGGATATTTCCTTTTATTTCTTGAATGGTGGTAGTGGCTCTCTATTTGAACTATTCATCATCTACTAACCCAATGGAAGTGGGTTGTGAAGGCTCTATTAGCATGGTTCCTAGGATTTTATCTATCTTACTCATCAAAGTCTCATCTTCCTTCGCATGCTCACTACCATTATTGTGCCATGTGATCAAATCTTGTAATTTATCTAAAACAATACCTAAGAATCCACTCAAATGTCCTAGGCTAATAGTTCTAAAGCCTGGTATCTATGTTTCTACTTGTATATTAATGAGCTTAGCTATTTGATCTTCTAAATATTACCACTAGATGACTAAGGATTTGGCTACTTCAAATTGGTATATCTGGTCACTCTACCTAATTTTCATGGCCTTTAAGGATTTAAACATGTCAAAGAGTTATTCACCCAACATTCTTATCATCTCATCATGTCCAAAAAAGATGGCCTATGTTTTAAGGTCCTACTTCTCCTTCCTCAAGTTGGGAATTTGGTGTTTCAATACCCTAATTCTTATCGTTGCTTGTGTTGATTGAGATCCAAATAGGCTATTCACATACCCTTGGTGAATGGGATTCTCTTTCAATTCTTTTCCTCCCAATGGAGTTAGGCCTATAAATGGTTCCACACATTGAAAGGTAAACTCCTGTGTACCAACCATAGCCTTCCTTGTGGTGATATTTTCTAGCATTGAAGTGTTTGGATTGAAATGTACTATAGTGGTGGGCTTGGTGAGCTTGGTGGTCTTTAGAATTTCCACCTTTGTGTAATTAGAATCCCATAGATCATCTATTTTCTTATCACCAGGACCCTTTGTTTCCACTAGTCTTCTTCTTCTTGTTCCTTCATCATTTCAAGAATCCATGGTTGAAGGTCTTCATGCACATCAATGCTAATATTCTATGTTAATGCCCATGAATGGCCATAGAGAGAATTTTTTTTAGTTTTTCATATATGAACCAATCTAGAATGACTGGCCCATGGATGGGGAACTCACCAATAAATAGATTTATATCCTAGACTAGATGGATAAATGAAAGTTTTAGCTTCTTGGACCTGGCAAGGAAAAGGGCTAAATCTACTTTCCTCTAGCTCTGAGTTGTAGTTGGAACTAAGGCCAACTTAGGTTATTTTCACTTATATTTCTCAATCCCCTCCATTTTTTTATGAGACTTTACAACTTACCCTACCTAGGTAGTAGGGCCTTCATCTATTTCTTCTCTATCTGAACCATAGGCCTGTTTAAGAACTTTTAAAATAGCCTCAACTATTTCATATGGCTTAAGAGCCACCATGTCTACATGTTTCACTAGAGATGGTGTTTATTGTTTCAATATGAGGCTAATTCACCTAGCCTCTCTTCTAATTGCTTCTTACTAAGGTCCTGAGGTTGTGTTAATTCAAATTAAGGAGGTGGTAGAGGTGTTACAGAGGTGGAAGGAAGTAGATGATAGTAGACATGGTGCATTTTCTAGATGTATTTTATCAATTTTTTCTCATGTGTTAGCCTATGTTGTAACTTGGCATTGCACTCTTTAAGCTTAGCTAATACTTCCTCAAAACTACTGGCTTTGGTGTATACATGATCATAAACTCCAAGCTAGTGTTCATAGACTGTCATAATTAATTTATATTCCCTCATATGGTCTTTCACTATCCCTATGGGATCCCACATCCTCAATTCATCTACATGGAAAATAAAGGCCTCCCTCTACCTAGACATGACATCAACCTATTTCTAATCATGTAGTGTGGTCTTTCAAATTATCAGGGGAAAAGGGTGGAGGAGGCCCTTTTTGTTTTCTTTGCATAACCCATTAATTACATTGATGAGTTAGAAAGTGATTTCTTATTCAACAAGCTTATTTAGCACATATATAGGCAACTTGTATGGTGAGGACATGGTTCCCACAATTATAATTATGATGCAATCATGTTGATACCAAATATCCCATATCATCTCCACATGATTTTTTATCAAGGGGTGCATTCTAAGCATAGGGGATCTAGTTATAGCCTTAACTAAAGTGGGATAGATGTTGTCATAGATGAATCTCATATGGTTCCTATATTTGAAAATATGTAAATTTTAGTAATGGTGGGAAATGATTGTTTTACCCCTATGGGACTAGTTGTTGATGTGGAGGAATTTGGTAGAAGCAAGCAAATCATCAAGTAAATAAGACATCATAAAGAATTATTTGTTGGTCTTCCTCTTAATGGCTACAAACTAGTGACCTAGGTGGATGCTTATCATGTCCCCAATATGGAGGGGGCGTGAGTTTCTAATTTATCAAGAAATGTACATAGGAAACCTAGGTGGTATTGACATAAGTGGTTATGGAAGCCCCAGAAATCCTATTCAACAAGGTCATGATAATCTTAATTCCTTCCCTAAATTGAGAAATTGGAATTCTCCCTTAGAAATCTCTAAATACATGGTTTCCCTAGTTGAGCTAGGGTATTATGATGGTTTCAAGGTCATTTTGAGTGGTTCAATTCTTGATTGAGGGAAAATCAACATAGGACCATGGAAGTTTATATTAACCCTCAAAATATATAGGGTAAATGTAATAAATGCTTCTAGATGTTCCATCATGCATAATATAATCATCTACTCCATAATCAACAAAAAGTGGAGCAAGCACATTGATACAATGAAGTACCTTAGGTTTGGTAGCTATATGATGAAGGCCAACTAATTGCACAAAAACCATGTCTTGGTATTTGGTGTTGACTACCTTAATTATCCTCTCATTTTGAGTGAGGGGATGCATCTATTATATGGCAAAGAAGATCTTGGACTAATTCTTTCACCCATCATTCAATGCCATGACATCTAACTTTGTGTCCTTGAAAACCCTACCCAGGTGGTCTGTGGATAAGTAAAGCTCTCTTTTTTCCCTCCACTATTTTCTTCCTACTTCCATATATTCTCAACCTTTGAAAATGTTAAATATTTACTCTATATAATTTGAAGTATTTTCCTTATCACACTTAGAATTTTTTTGCAAGTTTAACTATGATTCAACTATTCACAATCTTCCTATTTTATACAAGTTTTTAGGTTATCTAAGATCTTTAATGGTGGATGTGATTTAGAATTGGGTTAGTTCATGCATTTAATTTGCTTAAGACTTATGTATTTATAATTTTTCTTTTCAAGATGGACAAAATCTAAGTTTTATCATCTTTTTCTTATGTGGATCTTACATGACATCCATTTGGTGTCATTTCATGGTTTTTTCCATAATTGTCTCAAGGAAAAGTAGCCATTGGACTTTGAATTTTTGCTTTGGTTTCAGTTTATCAGATCAATATCCAAGTATTAAGCACCAACCATTGATCATAATCTTGGGTTTATTACCTCATTGATCATCATAAGTATCAAGCCCCATTATTATACCACCTGTCATATTATCATATCATCAATCTCCAATATTTGGGCTCCTTCCTCATATCAAGCTCTCAGGCTCCTTGAGTCTTTATTTGAAGATATTGTATAATTATATTATGTTGGTATGATTAAGCAAGATTCATAGGATCTTACAAGATGCATAAGGTTTAAGTTAGTCCTAAGGGTCATAAATAGACCTAGGTTAAAATACTTAGTCCTAAGTTTATTATGTTGATAAACATGATAAACTTAAGACTAAGTTTCAATATGCATAGCCTAAGTTAAAATATTAAAGTGTACCCTTGTATATAAAGATATAGAAAAAATTCTTCCTTATCTAAGAAAAAATGTTTGATGAGGTTTAATTTGGTGGTCTCAGGAAGGTCATAAACTTCCTCTTGGCCATTAAATGATGTTTACAAGATCATCAAATTTGACTTCATGAAACTTATTTTACTAAATTCAATATTGACACATGGCCTCCTTGTAGAGCTTCCTAAGGTCCCAAATTTATATCACTCTATTGGATCAGAGAAGCAAGATCTATTAGATCATGATTTGAGTAATCACATATGATCCTTCCATAATGACCCCATGATGATCCTTAAGGATTTGTCATTTCAATGCTTAAATCATGTAATTAGATCATGATCTCCACCATAGTGAGTATCATATATCTTTTGTAAGGGGATATCACTTTAAGTCCATCTTTGGGTTTTCCATGCTCTGTTGGATTGGGTCTCATGATTAAGTGAGGACCATTCAATCCTACAAGAAGTACAAATGTTAAGTTAGGACCCATAGATCATAAATACTTAGGCTAAGTTTCAAACATAATGTCCCACTTGTATTAATAAACATGAGGGGGCCTTAGGATTAAAGTTTAGGATAAACATTAATTAAAGGGGACTCAAGTAGAAAATTGAAGGAGGAGCAGGGCCAGGTGGGGGGTTTCCTACAAGACCATCCAAAATGTGATTAGAATAAACAAATAAGTTTAGAAGGAAAAAAGCTATGAGGGTCTAGGTGTAATTTTGTAGTAAGGTTTTTTTGTGTTAATAAATATGACCAAGCCTTAGTATAAAATTAGACCTAGGTCCCAAGTGGGTCCAAATTTTTGTGAAATGGCTCCCGTTAATTTTGAATTTAAATGACAAGGTTTTAAGCTTAGGTTATTGTTGAAGAGGGTCCAAGACCAAATTTATATAAACCAAAGGCTATTAAAAGTTTGAATAAGATCAAGTAGTGAATTTTTGGGTGGTACATGCCAGTGCCTTCTCCATGTAACTTGTATTTCTTACAAATGAGGCAAACCATCAATATGGTTAGTCAAACAAAACCTAACCATAAATAAAATATGATACTCTATCAAAGTGGATGATCTTCAAATTTTACAAAAACTTGGGAGCATAACAATGTTTTTTAATGACAAGGCTCTAAGACATCTCAAGGGCCCCAATTTTTAAAAAAAGGGGGATGTTGGCCTCAATAGGGTGCTTAAGCAATGACTTAGTTTATGGGCTAATATGTTATCATACCTTAATTTGAGCAAGCAAACACTTGGATCTTATTCAACATGGTGGTGATGGGTTTGACCAAGTTTTCAAAACTAGGTATAAAACTTGCAATACACATGAGGAGTGATTAATGGGAAAGATGATCTTAGATTCAATACATTTGCTCAATTATTTTCTCATAAGCTCTTCAATTTTGGGGTTTATATGCCTCTAATTTTACTTGATAAGCTTGGCATTAGCCTATAGTTCTATAGTGTGTTGGGGTATCTTGGGATCAAAGCCTCTAAAGTCACTATATTCCCTAGCAAAAATGTCTTCATATTCTTTACAAAGTTCTATGAAATCATGCCATTTAGCTTTAGTACTTTCCTTTCCAAGCTTGAGGAGCCTATCATTGAAGATAAGGAATATTTCATAGTTCTCTTCATTGGTTGACATCAATGCCTTGTCTTTTATCATATGATCTTCCTCATGGAAAATACCTTCATGGGTGACAAGCCCTTTAGGAAGTTGATTGGATCTCAATTAAACTATTTACTCTTCATATTGATGTTAAAGCATTTTTTAGTTCATTGAAGAGAATTATGCCTCCTACTGTAAGAAATAAGCAATTTGTTTGTCATTTTCAAAACCCTACCAAGGAGTTTCATTGTCTAGGACTAATGGTCTCATCACCACTTTGACATATGGTTATACTTTGGTCTTTTTAACTCATTTGGGATATCAAATTGAGCTCCCATAACTACAGATTTGTTAGCATGATAATTTTGGTTTATTGGTATTGCTTGGATGTTAAATGCCTCAAAATCCTTAATTATGTCCCATACTCTATGTTTTTAAGACTTCATCAGGGGATTATTGTGATATTTTAGACTCTAACCTGATGCACTATTAGCTCACTATCCCCATAAACTTGTAACTACTTTACTCCTCTCTTATTAGCCCAATAAATTCCATGGAAAATACCCTCATATTCTATTGAATTTTAATATTAAATAAATTTGAACTCTTAATATGAGAAATATTTATCATTGGAAGGGCATACTATCATTGCACTTGCACCCACTCCATGTTTACTCCTTAAACCATCAAAGAATAAATTTCATAAGCCAATATGATCTTATTGAGGTCCATTGAGTGATGGAATGGACTAATTATCTTTATATAAGTAGTAGACACATATGTTCCTCTCTTTAACTCCCTCTAAGGGATCATTTGATTTATGTTCATTCCATAGCTCATCCAAGAACATGTTTGGTATTTCCTCAGGGTGAGTGTTTAATTATTGAGAAAACATATGTGTATATTCATCAAGGATGGTGAAATTGAGGTTGACATTGTTTGGCCCATAAATTTCTATGTGGAAATGTGCAATGGGATCATCCTTGATGGACACTTTGGTCCTATATCTTATCCCAGATGCCATAAATGACTAGTCTTCTACAATATAACCTCTAATCTTTGATGTTAATTCTATGTATAGGTATATGTTAAAATGAGGTGGTACATCTAGGATCAACACATCTTGGACCAATACAACACTATGATAAGTGTGCAAGCTTAAGTTGAGGTCCTTGATGATACCAGATGGCTTGGTGAAAGATCCATCCAACTACAATACTCCTTTAGACTAGGGTTCATATTTAAGACCAAGCTAGTCTAGTAAGACTTTGTCATTACTAAGGTGTTATCCCCACTTTATACCAAGAAATTATGCACTAAAGAGTCACCAATGATTACTAAAATGTAGAAATGAGGAGGTTTGACTACCTTACTTGATTTCCATTCACTAGGTTCTTTGGTTGCATTGATGAGAACCACATTCTGCTTGATTGGTGGCTTGTATACAACTATTGCAACCTTAATCTTGGACAAACCTTCTTGAATAATATCCACCTAGATAGGCATAGATAACATATAACACATTGGCACACTCACATTGTACTTATTCATTTACTCCACAATGTTGATGGGTGAACCACCAACCTTTAGTTATGCTTTGGGAGCCATAACTATACTTTAAATTTGTGAGTTTTGAGGGACCAAGACATTCCATTTTTTCTAATTATTTAGAGTAATTGTAACCTTTGGAACAAAAACATGTCTAATTATATTTTATATTGAAGGAGTAATGGTAGGAATCTCTTTTTATACTTCTTGGTTACCATTCATATTCCTTATTTTGAATCTTGTATTTGTTGCCACTAGAATGTATGACTAGCTAAAACCAACCTAGCAATTGAGTGCATAACACTCTTCTTTCTCATAATTTACCATTTTATCACCCAACTGGTATGGTCCTTGATTAGGGCTTTGACCTTGTTAAGGCTCTTTTCGTTTTGTCATCATGGGTAGCTATATGTTCTAAGCCATAAGAGCTTGATTATACCCATAATTGATAGCCTGTTATCATTGGTCATTGAAATATTGAGTGAAATTAGTGTTTTAGATAATGGATTTCCCAAAATACTGATTCCAAGGCATAGTACCCTTAGCTTCTTAAACAACATCATTTTGAACAATGATGAAAGTGTTTAAATGTATTTCAAATTCTGGATTATAGTTGCTTTGTCTATTATAGTTAGGTTACCCTTATCCTTGGTTGTGACCTTGGCCTTGTCCTTGGAAGTTTCTTTTTTAGGATGACCTACTTGCTTGATAAAATTGTTGTTGATGTTGATATGAGGCTTGATGAGGCCTATTGAGATATTATTACCTATTAACATTTACTAGTTCATTTCCCAAATATTGGAACATGCTTTTAAGCTCTTGAAATTTCTTTTGTTCTTGGGAATCACTAGATCTAATAATGGAAGCCTTTTCTTACTTTGGTGAGGGTATAAAAGCAATTATAAGCACAAGAGGAATGACATAAAGGGGAGGAATATAAATAAGAGATGGTTTGATCTTAGGGAATAAATGCATTGGTGGTCTAGATGTTAACTATCTAACTTGGAATAGATAACTTTATGCTCTTATTACCACCTCATATGCATTTGGCAATGTGTTCCCTCCCATAGACTAGATCATTACTGAAATGTCACTATTAAGGGATTTTAAATAGTATATAAATGTAAATTTAGGGGTAAGTATAATATATATTGGGACTCTATCCCAAGTTTTTTGGAACCTTGTATTGAAGTCTTGCATGACCTCATGAGGGGCTATTTTTATTGTAGTTAATTACTCTACAAGTGATAAATGGTAACTTTTATCTTCAAATTTTACATAAAAGCCTCTCTTAATTGGTCCCATGTGTCAATTGAATTATTAGTAAGGCTTCTATACCATTATAAGGCTTTACCTTTGAAAGAGATATATAATAACCTAATTACCACATTTTCTTCATTGATATCATGAATGATGTAGAAGTTAGCTATATCCATGAGGTGTTCATAAGGGGATGTAGCTTAGTCTCTAGTAAAATAAGAGACACTTTTGAGAGCTTCTACTGGATTAATATCATATTGAGTGAGGGATAGAGGACTTTGGACATTAAAGGCCATAAAATATCTAGGGACTATCATGGATATGGAAGGGTTTAATAAATATCTCCTTGTAGGGGTAGGATTTGAAAGTGATTTAGGAACAAATTTGCCTTTATATGTGTCTGTATTACAAAACCTTAACCTTTTGACTGAATTTAAGGAAATTCAACAAATTCAAAGGGAATACCACTTGAAGTTGATCTTTTTATCACCTTAAACATGAGATAAAGTCATTGTTCTACTACCAAAATGTTTAATGTTATTTTGGAATCACCATATGTTGTTGATTGTAAGCTATAACTACTACATATTGATCAAACCAACATCAAATTTGACCAATCTTCTTTGAGATTTGTGTGTCCCATCAGGCATGCTAGAAATTATTTTAACATCAATTTTCACCATTAGAGAGGGTTCTTTAGGCCCTTTCCAATTGAGTTACACTATTACAACAACCCTAGGTTTTGGCTCACCTATGGTGGGGTTAAACCTTTGGAGAAGGATTACTTCCTCTTGATGGATCACCTATACTAATGTTTACTTTGGGAAAAGGGTTAGAGAAGGGGTAAATGGATCTTAATAAGGCTAAAAGGTTGATGCACAAAATAAATTAGAACTCAAAAAATCATGAAATATACACTAAATAACCATAAGACATTACTAACTCACACAATTTCAAAATCTAGCTAATTGAATAATTATTTTATACGTTAGGTTTAGGAAGCAATGAATGAAGCCAAGATGAATTCTAAGACTCACACCAATATTACATTAATGGGAGAATGAACACAAATTTAGACCTACAATCAACTAGAAAACACCCTCAAATATTCATGAAAAAAGGACAATGAGCATGGAAGATTCTCCTTCACAATGCCATCATGCACAAGATTACTAAACACAGTTCAAAATCAAGATAAAGGTAAAGAAAGTATTTATTAGATTAAATAGGTCTTTCATAAAAATTTTGATGGGTTATAGCCTTATCAAATGAGAGTCCATAATTTTCAATAATTGAGAGAACCTTACAATCAAAAGGGAGAGAGTGTCCTTCTAAAATTTGAGAGAGAGCCCAAAAAAAGGAAAAAAATGGGAGATATAGGAGAAAGGAGAAGGAGAGAATGAGAAAACCATCCCAGATCATTAAATGAGATACCCCCTTTAGTGAATGTTCCACCATATTTTTGGTCTAATCAGGACTAGTACATCATAGGCAAGATAGTCTTCATTTTTCCCACTAACCTCTAAATCATCTCATTGATTTAGAAACACACTAGAGGACAATAGTTTGCCAAAGGTGGTGAATCATGAATAAGTATGATGGGAAAATATCTTTATGTTTTTTAATATATTTTAATGCTCCAACTATTTCTCTAATCTCCTAATATGCTTAATTAATTCCTATGCTATCTCCACTTGCTTCATCATGAGGGCAAGGTCTTTATATCCATGTACTTAATAGAGTCATGCCAAAGTATTTTCCTAGTGGATTTTTATTAGAGATGGGACCATATTGAAAGGTGAGACACTTATCCATAACCATTCATATCTTTGAATACTCAATATTTGATCATATTTCTGTATTATAGATTTATAACCGATTTCCTTCATTGGTTTTCATATTATTAATACATATCGATAAAGATCCTATAGGATGCATAACCTCATTATTGATCTCCATAGGTTTAATTAGACCTTATTTTCCCTAAGAATTTATGGAAATAAATAAATCACCATATACATAGTTATTCTTTAAATAACAAAGATCACATTCACCAAACCATACTACAGTCCAAAAGGATGGACCTTATGTGTTCCAAATCTTTGAACTAGAGGTTCATGGCATTGAAACCTTATGTTAATAACCCCTAAATATATAATTATGTTTCCTTGTGACATTTTATCGATATCTAATGGTGACATGATGATATTTTCAATATTTTCCTTTATTTTGACCTAGGTTACAATTGTTCTCCACTTGAAATCTCTTATCTTTCAACCTTTAATATTGACTATCAATCTACTTCCTAACATTTGAATGAACACCATTGATTTTTTTGGACCCACTATCTTTGACATTTAAAACTAACCATTGATCTTGATCTACTTTCAATGAGAACCATTTGATCTTGACTAACATGTATATTGATATGCCCCTATATGAATAAATAAAAGTAATAGATCTTCTACCAGCTGAACATGGTTAAGACACTTAGCAAATTCTCATTTGTCTTTAATATTTTTTGACTTGTTGACTCCTTTCTCACCATTAGATATATGTGTATGAATTAATATGAACCATTTATCTACTTTGATCCATTGGCATCTATCAGCTGATGCTTGTCCTTAGATCTCTACTCAGGTACCTGAGATCTTGCCACTTGTCATAGATGTGTTCATGCTGATTTTTTGACTCATTACTCACCATTGATCTAGAATCTATGATCAAATGCATGCCATTAATTTAATTGGAACCAATACATATGTCAAATTCCTACACATCATTATATTTTATTTTATTAAACACTAATATTTGATATTGATCATTTAAATTGGAATGGTTAGTTCATGAAGCTTAAGCTTGACATCCTTGCACCTATTTCATTCTACATTATTAAATTTGAAAATTTATATCTTGAGATAGAAAGATCATCAAGATACATATTTTGTAGATAATGTTAAACGCATGAATAATTTCTTGTCCATGCCTTTATTTTGGCCTAAGAGGATTTCTAAGTGAATTTATAAAATGCATAAAGAGGATGATTAGTCCATTTTTACTTGACATCCTAATGATGATCTGGACCTTTAAATCTTATGCTTCAACCTTCAAGGCTCAAAATAAGTTCATGAGACCTGTGAAACTTGATTTATGCCTATGAAGGTTATAACCTCTATGAGAACTTGTTGATTTTTACACTTTGCAATCTTAGACCTATTTATAAGCCTACTTCCCAAAGATCAAAAAATTGAACTTTAAGTTTGATTAAAGTGTTAAAAGGATTTGTAAGTGATATTTGATCTTATCCTTCATAATTTGGTCACCCACCCAATTGATAACTCTAGTTAGCTTGATACTCTATCCAATAACTTCCATAATTTGACCTACCTAGTCAAATTTCTATATGTATGCCAAAATTGGCTAGCAATAACATATCCCTCTTATAAACCCTCCAAAGCTCCCTAATAGTATGTTAAGCCTCACAAAACTCCATTTTTATGAGGTAAAATAAGGGCTTCCTTTCACCAAAGTAAGCCCATGATGTATTCCATTTGTTTCCACTATTCCTAAGGGGTACCAAATGGGTGCACTACCCTAATGTTTTCTTATTACAAAAACTATATAATAAAAATGAAATAGAAACAAAAATACCATTGTCTCATTTATCTACGTAACTCCCTATATACCTGTGATATAAGAGTAGGAGCCCACACAAGTACAGTGTGATGCTCCCATATATTTTCTACTACACCCATAAAACTATTAGTAAATCAACCTACCCCTAAATATGGTAGTGCATAACATGATATTTATAACATCATTATGGTCATAATTACTCTCCCCTACATGTCCTTCTCATATAAGCTCTTAAAAATGTAGCCCCCAGTAGTGAAAGTGATGTCTAGTGAACCATCTTCGTATGGTCATGCCAATGTCATTGTGTGTCCCCTCTCATTAAATAGAATGATCACTACACCCTCTATTACAAGCCATAGTATCTAGTAGATATACTCTATTAACATTTTTCTCTCCCTAGTTAGTAGACAAAATGTCCCTATGGATACATATCATCACTATAGTAACACCACTAGTAACCCTACATCTCTATGAACTCAATGATAGTGGCATATACCTCCCAAGCTAATAGCCTCTAAATTCCTTTAGTCACCATCATCCATCTAATCACATAACCAATATAATAGTGGCATAACCCAATATCACATAATGAATCATGTTTTTTCCTACAAATGTAAGTTATCCTTAATACTTTTTTCTTACCTCTACTCCTAAGTTTATCCTAAGCTTTTTTTCTATCCTAACTTTAATCATCCTTGATCTTGCCTGATTAGTACTAATCTTTGATTATTAGTGTTGATTAGATGAAGTAGGTGATGATTAGTAGGTGATTTAAATTAATATTTATAGATCAACATTGATCCATGTACAACCTTGCATTTAAAATCAAACTAAGATCAACAAAATATAAAAATAACAATCTTTTAGTGTTTTATAATTCTTACCAAATCTACTTTGTCAACATTTTAACTATTTCACAAATTTTTTATAAAAATATCATAAAAGATTAAAAAAACATGTAAAAAATTTTAAAAAATTGAAATCTGAGTACACATTCAAGCCTACTTCATCATGAGACCATTGTCACCTCTTCTGTTCTCTCTCGCTCACCATTCTCATTCATATCTCACACTGGTGTGTGGATATGTGTCATGTTTTTTGTCTCTTGCTCAAATGATATCAATTCTAAATGAATTCCTAACACATTAGGCATCTTATTTATATCCCTTTAGGATTAATGCCAATTATTTTGTGGTTAGCATTGATTCTTTAGAAATGACATCAATCTTTTTGATCAATTTTGATTTGGTCTATTTTAGATTATTCTTTGGACTACTTGAAACTTTTTTAACATACCTATAGTTTTAACCTAATGCCACTTAAGATATCTTTTGTTACATCTATCCCACTTGTTATTTTCTAGGATATTTGGCTAGTGGATGTAGGCCCCCTATTGGTCTGATGACCTTTGATATGTTTACACTCATTTCAAAGTTTATCCCCTATGGATCCTCAAAGTGTACCTCATCTTTAACACAATTGTATCTAGGTAAAATACATGTACCAAGAACACTAGATTCTTTTTTCATCCCATCCTAACCTTTGCATTTTTTATTACCTTTAATGAATAACTATGATATTCCATTATGTGTTTTCCTTGGGGCATTTTTTCTCAAATTTGATATATCATGTTATTTTAACATTGTACTTCATGATTATCCTTGCATATTGGATGCTCATTTTATATATACCTTATCCATTACCACCTAATTTTCAAACATGTCTTCACCTTATCATCCTTTATTAGCTTCGATTTTGAGGGGGCATACCTCCTGATATAAAACTAGGGCATTATAATTATTTTGACATAGTATTTCACCATGTGAGATGGTTATATATGTTTTCTCACTCCTATCCATACAATGGGATCAACCCTAAGATGTGGGTATCCTATGATGGGGTTAAATCTCTAGAGGAGGCTAGTTTTTCTTGATAAGTCACCTAAACTACTATTTTTTCTTAGGAAATGGGTAGAAGATCTACATAAAATGACTAAAAGAATAAAAATGTTGATACACCAAATTAAAAGACACTCATAATTACTCAAAAACAAACACAAAGACAAATTAACTATTCCTCACTTGCACAATCTCCAACACTATCTAGGTTTGCATGAATAATTATAAATAAGGCCTTTTAGAAAAGGGATAAAGCATAGAGGAATAGTAAATTTCACACTATACCCTCACTTGTGACTAAAAAAACACAAATTTAGACTTGAAAACACCTTAAACCACCTATAAAAGGAAATAAGGAGAGGAAAATCACCAAGAAAAAGGAATTCTTCATAAGGCAATCATGTACTAGCTACCTAAAACACAAAGTTTAGTCATAGAGATAGGCAAAATAGGTAATCTTATTGCTTCAAAGGATGTTCTTTACAAAATTGGATTAGGTTTTTACCTTATCAAATGAAATTATATATTACAATGAGAGTAAAGAGATATATATGGAAGAAGAGAAGAGAAAGAGGAGTTGAATGCTTTTAATCTTCAATAGATATGCTTTAACCACCATCTTTGGCTATCCAATGTCAAAGACAAGGATTTAAGTCCTTCAATAACCTTCTATAGTGTTTAGAGGTTGATAATTCTTTTTTTGTTAATATTTTTTTATCAAAAAGGGGATTCAATAACTTTAAATTTTTCAAATATCCATGACCAAAATATGTTAGGGTTTTTACGTGAAAAAACACATGAAAATTCCCACTAAATTTCCATAACGGTTTTGGCTTAAAAACACATGCAAAATCCCTTTGAGTCTCCAACAAGGTTTTGGCTTGAAAAAAAGCATACAAAGTCCCTCTAAATCTTTGTCAGGGTTTTGACTTGCAAAAACACATGGAAATTCCCTCTAAATCTCTATTGGCTTTTTGGCTTGAAAAAACACATGAAAAGTTCCTTTAAATCTCTATCATAGTTTTGGTAGGTGGGAAAGTAGAGATACTTTGCAAATTTTCATCTTTACAACTTTGAAAATTTGAAAATTTTCAAATTTACAAAATCAAGAAAGGGGAAATACCTTACAACATTACAACTTCACAAAGTTACAAAGTGCATGAAAATAGCCAATTTTCACTTGGGAGGGAAAGTGGATATTTAAGTGCATTTTACACCTTTTGAAATGTTTTAAAGTACATAGAAATATGTGATTTCCACTTGGTAAAAAAGGTTCTTAGGTCATATTGAAGCTTTCAATCAAGACTCTGATAGTTTGTCTATTTTTCAAACCACTTCATGCTTGCCACTTGATGGTGAATAACCTTCAAAACTAACTTGATCTAGTATTTATAGTGTAATCCCCACTTTTAGGCATTTACCTTAAAGTTTCCAAACTTACTTGAAACTTTGATAAAATATTCATAAGAAGGATGAGAACATGAAATAGGGACATGAAGCTTATATGTTACTTTTACCATTGAATCATCCACTACAATAGGCTCTTGAGATAGTTCAGTTCACCATGCCATGGCCTTCCAAGATAGTGCATTGCATCATTAAGTCATGACTAGAAAGAGATTAGTCATCAAAGCAAAAATTTTATATGTAGGCTAATTTTGGCCAACAATTATGGTGACATCCTAGTATTGCATGCCTACTTATGTAATATAATAGTCATCTTCACCTATCCATTGGGCTTATGGAATCATAAAAAACCCTCCTCAATTAAGAATAAGGTTGAAAACCTCTCACAAAAATTTCACAATAGCAATAACAACAAGAAATAAAATAAGCATATGCTCAAATCAATTAGGGAAGGGAAAAACACAACAAAAGAGGATGTGCATGAAGCACTTAGAGGAAAAAAAATCTAATATATATATATATATATATATATATATATATATATATATATATATAATGGCTACAAATTGCTTCTAATAATAAGTCTTTAGATGAATCCCATTGAGTAGGATGGATAATACCTCTCCATCTAGTTTGGCAAGATAAAAGGAATTATGTTGTTTACATCCATGAATCATGTAGGTTCCACTCTAGAAATAATCAAACTATGTATGATTACTTAGTTTGGCCTTGTCATCATCCCACTTTAAGACTTGATAACCTTTCTTGAAGTCTCTTGCCATATATCTGTTGTCAAAAGCCTTATTAACTATAAGTTTATGTGGTTATATTGTATTCATTAAAAGGTTTCTTATTTCTTCAAGATCCATGAGTTCTGCCATTGTCATACCCATAGACTCACTTTCCATCAACTCAAGTTGATGAGCTATCTCCAAAGCTAGTAGTTTGAGAAATATGGGTAGCTAGGCCTCTCTTGACATCCTAGTATTGCATGCCTACTTATGTAATATAATAGTCATCTTCACCTATCCATTGGGCTTATGGAATCATAAAAAACCCTCCTCAATTAAGAATAAGGTTGAAAACCTCTCACAAAAATTTCACAATAGCAATAACAACAAGAAATAAAATAAGCATATGCTCAAATCAATTAGGGAAGGGAAAAACACAACAAAAGAGGATGTGCATGAAGCACTTAGAGGAAAAAAAATCTAATATATATATATATATATATATATATATATATATATATATATATATATATATATAATGGCTACAAATTGCTTCTAATAATAAGTCTTTAGATGAATCCCATTGAGTAGGATGGATAATACCTCTCCATCTAGTTTGGCAAGATAAAAGGAATTATGTTGTTTACATCCATGAATCATGTAGGTTCCACTCTAGAAATAATCAAACTATGTATGATTACTTAGTTTGGCCTTGTCATCATCCCACTTTAAGACTTGATAACCTTTCTTGAAGTCTCTTGCCATATATCTGTTGTCAAAAGCCTTATTAACTATAAGTTTATGTGGTTATATTGTATTCATTAAAAGGTTTCTTATTTCTTCAAGATCCATGAGTTCTGCCATTGTCATACCCATAGACTCACTTTCCATCAACTCAAGTTGATGAGCTATCTCCAAAGCTAGTAGTTTGAGAAATATGGGTAGCTAGGCCTCTCTTACATACATAAAGACAAATGGTGATTTTACAATGGCACTCTTAGGAGTCACCCTACTATCCCATAAGGATATTCTTAGCTTGGTATGCCACAGCCTCTAGTTATCCTCCATCAACCACTTAATTATCCTAATTAAGTTCTTGTTTAGTGATTTAACAAGCCCATTACCCTGGGGGTAGTACCTAGATGATGTGTTATGGTAGATACATAGTTGAATATCCAATTTAATTATTTTCATGCGAAAAAATTCCAAGTTATTATCTGATATGATAGTGGTTGTCACCCCAAATATTGTCACAATGTTATCATAGAAATCCATCACTATTATCTCATTAGCAATTTTTAGAGAAATAGCCTCTATCCACCTAGTGAAGTAGCCATTGGTAGTGAGTACCCACTTGTTTCCTCCAATATAATGTGGATTGATCACACCTATGAATTCAAGGCCCAATTTCATGAAGGGATGTTATACCTAAATAGGGTTAAGAGGAAGGGCTTCTAGTCTTTGTTTACCACTAAAAATAACACACATTTGGCACTTCTTAACCCACGTGTAGGAATATTTGAAAAGGTTGGGCCAATAGTAATAAACCCTCATGATTTTTTATATTTTTTCCCTTGCTTCAAAGTGACATCATGCATATCTATCATGGAATTTTTGCAAGGTTCCATTTACTATATCAACCTCTATACACCTAAGAAACACTCCATTTAGGTCTTTCTTGAAAAATACCCCATCAACTAGGAAATAAATTATGGAATAAAGTTGAATTATCTTATTTTAATTCTATCCATAAATTGAGGACACTCACCCATCATTAAGAATATAATAATATCTTGTATCCAATCAGTGGAGGGTAGAGGTGCAGCTACTTGTAGGCCATCTAACATTACTAGATCAACCTATTTTTCTTCTTGTAGGTTAGCAACCAAGTGCTAACACAAAAATTTACCTCTTAGCAAATTAGTAACCCCTATCTCAATTCCATACTCCATGACTATGGTGATCTAACTATCCCTCTTCTCATTTAGATCTCTACTCAAGAGGAAATATCTCACACTTATATGGGAGACCATGAAATGAATCTTATTATTTTACACCATAGACCTAAATTATTTAAATGATCTTAAAACATCTATCACTTTAATTTCAACAAAAGTATACCTCTCTTCATAGCCTTTAAATCCCTAAATAAATAAAGTTATTGGCTACTTAATACCCTCATGATTTTATTATATAAGCATAGATGATATGTTATCCACATTAACAAAGGCATATAGGTATAAATATCTTGAAAAATATAGATTCAATATAGTTGGTGCTTATGTAATGGTTAACTTGATATTCTCAAAACATTCTTTGCCTTCTTTTGACCAAGAAAAGACTTTTCAACATTGTTATTATAGGATTGACCAAATGTGCAAAATCAATTATGAATCTTCTAACAAAATTTATCTTCATGATGAAGCTTTGAAGTCCTTTCTTGTGATGAGGCAAATAAAAGGCCAAGATGACACTTATCCTCTTGGGGTTAATGGCTAGCCCTGATTTGGAGACAACATGCCCCAATAATTTACATTCATGAATAGAAAACACACACTTTTTGGGGTTTAAAAATATCCCAAACTCCCTACACCTTCCAAATATGAATCTCAAATGGTTTAAGTGGTCACTTCCATTATTGGAGAAAACTATGATATCATCCAAGTACATAAGCACCATTTAATTAAGTAGACCTATTGGCCAAATTTTGCCTCAATACAAAGCTTCTTCCTGGATGGATGAGCTAAAAAAATTTCTAAATGAAATGACTAGTCCAAAGATCAAAAACATCTTGCAAATATTTTGAAACACTTTAAGTAAAATTAAAGTGTAGTTTGTAAAATTTTTTGAAAGTAAGTTTCCATGGTGATCATAGCATTCAAGAACATGAATTAGGTTTCACAAAGTCTTAAAAGTTCATTGGAGCCTTGTAAAGAGACAACAATTTCTTGCACAAGTCTAGAAGGATTAGACCATCACAAGCACATCACATAGAGATGAAAAAATAATTATATTTAAACATTTGATATATGAACTTAAAAATTTGACCAAAGCTAAAGGAATGCATGGAAATGATGTTTATTCATTCCTTAAACATTTTTTATAAATTTCATGACTTGATGAGTTGTCTATCTCAAGTTAAAATCATTCAAAGTTAGACTTATAGAGTAAAATTTGGATGGGGACATAAATTTTAAGCCTTGTAAAATATCCATTTTGATTCAAAAGTTCCTAAGGATGAATTTAAAGCTAACAAGTGTCTAAATTATGGAATCTTGGAGTAGATATAATGGCAAGTAACAACCTAGTGATGCCAGTGGCTCTTAAAGATCTAATGGAGTGCATTTATTTGTGCATCAAAGATAAATGGTGAGAATGAAGTCAAAAGGTTAGTGTATCCTAAGATGAACACATGGTTAAAAAGTTTTGAGATATTGGGTACCTGAATGAATATCTAATAATGCACATTGACTAATAAATATAGTTGGTTCAAGCAGATCAATGGTGTGCATATAATCATACAAAGTAGATCCAATAGTGTGTGGGAAAAGATAGAATAAATGGGTCTAGATAGATCCATGGTACACATGAAATCATATAAATTATATCTAATAGAGAGAAATGGGTTAAAAAGTTAGAAAATCCTAATATTAAATGACTGGGTGATAAGTGTCTTAACCACATTAGACTAGTAGAAGATTTATGGCTCATGTCCATGCATATAGAGAAAGATCAATAGTGAAAGTAAGGTCAATAAGTAAATAAATCTTAGATCAAGTGTGAGGACACCAAGTGTCTAAATTTTATATCCCTAAATCAATAAGTTGATATCCAATAAACAAAGGTGAGCCCAAAAGACTTTTGGTGGAGGTTGACAAAGTTGTTTTCAACCTAGGAAAGCAAATGCATAAGAGATAAGTTCAAAGATGATCTCAAATGAAATTTAATGGATATTTCAAGTTATAAAAATGCCAATTAAGATCTAGAAATGTGGAATTGGTCTTTTGGGTCTAATAAAGATCGATGGTAGACTACTAGGCTATTAAAGTGATGCAAATACACCTTAGTAGATATGATAACTATATGAAAACCAATAAATGGGATTGGTTTTCATAAATAGTAGATATGTGTCCAAGGGTTGAAATAAAGAGCATGTCAAGGCATAAATGTGATAGTCATATCATCCATAATTCAACATGAAAATTTATCTACCTAAAGTAGACATAGTCATGGTTTAGTCAGGTTGATGGACATAATGATTTTGTCCATATAAGCAAACCAAGTAGAAGATGGTGTAGAGTCCCAAGATGGAGATATAGTGTTTGGAGGAAGTAGTTGGATTATTAAATGATTTCTCAAGAGAGTTGTAAGGGTTTTAATTCTTAACAAGAGTATGACTCATCATCTCAAACACATTCTTGTCCTCTAGTATATTTCTCAACCAATGAGAAGATTCAGAGGTTATTGGGATAAATAAAGTCTATTTTATCTATAATTTATTAATCTTGATTCAATCAAAAGGTGGTGGTAACTCAATTAATTATCTTTGATGTCATGTTCCCCCTCGTATATCTCTTTTTTTCTTCCACATTGTATCTCTCTCTCACTTTTGATATAACAATATCTCTTAATTATGGAAGAGTAGAGACTCTCATTTGATAAGTTTAAACCCTATCAAAATTTGTATGAAATAACTCTTAAAGAAATAAGGACTTTTGTTACTTATCTCTCCCATCTAAATTATGTGTAGTAAATATTGTGCATGATGGCATTGTAAAGGAGAATATTCCATGCACATTGTCCTTATTTTTTGCTCATGTATAGGTGTCTTCAAGTTAGTTGCATCTATAAGTTAGTGTTCTTTCTATAATTTATGCAAGCTCTCAATGAGTCTTATAATTCCTCTTTTCCTTCATTCATTTCTTCCTAAACCTAGTTTATGAAACACTTATGCAACTATCTAAGTTTTGTGAGATTGTGTAAGCTAGCATTATCTTATGCTTCCTCAGTGTTCACTTCATGCTTATGTGTGTTCTCATTTAAATTTGGTGCATCATCATTTTATCATTATTAGTATCCCTTTCCCCCTTCTCTAAACCTTTTCCTAATGCAAAAATTTGTATAGATGATCCATCAAGAGGAAGTTGGCCTTGTTTGAAGGTCTAACCCCACCAAAGGTGACCCACAGCTTAGGGTTGTTCCCATAGTATAAATCAAATAGAAATAGCCTAAAGAACCCTCTCTAAGGGTGAAAATTGATGTTACAATAGTTTTTGACACACCCAGTGGGATAGTTTAAAGAATATTGGTCAAAGTTTGATGTTGGTTTGATTAATTTGTAGTAGTTATAGCTTCCAAGCAATAACATATGGTGACACCAAAAGAAGATTCAACATTTTGGTAGTAGAGCACTGACTACATCTCATGCTAAAGGTGATTACAAGGTCAACTTCTAAAGGTATTCCCTTTGAATTAATTGAATCTCCTTTAAACTCAATAAAGAGATTAAGATTTCCTAACGCACACCCTTATAAAGGTAACTTTGTTCCTCATTAAATTTCAAGACCTAACCCTATACGAAGATCTTTGTTAAACCCTCTCATAGCCATGGTAGCCCTTAGAGATTTCCTATTTATACATTTTAATGGCCAAAGTCATATGGACCTCCCTCAATATGATCCTTTTCCAGTAGAATCTCTTAAAAGTGTCCATTATTTTAATGTAGACCAATTTAAAACCCCTTCTAAGCACCTCATGGATGTAGATACAATTTTCAACATTCATAATGTTAATGAGGAAAATAGAGCAATTATGTTATTAGCCATCACTTTCAAAGGTAAAAACATAGACTAGTCTACAAGCCTTGCTGCTAATTTTATTACATCATGGGATCAATTAGGGGATATATTCTATAAGAGATTTGAAGACAAAAGTGACCATTTTTAACTTGAAAAATAGTTGACCACAATTCAAAGAGCCCCTCATGAATTCATGTAAGACTTCAATACAAGGTTTTTAAAAACTTGGGATAGAATCCCATTCTCTATTAAACCTACCCTTAACTTTACCTTTCTTTACTATTTGAAGGCCCTATATAGTGACATTGTAGTAATGATCTAGTCCATGGGAGGAAACACATTTCCAAATGAATATGAGGTGGAATAAGATCAAAAAATTATCTAGTGCAAGCTAGAAAGCTTACATCTAGACCACTAATGCCTTTGTTCCCTAAGATCTAACCACCTCCTATTTCTATTCCTCCCCTTACTATCATTCCTCCTATGCCTAATTTTTTTGATATACCTTCACCTAAGTAATAAAAGGCTTCCACTAGTGGATCTAGTGATTCCCAAGAATAAAAGAACTTTCAAGACCTTAAGAGCATGTTACAATATTTGGGAAATGAAATAGTGAATGTTAAAAGGTAGCAAACTTTCAATAGGTCATACCAAGCCTGATATCAACCTTAGCAACAACATTATCAAGAAAATAGGCCACCCTACAAAAGAAACTTCCACGGCCAAGGCCAAGGTCAAAGACAAGGATAAGGTTAGCCTAACTATGTTAAGAAAAATAACTATAGTCCAATTGTTGAAAGCACTTCCAACACTTTGGTCCCATATAGAATAATTTTGCTTAAGAATCTAAGGGTATCATGACTTGGAATCAATATTTTAGGAAATCCATTATTCCAACCACTAATTGCACTCAAGATTTCAATGACCAATGGTAGTAAGCAAGTAATTAGGGGTATAATTAAGCCCTTATGGCTCATAACATAGAGGAACCCATGATGACAAAACTAAAAGAGCCTCAACAATGTCAAATCCCTAATCAAGGACCAAGCTAGTTGGGTGCTACAATGGTGAATTATGATCAAGAAGAGTGTTATGCACTCAATCATCAAACTATTTCTATCCAGACATATATCCTAGTAGTAACAAATATAAGGTTTAAAAAAAGGAACATGGATGGTAATCAAGAATTAGTCAAAGATATTTCTACCATTACTCCTTCAATATCAAAGCCAAATGAATATTCTACTATTCCAAGGGTTTTAGTGGCTTCAAAGAATAAAAATTAGGGGAATGTCTTTGTCCCTCAAAATTCACAAACTCAAAGTGTAGTTGTGGCTCCCAAATCACAACCAAAATTTGGTAGTTCACCCATCAACATTGTGAAACAAATGAAAAGGTCCAATGGGAGTGTGCCAATGTGGGATATACTCTCCATGCCTAGTTAGGTAGAAATATTCCAAGAAGAGTTGTCAAGAATTAATGTTTTTCAGAAACCACTAGTCAATGAGAATGTGGTTCTCACCAATATAACCAAAGGACCTAGTGAATGGAAATCAATTAAGGTGGTCAAACCTCCTCAATATTTAAATGATCATTGGTAATTATTTAGTGAATAATTACTTGGTAGATAGTGGGGCTAACACCTCAATAATGCCAAAGTCCATAGCTGAGTAGTTTAGTCTGAAATATGAGCCCCAATCTGAAGGAGTTCTATAATTTTGTGGTTCTTCCACCAAGCCATTTGGTATCATCAGAAACCTAAAATTAAACCTATATGATTGTACTAATGTATTAGTGGTTTAATATTTATTTATGCTTGATGTGCCTCCTCATTTTTCCCTATACTTATCTAGAGAATTATCAACAAATATTGGAGGTTATCTAGTAGTAGACTATCCTTACATAGCATTCAGAACAAGATATGGGACCAAAGTGTCTATCAAGGTTGAGCCCATTGTATAATTGCACATTAAACCTTATGGGCTACAACATAAACCTTAATTACAACATCCTTGATGAGGATGAATTCATAGTTGGTCAAGAATTAAACACTCACCCTGAGGAGATACCAGACATGTTCTTTAATGAAATATAGAATGAAAATCATTTAGATGATCCCTTGGAAGGAGTTAAAGAGAGGTACATGGGTGTTTACTACTTACATGAGTAGAATTAGTCCATGACATCCCTTATTGGACCTAAAAAAGATCATAGTGGCTTATATAAATTGTTCTTTGATGGTTTAAGGAGAAAACATGAAGTGGGTACAGGTGCAATGCTAATATCCCCTTCCAGAGACAAGTATTTCTCTTCTTAAAGATTTTAGTTTAGTTTCTTTTAAAATGTAGTATAATATGAGGGTCTTATCTATGGCCTTTAATGGGTTAATAAAAGAGGAATCAAACAATTACAATATTATATGGAAAGTGAGTTGATAGGTTACTAGGTTAGAGGTAAAAATATCACCAAGAACCCTTTGATGAGTCCTAAAAAACATAGAGTGTGGGATATAGTTGAGGATTTTGAGGCTTTTAACATCCAAGTAGTGTTAAGGAACCAAAATAGACATGTTGATATGTTGGAAGCTATGGAAGATCAATTTGATATCCCAAATGAGTTAAAAAGTACTAAGGTGTAGCCACATGTCAAAGTGGTAGTAATACCATCATTTTCAGACAATGAATATCAATGGTAGGTCTTTGAAAATGACAAACAAATTACTTATTTCTTATAGCAGTATATATATTTATTCTCAATAAACCAAGAAAAGTTTCAACATTTATATGAGGAGAAAATATTTCAATTAAAATCCAAAAAGCTTCCTAAAAGAATAGTCACCCTTAAAGGTCTTTTCCATGAGGGATAACATATGATAAAAAATAATGTAGTGAGACAAGAAGTGAAGAGAACTTGAAAGAGTCATTATCTTCAAAGACAAACTCCTCAAGGTTGGGAAAGTAAGCACTAATTTTGAGAGGCATGCTTTCATATAACTTTGTAAATAATATGTTGACATCTTTGCTTGGGAATCTATTAATTTGAGAGGCTTTGATCCCAATCTAGACCAAAACACTATAGAATTATAGGCTAATGCCAAGCATATCAGGCAGAAGTAGGGCCCATAAACACCAAAATTGAAGAGCTTGTGAGGAAATAATTAACCAAATTAATTTAATGTAAGATCATCTTTCCCATTAATCACTCCTCATGAATAGCCAATATGGTACCTATGAGGAAGCAGAGTGGGGAAATAAATTTGTGTGTTGAATTTAGGGATTTAAATACAGTATTTTTGAATGATTACTACCCCTTACCATTCATGGAATAACTCCTTGAGATAGTTACCAGTTCAGAACATTTTTCCCTTTTGGATGGGTATTCAGGTTACAACCAAGTTCTAGTAAGAGAGGAAGATCAGTATAAGACTACCTTCACCACCAAGTGGGGCACATATGCTTACTAGAAGATGCCTTTTGGGTTTTAAAATTTAGGGGAAACTTTACAAAGAGCGATGGACATGGATTTCTAAGGGTTGTTGAATCAAATGGTACTAGTCTACTTGGATGACATCATAGTTTTCTCCAAAAAGGCAAATGAGCACATGGACCATCTAAGGTTGATCTTCCAAAGATGTAGAGAGTATGTGATCTCTTTAAATATTAATAAATGTGCATTTTTTGTTTATGAAAGAAAATTTTTGGGTCACATTGTTTCAAATGAATGACTATCCATTGACCTTGATATAATAAGTGTTCTCTTAGTACCATCTCTACCCAAACATAAGAAAGGAATCTAGATCTTCCTTAAGAAAATAATTTTTTTGAGAAGGTTTATATTTGGTTTTGCTAACCTAGTCAAACCCATCACTATCATGGTGAATAAGAGATAATTTTTTGCTTGGTCAAATGAAGTTAAAGTAGCATTTAAGGCCATCAAGAAATCCATTGCACATGCACCCTCACTCATGAATCTTGATCTCTCAAAGGATTTAATATTGTACACTTTTGCCAATATTTAGAACATATCATCTATGCTAATGTAGAAGAATGGTGGACTTGAATGAGCAATTGCCATTTTTAGTCAAGGACTAGATATATATGAGGTGAGGTAAACTTTTATAGAAAATTAGGTTATTACAGCTTTGAGAAGCATCAAAAATTTTAGGCCAATGCTTTCTAATAACAGGGTTCATCTTATGGTGTCTCATCTTGGGGTAAGGGACTTTCTTCTCAACAAGGATTTAAATGATAAAAGCGTAGGCTAGATTACTAAGGCCATGGAGTATGATGTGGAGATCAAATTCACCAAGATGATAAGAGGTAAAGGCTTGTGTGAACATATGGTAGATGAACTTAAAGAAGATAGACATTATTTATGGTGACACAAGATAACTCTTAAATAGATGAACCTCCACTTCATAATAGTTGGCTCCAAGATATGACACATTTCTTGGTGATAATAAAATGACCTCAAGGTTTGGAGAGAGTAAAAATAAGGTATATTATGCTTTAGTACATACCTTATGCATTAGTCGATGGTGTTATTTTTAGAAGGGACCTTAATGTGGTAATTATTAGGTGCATTGATGATAATCAATCAACAAAGCTCTTGAATCAATTTCATGATGGACCTATAGGAGGCCATTTTACTCCAAGAAAAACAACAAAAATAATGAGGGCTAGTTATTATTGGCCCAACCTTTTCAAGGATGCTTATGCATTGATCAGGAAATGTAAAAAGTGTGCTCTATTTGTAGGAAAATAAAGATTAGCAATTCTTCCACTCAACCCAATCCAAGTGGAGAAACCCTTCATGTAATAGGGGTTTGACTTCATAGGAATGATAAATCCACCCTCAAGTATAGGACATAAATGGGTGCTGACATCAACTAACTACTTCATTAGATGGGTGTAAGCAATTTCCTTGAAAGAAGACAATGAAATAGTAGTATTGGGATTCTATGATAACATAGTGACCAGGTTTGGTGTCCAAACTACTATAATTTTAGATAATGCCTTAGCATTTGTGGGCATAAATACAAGTGATTGGGCACTTAAATTGGGCATATACCTCAATACATCCTCCAGTTACTACACCCAAGCCAATGGACTAGAAAAGTCCACAAACAAGAAATTGATAAGGATTATCAAGAGAACTATGGAGGAAAATTAGATAACATGTAATAAAAAACTAAGGACAACCCTATGGGCTGATAGAGTGACTCTCAAAGCTATAATTATATATTCTCCGTGTCCTTCTATATGGAGGGGAAGCCAAATTGCCAATTTCTTAAACTACCTAAATTAGATTTATCCCATCAACTTGAGTTTATGCAGAGTGATCCTATGAACATGAGGATGATAGAGATCATGGATATTGAAGAAACTAGGGACCTTACAATAAAGATGTTAGATTCATACCAAGCTCAGGTCAAAAAAACCTTTAACAAGAGAGCCACAGTAAGGGACTTCAAAGAAGGGGACATAATCCTCAAATGAGATTCAAATAAGTCCAAGCTAGGTAACTGTACCAATTTTGATATTTTATGGAGTGGTCCTTATTTGATCCATGGATGTAAACATCATAATGATTTTTAGTTTACCCAACTAGATGGAGAGGTATTACCTATCACAATCAATCACATTCATTTAAATCCTTGTTTTTAAAAGAGTTTGAAATTGTGGTATGATATTATAACATATTAGAGTAGACTTCATGATTTCATCTAGGTTTCATGTGTAAGTTTCTTTTTAGTTGTATGTTTCCCTTTTAATATGTGCCTATGGAACATTTCTTTGTTTTTCTCATTTCCCATTTTGCTTCAAGAGTAGGTTTTAGAAAGATTCAACCATGAGTCAATTTCATATTAGTTGAGATGAAAGGATGTGACTTAATATACCTAATGTATTAATTCAAGGCTATTAATCTTTGCATAGTAGGCATGTAACCCTAGGATGTCACCAAAAATGTAGGCTAAATTTGGCATACATACAAAGCTTATGCTTAGATGGATGAGATGAGTAGAGTTATAGATGGAATGAGTGGTCTAAATATCACATACAACTTGTAAATATTTTTAAAAAAATTAAGTAAACTTAAAGTATAATTTTCCAAAATTTAAGAAAGTAGGTTTCCACAGAAATCATGCCATTCAAGAACATGAATCAGGTTTCACAAAGTCTTTGAAGTTCATTATAGCATTTTGAATAAAATAGTTTTTTTACAGAAGTCTAGAAGAACTAAACCATAACAAGCACATTACATAAAGACAAATAGATTATTTTGGTTACACATTTGATAGATGTAATTAAAAATTCAACCAGAGCTAAAGGAATGCATGGACATGATGTTATTCATGCCTTAAACATTCTCTATAAATTCATGACTTGGTGAGTTATCTATCTCAAGTTATAATCATTCAAAGTTAGACTTATAGATTGAAACATAAGTGGGGATGTCAAGTTTAAGCCTTGAAAAATATCCATTTGGATTAAAAAGTTTTAAAGGATGAAGGCATATATAACAAGTGTCTATATCATAGAAGCTTGGAGTAGATCTAATGGTGAGTAATAACTTGATGATGTCAGTGGGTCCTAAAGATCTAAGAGTGTACATTTTGATCATGTATAGTAAATCAACATTGAGCATCAAGTCAAAAGGTCATTGGATCCTAAGATGAACATGTGGTTGATAAGTTTCAAGATCTAAAGTACCTATAAAAATATATAATAGAAAGTGGTGACTGACAAAGTTAGTGGGTCCAAGTAGATCAATAGTGTGTATGAAATCATATAATATAGATCTAATGGTGCACGAGCAAAGATAAAATCAACTAGTCTAGATAGATTGATAGTGCATATGTAATAATAAAAAGTATATTTAATGGTGATAAATGGGTCAAAAGTTCAATATATCCTAAGAGCAAATGCGTGGGTGATAAGTGTCTCAAACATGTTAGACTACCAGAAGATCTATGGCTTGAATTCATTCTTACAAAGAAAGAGCATTGATGCGACCACAAAAAATAAGTAAATATAGATAAAATAAAGTGTGAGGCCACTAAGTATCTAAATTTGATATCCCTAAATCAATAATTCGATGGCCAATGATCAAAGGTGAGCCCAAGAGACTTTCAGTGGGGGTCGATGAAGCTATTTTTGATCTAGACAAGAAAATGCATAAGAGATTAGTTCAAAGATTATCTAGGATGAACTAAAATACATATTTAAAGTTTTAATGATTCCATTGAATCTATGAAGATGTATAATCAGTCTTATAGGTCTAATAAAGATTTATGTTGGGCTACTAAGTTATTTAAGCAATGTAAATTCACCCTAGTAGATATGATGACTATATGAATACCAATAAATAGGATTGATTTTCATATATAATAGATATGTTTTCAAGGGTTATATTAAATATCATGAAAAGGCATAAATATGATAGTCATATCATCCAAAATTAATTAGGAACATTTAACTACCTAATGTAGACATAGTCATGGTTCAGTTAGGTTGATGGACATAGAGATTTTTTCCCTATAAGCAATCCAAGTAAAAGATGGCATAGAGTCCCAAGATGGAGATATGGTGGCTGGAATAAGTAGTTGGATAATTTAATGTATTTTAAAGATATATGTAAGGTTTTTCCTTCTTATCAAGAGCATGAATCATCATCTTAAACATATTCTTATCCTCTAGTATATTGCTCAATCAATGAGAAGATCCAGAGGCTATTGGGACAAATAAAGTCTATTTTTCCTATAATGTATTAATCCTTATTTGATTAAAATTTATTGGAAGTTTAATTAATGATATTAAATGTAATTTTACCCCTCTCTCTTTCCCTTTCACCTATATCTCTTATTTTCTTCCACAATGTATCTCTCTCTCACTTTTAATAATAATTTCTTTCTCAATTCTGGAAGAGTAGAGACTCTGATCTGATAAGGCTAAACCCTTAATAATTTTGTATGAAAGATCTCTTAAATAAATAAATAATTTCTATACCTATCTCTCCCTTTTAAATTATGTGTATAAAATCTTGTGCATGATGGCATTGTGAAGGAGAATATTTCATGCCCATTGTCCTTTCTTGATCATTTCTAGGTGTCTTCAAGTTAGTTACAGGTCTAAGTTAGTGTTATTTATATCATTGATGCAAGATATTAGTGAGTCTTATAACTCCTCTTTGCCTTCATTCATTTCTTCCTAAACCTAGTTTATGAAACACTTATGTAACTAGCTAAGTTTTGTGAGATTGTGTGAGCTAGCATTATATTATGCTCCCTCAGTGTTTACTTCATGCTTATGTGAGTTCTTATTTAAATATTGTGAATCACCATTTTAGCCTTATTAGGATCCAGTCCAAATTATCTAACCCTTTTCCTAGTGAAATCATTATCATAGGTGATCCATCAAGAGCAATATAACCTTCTTCAAATGTCTAACCCCACCATAGGTGACCCATAGCTTGGGGTTGTTCCCATACTATAGCTCAATATGAGAGAGATTAAATAAACCTATCTAATGATTAAAATTGATGATAAAATAAGACCCTAGAAATACAAGTCCATGTCTCTTTGGAATGTGGCACCAACATTAGAGAGACGAAAAGGCATCATATTGTAAGCATAAGTCCCCCACCTAATGGTGAATGTTATTTTGTACAAGTCTTCCTCCTTGACTGACACTTGGTTGTAACTTGAATACCCATCCAAGAGAGAGAAACATTATAAACCATCTAAAATTTGGAGTATTTGATCCATGGATGGAAAATGATACTAATCCTTCAAGGAGACCTTATTCAAATCCTTAAAATCAACACATAACTAAACCTCACCACTTTTATACCTTAAAACTACCAAGTTGGACACCCATGAACAGTTTTTGATTGGAAATATAATGTTTGACTCAATAATATTGGTTAACTCTATTCTCATGAGTACATATATCTTAGGATTAATAAACCTCTACTTTTGCCTCATAATCTTCACATTTACATCTAACTAGATGGTGTGTTGAGCAAGCTGGGGGTCAAAACTCCTAAGATCAGTTTACTCCCAAATAAATATATATTTAAAATTTCTAAAAAGTTCAATGAATTCAAATTTATCATCCTCAATATTGACCTTCCCAAGATTTAGAAGTTTGTCTTGGAAGATGTGAATTCTCTAATGGTTCTCTTCACTAGTGGACAAGATTACATTGTCTTTCCTCACAAAATATCCTTCATGGAAGATACTCTCAAGGGTGACCAATCCCTTAGGGATTTTTTATTTTAGTTGGAGGATTTGATCTCCATACTAATTTTTTAACTTGTTCTAATTTAAAGATGAAAACTTCACATCTTACTATAAGAAGCAAACAATCTTCTTGTCATTGTTAAAAACCTACCAATTGCATTCATTGTCTAGAATGGATGGTATTACAACCACCTTAACATTTTAAAAATATTTTGATTTAATAAACTTTAATATTATATCAAATTTGGCCCCAAATAATTTTAATCTACCTTCATGATTGTTTTTCTCTCTAGGCACACTTTAAATGTTGAAGGATCCAAAATCCTCCAATAGATCCCACACCCTATTCTTGTAAGTTTTCATTAAGAGGTTATTGGATGTATTTTGTTTTCTTACCTAGTTAATAATGAGTTACCTATCTCTATATGCTTGTAATTTATTTATTTTGCTCTTTCCATCCCATTGGAGGCCATGAATAAGGCATTCATATTCATCTACATTACAAGAAAATCTAATTTAAAACCTATAAGCTAAATAGTAATTGTTATTAGAAGGAGACACAATTATAAAACCATCCCTTACTCCATTTTTAATCCTTTATACATCAAATAGGATTTTACATATTCTATTAGTGTCCTCTTATGGCCTAGTAAGGGATGGTATAAACTCATTCTTTTCATGTTAGCAATAGACTCCCATATATGTTTCTACAATGTTTACCAAAGGGTTAAATTATTGATTTTCATTACATAACTCATCCCAAAATATTTAAAGTAACACCTAAACATGATAAATAGGGTGGTATTCCTCATCCATGATTATGAATTTGATATTTGGGTTGATTAGTTCATAAGACTCAATATGAAAATTGTCAATTGGTTCATTCCTAAAGGACAGCTTGGTTCCAAACCTTATCCTAAATGTCATATAGAACCAATTTGTTGTAAGCTAACCCCCAATTTTGGTAGTGAATTATCTAGATAGGTGTAGATAAAAATGTGGTGGTACCTCTAGAACAACCATATGTTAGACCACTAAAACATTAGGACAAGCATGGAGGGTTAAATTCAGACCTATGATAATAGTAGATGGTTTTTTAGAATATCCATTGAGATTTAATACCCCTTTATAGAGGGGTTCATATTTCAAACCAAGTTGTTATGTTATTGCTTTAGGAATCACTAAAGTGTATTCCCCACTATCCACCATGTATTTTTGTATCAAGGAATTTCCAATGATCAAATAAATATATAAGAGAATAGGTTTTATTACTTTATTTGGCTGGCCCTCATTGGTTTTAATTGCATTAGTGAGGACCACATTCTCCTTACTTGGTGGCTTCTTTGAAACATTTATTTTGACAAGCCCTCTTGAATAATATCCTCTTTATTAGGTATAGAAATAAGTTCCCACATATGGACATGCACATTTGAATTATTTATTTTCTCAACAATGTTGATATGTGTACCACCAACTTTCAATTGTGCTTTGGGAGCCACAACAATGCTTTATTCTTATGAGCTTTGAGGTATAAAATTAACTCTTTGGATATGATTTTTCAAAGTTATTTGAGCCTTTGTATATGAATTAGGTGTATTTGGATTTAAAAATAATGGAGAAGGATTATAATAACCCTTAATGACTTCTTGGTTGACCTCTATGTTCCTTCTCTTGAACCTTGTGTTGTCTATCATAGGAATGTTTGATTGGATAGTATTAGCTTGTTAATTGAAAGCATAAAACTCCTATAATTGGTATTTCACCAATTTATAATTTAAATAATTTTTAACCTCATTAACCCTTTGGATTTATTGAGGATATTTTGCTTTATTCATCATAGGCACTTTTGCATTTTGTGTTATTAAAGCATGGTCAAACCCATAACTAGAACCCCACTTCCATTTTTCATTGAAGCCTTGGTTGCATTATATATTTGAGGTGATAACCTGATTATAATATTTATTCTAAGGTATAGTACACTCACCTTATTTTTCAAGTTTTTTTTTAAATAGGGACCAAGGTCTTAGAAGTACTTGGAACATTAGAATTGTAGTTGTTACTTGGGTTAACATTAGTGAGTTATCTTTGCCATTGAGAATAAGCCTTGAAGGGTGGCATATTGGATTGATAGGGTTGTTGAGGCTGATATGGGAGATGGTATGGTTTATTAAATTGATATTTTTACCTCTTTACATTCACTAACTCATTATTATATGTTTGGAACATGTTATTGAGCTCTTAGAGTTTGTTAGGTTGATTAGTTGAAGCTTTATCTTGTCTTGGTGTTGGTATGGAAACAAGTGTTGGAAAAAGAGGATAAAAATAGAATTATGTGGTTTAATATTATGTAATAAGGTCATAACAGGCCTAAGTGTGAGTTTGACAACTTGTATTAGGTTATTCTTTGTCCTAATTGCTACCTCATAAACATCAGGTAATATGCTTCCCCATATTGATTGTATCATAACTCTAATGTAATTATTGATGGCCCTTAGATAATATATTAAATCATAATTATGATTGATATTTACAAGTATTAGAATCATATCTAATGTTTTTTGAAACCTTTTGTTAAATTCCTGCATGACCTCATGAGGAACTCTCTTGATTGTTGTCAACGACTATGCTAGTGAAAATTTGTCACTCTTATCTTCAAAACTATTTCATAAATCATACCCTAATTATTCCCATGTTTTTATAGATTTAATATTTAGGATACTATACCAACTGGGGCCTTTTCCTTAAAGGATGTTCCCAACAACTTCATATCTACATTCTCTTTAGTGATGTTATGGATGTTGCAAATATTAGTTATGTCTGTAATGTGTTTAAAAGGAGTTATAGATTTATCCGATTAGTAGTAAGGCACACTCTTAAGGGTTTATACATAGATAAAATCATATAGGTTAATATCCAAAGTACTTTGACCATTTAAATCCATAAAAGGTAAGGATTTAGGGGCAACCATGGTAATGAAAGGAGCTAAAAAAGATCTTGTAATAGAGGTAGACTTGTAAATTGGCTTAGGAGGGAATATTCTTAGGTATGGATCAGTGTTATAAAACCTCAATATTCTTATTGAGTGAAAAGGTAATTAAAAAATTCAAAATGAATACCTATAGTATATGACCTTGTAGTCACTTTTGGCATGAAAAATAGACACTATTATGCCACTATATAGTTGAGTATTCATTAGAGTCATGAGATGTTGAGAGTGTGGATGATACAACTAATATAAATGGATCAAGACCTTCATCAACCTTGATCAATCTTATTCAAATGGGTCCCATCAAGCATTCCCTAAAATATTATTACATATAATTTCACCCTATGAGAGGGTTATATAGGATATCTCACTCCTAACCACATAATTGGATCAACCCTAAGGTGTGGGTATCCTATGATGGGTTTAAAACTATATAGAAGTTTGGTTCCTATTCGTAAGATACCTAACTACTGATTTTGCTTGGGTAGTGGGTAGAAAAGTTGCATAAAATAACTAAAATCATAAATAAGGTGATGCACCAAATTTAAAGACACTCTTAATTGCTCAAAAATAAACAAAAATAAAGTTTAATAGCCCTCACTCACATAATCTCTAACAGTAGTTGGGTTTGCATGAATTATTATAAATAAGGCCATCTAGACAAAGGATGAAGCATATAGGAATAGTAAAATTCATACTATACCTTCACTTATGATTTAAAAAATACAAATTCAGACTTGAAAATACCTTATACAACCTATAAATGTCAAGGAGAGGAAAATCACCAAGAATGAATATTTATTCACAAGGCAAACATGCATAAGCTACCTAAAGCACAGAGTGCAATCAAAGAGATAGGCCAAATAGGTAATCTCATTGCTTCAAATATTGTTCTTTAAAAAAATTGATAGGGTTTTACCTTATAAAATTAGAGTATATATTAAAATGAGATGATATATATATATATATATATATATATAGAAGAATAGAAGAGGAAGAGAATGAGAAAGCTCTCAATCTTCAAGAAATGTGCTTCAACCACCATATTTGGACATCTTACATAGAAGAGGAGGATTAAAGTCCTTCAACAAACCTCCATGGTGCTTACAGGTTTATCATTATTTTTATACTAATTTTATTTGATAAAAATGGGCTTCAATAGCTTTAAATTATGCAAAGATTTATACCTATAAATCATCAGGGTTTTTACTTACAAAAACACATGCAAAGTTTGTCTGAATCTTCATTGTGCAAAAACACATGCAAATTCCCTCTGAATCTCCATTGGGTTTTTGGCTTGAAAAAACATATGAAAAGTCTCTATGAATATCCATCATGGTTTTAGCCTACAAAAACACATGTAAAGTCCCTTTGAATCTCCATCAAGGTTTTGATAGGCAGGAAAGTAGAGATACTTTACAAATTTTCAAATTTGAAATTTTTTAAATGTAAATTTGTAAAATTGGGAAAGTGGAGATAATTAGAAACTTTACAAAGTTACAAAGTGCACAAAAATCTTCAGTTTTTAATTGGGAGGGAAAATAGAGATTTAAGTGTAGTTTGAAACTTTTGCAAAGTGCATAGAAATATTTGATTTCAACTTGGTAAAAAGTTTATTTGGACATATTGAATATTTTAATCAAATATTTGATATTTTTTTAAATTTTACCACCATTTCATGATTACCACTAAATGGTGAATAACCTTGAAAACCAATTTGATCTAGTACTTGTAGTGTAAACCCCACTTGTAGTAATTTTCCTTAAAGTTTCTAAAGTTACCTAAAAATCTGATAAAAAATTCACAATAAGGATTATAACATGAAGTAAGGACATGAAACTTATCTCCTCCCTTTACCATTAGATCATCCACTATAATAGGCCCCTGAGATAATTCAGTTCACCATGACAAGACCCTCCATGATAATGTACTACATCATCAAGGCATGACTAGAAAGAGATTAATCAAGGGAAAAAAAATATGTGGGTTGATTTTGGCCAAAAATAACTCTCTTATTTTTTTTAATGAAATTTTAATACAAACCACTAATAAAAAGGGGAAATGTAGGCACTAGGAATTTGCATGATAATAGTTGTGTTAACTTAGGTCTTAAGTACCCTTCTTGATTATCCCTATTTTACACTACACAAGTATTTAATTAATATTTTATTTTTTAGTTTGTGTAATTTCATTTTATTAATTTTTTTTACTTACGTATATTAATTTATTAGGTTACCTAGGTAAAATCTAAATGAATCTCCCAAAATAGAATGCAGGGTAGGTTGTTTTAACCACCCTTAACCTCCTCAAAATTCTAAAAATCACTAAAATAGCTTAGGTATAAAATTAACTCCTCATTCGGAACCTCTCAAATGACTTGGGAGAATTTGGATAAGAATCATTAGCATTCCCCATGATTGATGTTGATTCTATTGAGTTGGTATTGATTTAAGCACAAACTTCCCTAGACTATATGACCAATTTTTGCAATTGTGATTGCGCCGAAAGGATGAATTTTTTTTTAGAGTACATGTTAAATAAGTATCCATTCTCATGAATCTTATGACACCTACATCAATCCATCCACATCACCAGTAGATCAAAAATCATCCTCTCAAACTTGAAGTTTGTAATAGGTTGGAAGCATTCAAAAGGTTAGTATTATCATTGATTTAGTAATTCTTTCTATATTTTATTCATTTTATGTGTTATGTTACATTAAATTTTATATTTAGTTCATAATTTTAATATATTTTAGAACATCTTTAGTTAGCCTTAGATATCCTCATACCACCCTAAATATCTCTTTCATGATTTTAAAACCTTATCTCAAGACCTTTGTCTAGAATTACAGAATTGACATCAATCTTATAGATTAACACAATCTCTGTTAAAAATCCATTTTGACTACACTTGAGTACCTTTTAGTTTATAGTCTTATTTACAATCTAGATACGTATTTCTTTAAGTTATGGATATCTTGTAGATGAATATGCCTAGAATTATTCATAAAGTGGTCACTATCTAAGATTTACCTATAGTTTCACATCCCCTTTTTGTTGATCAAAGTGACATTTCATTTGAGCTAGGCATTTATGCTATTGTGTTCACCCCTATCCTAGAATCAATTCAAAATTAGTTATATGTTATCTAAGATAAAGAAGATGTTGTCAAAGACTATTGGAATGTCTTATTTACCAAACTTCATCTAATGAATGTAGATTAGATCTTAAATAATTTTATCGTCATATATATCTTGTTAAAATATTTCATTTTCATTTCATTTATATTTATCTACTTAATTACTAAGATAGTGGGCTGACATCCTTTCAAGGAAGTGTACCACTTCTTGGGACTAGTTTTGTACTAGGTATCTTACTCATTTTCCATATTAATCTATATTTTATTTGAGTTATATATGTTTTGCAAGTAATCTTTACAAGACAAAAAGGACTTCCTATATCATCAAAGATGGTGCACAATCTACTTCAATCACAGATTGTCTTATAAAGGCTTGTATCTCATTTCAAGTTTTTGAATAGTTTACTTTATATATAAAATAAACAAAAATACCTTAAATAATGAGGGGGATAGTTTTCTAAAATAACTAAAAACTATAAGTTGACATTTATATTATTTATACTTTAAATTTATTTTAGTAAATATAACAAACTAGGGACACTCTACATCTGATAGAGTTCGTCTCACAGCTATATGCCTTATGATGTGGGAGATAGTTTTTCAAAATCCAATAGGGTCAGTACTTAGGCATTTTTAGGTTTTTATCATTGAACCTAAGGATTTCAAGGCATAACTTTTGAAATTGATGTCCATTTTAGGTAAACATATAGTCATTTATAGGTTTTGATGACTTTTAGATTGATTATTGGCATTTTTAGGAGTCTTGTTTGTTAAAATTAAAGTTTAAAAACCAACACACATTCAACCACTCCTTTATTCCAATTTCAATTATTATTAGGTCCCTTAAAATTAAAAATGTGACACAATAATAACATAATCATTTGTGACTGGGGTAAATACAAAAAAATCTGGGACACATTTAAATGTGGTCACCCCAATTGAATTTTAATTCATGCCAAAGTTGTGTGCATAAGGAAATATAGGTTGCATTGGTGACCCATACTCAACCAACCACCCTTTCATGCTAATTTTACTTTTGATTAGATCCATTATAGGCCAAAAGTGACATAAGAACAACATATATACCTATGATCAAATCAAACATAAACAATTTTAGGTATATTTATGCACAACTATCCCATTTATTTTTAGATTAAAGAAAAAAATGTGTGATTGTGGAAAAGTAATTCTAATTATGATCCTTGCACATCCAACCATATATTTATGTTAGTTTTACTTGTTATTGGTTATGCCATTTCCAAATTTGACATAATAACACCATATCCACTTGTGACCATGGAAATTTAAACAATTTCTATCACATGTATGCACAATCACCCTAATTCACTTTGAATTTAATATAAATAGTGTAATGGGGTAAACATACATTGTATTGATGACCTACACATACCAAATTACCACTTTATGTTAATTTTACTTGCCTATTATCTCTCCCTCATCATGACTAATCACTCCCTAATCACTCCCTAATTGATACTCACCATCCATCATCATATCTAATCACTCCCTCATTTTCCCTAATCACACCCTCATTAACCCTCACCATCCCTCATCATCCCTAATAACTCCTTCATTGACCCTAATTATCACTAATCATCCCTTATTTTCTTCCATCACCCATACTCACTTCTTACTCATCTCTCCTCAACCCTAATCACTCCCTTGAATGCCTTAATAGTGGGTATAGTAGATTATTGATTATATCTATGATTAGATTATATTACTATTATAAATTTTACTCTATCAAATAAGGCTAAAAAAATATAATTTTACTAATACTCTTTCATTAAAATAAGGAAGTTGGAGATATCATCTGATTGTCTAGTGGGATTCAAAAATATATATGGTGATACACACCTAGACCATAGAGAGAGTGTATATCTAGATCCTTGAGATAAAATAAAAAGGTAAGAAATTGAGAAAAGGGTGGGATGAAATTATATTACATACATGCGCGCGTGTGTGTGTGTGTGTATGTATACGTATCTATGTATATGTACACACACACACACACACACACACACACACACACATATATATACATATGTATATATATACATATATATGTATGTATGTATATATACATACATATGTATATATATATATATGTGTGTGTGTGTGTGTGTGTATATATATATATATATATGTATGTATGTATATACATATAGATATATATATATACATATATATATATATATACATACATATATACATACATACATATACACATATACATATATATATATAGATGTATATATGTATATATATGTATATATATATATGTATGTATGTATATATATATATATATATGTATATGTATATATATGTATATATATAGATGTATGTATGCATATATATACATATACATACACAGATATATATATATATATATATATACACATATACATATACATATATATAAGGATTTGGGCATCTATGAATCCCAATTTCAAAGTTAAGAGTCCCAATTTATATCTGTAAAGATAAGGTGACTAGACACTACTTTATAATTTCAATCCCAACCCCATAGTTGAGTTCTCATTTTCTTTATATGTCATTAAGAAGTTATCCATAATAAATCAAATATCTAAATAGATAGATAGGTGATCATTAATCTAGTATAGTGTGTTCTAATCAAGGAGTTGGTAGAGAGTGTTTCCCAACCCAACTCAATCTATGAAGGGAAGGAATGGCATATGCGTTAATCTAATGCATCATAAAGGGAATAATTAGAGCTTAGGCATGACATTATTAGCCACAAATGCCAAACCAAAGCCTTTCCATAATATAAGTATGACTAGGTCCCATATATAATATATGAAATGATAATGTAGGAATGGGGACCCCACCATAGATAATGTAGGGAACCATTCCAAACGTCCTACCCTAATCTCAAACTTAGACTACCTACATCATCTATGCCAAGGAGTTAGGCAAGGGAATATTTCCTTATTGAAATATATCTTTTCTTGACCTAATAACATATGAAGGAAATATTTCCATCTCAGTCAATAACAAAGGATTAAGGCCTATCTATAAATGGAAGTTTGTAATCCCAATATATAGATTTTATTTAATTCTTGATTAAGGCATATCTATAAAGGGAAGCTCTATTTTTGATATATATCTTTTTTATTACACTACCTACTTAGTTGTTCCCTACCTAATAAATCAGGGTAAGCTTTATTATTGATATATAGCTTCATTCTTGTCCTACCTACTTTCCATTTCTAGAATAGATTCTTATTTATCAAGGAAAGCTTGCTCCTAGATCTATAGCTTACATATATTCTTACCCTACATACCTATATTTTTTTGTTGACAAGTAAATCTTACTTCCTAATAGATATAATGAGAAATGAAGTTTTTAATCATGTTATGCATGTAATATATCTATACCAATGACTATTCCCTACTCAATTAAATATTTGATCCATATCATGATATTGAGTATTCCCTACTAAATGCCTGATTAATATTTTGATCTTGACTATTCCCTATCTACCTTATTTTACTTGAGTATTACATACCTAATTTACTTACTTGAGTATGCCCTATGTACCTATTATCACTCAAATTATTCACCCACTAAATGGAATATTTGGTTTAGTGAGACAATGGGATCATCCCCTAAGGTGTGGGACACTTGCACTCCTTAGGATGAACCATTATATAAGGAAAAATTCCTTATAATATAAATTCATATCATTTAAGATAAACATGCATGCCTAAAATGGCTGAAAATAAATCTACAACTAGTCCTAAGTCTAAAAACTATTATGGGGAAAAGAGAGAAGGGGTTTCTAAAAATAAAATAATGGTGATGCACCAAGACTAGATAGAGAACCTCTACATGCCTTGAAGAACACCCTAAAATATCAAAGGATGAGACAATATCACAAAAACTCCAAAATAAACATTCTAATTTTATAAGTAATTCACATGGAGGTGAAAGACACAATACAACACCAAGAGGGATGATAAAAAAATCCACATGTGCCATTTTTATAGACCTATATGCACATAACATACAAACTATAAAATAAAAACAATTTCTCCATAGAGGTGTTGGGGAATGGATGAAAATGAGAGGGATAAAAATAATCCATAGGAAAATATCAATAAACCATAAGATGCACATAAAATACAAGTAGATATAAGGGAGGTGAACTCAATTCTCTTAAACTACAAGGCTCAGGCGATAAAGGGGCTCCTAGAGGGAAAGTTTTGGCAAAATTAATGTGCCTATAAATGTGGACCATTTTATAATGAAAGACTTGGTATTTTATAGGAAATGAGAATCCCATGGGTTTTTTATTAATATTACACACCATTGGGTGGTTACAATGATTCAAAGTGATTTGAGTAGGCAAATCAAAATATCTAACATCTTGAAGGCATGCCTATGGTTCTTGAAACTAGGCCACATTTAAACTTAATTTTGGAGTTGAAAGTAGCTAGGATTGTATTGGTATCACCAAATTCCCATGACCTATGTAGTTAGAGACACTTTTTTAAGGTTGAATTTGTCTTTTATAACCTATTATTGATTCTAATCTACATGCCAATCACTAATAGGTGTCACTTATTAGTTTTTATTAGAATTCTACCTCCCACTTGATCATTTCTTAGTTAATAATTTATCTACAACTCAATTTTTGAAAATCAAACTCAGAGCATTGTCAAATCATGGATTTTGACTATTTTATAGTTGGATAGGCCATCAAACTTAGGTTTAACCATTGATGATGTGGTACCATTTCATTTATCTCCTCCTTTTTTACTTGGCAATGTCACCCCTTCCCCATACTCTCTCAATCAGGTTTTATGAAATAGAATTTTTATTTGGGCCATGTGAATACTTTATATTTGTTATCCCTTTCTTATATCTCTATTGGCTAGATATGTTGAGTGTTAACTAATGATATCCTATTCATTGGTTTCTCCTACCACTTTGTGATAAGAGCCTGCCACCTCCATGTGGCTCATTTTCACTCTTATATTTCTCAACCTACTTCTAGGATTGTATGAAACACCTTGAGGATATATAGTGTGATTAAAATACATGGTGCTATCCCACTCTCCTTTTAGTCTAGAGGCTCTAACATCTCTCTAGGATGTACTAAAATATCTGGAAGAGTGGGTCAATAGAATTTTGCCACATGGTATCATCTCACTAAACCACTAACCTAGAGGGATTTAAACATGTATGAATGGTTCTAGGTCATGATGTAGCTAGTATTATGACATGTGGAATCATCCCACTCACTCACTTTCCTAGGCTTCTGACATCATTATTTAGCTGACAAACATTATTTAAAATTAACTAAGTCTTAAAAATATTTTGAGTAATGCATGGTCTGGGTAAATTTTGAAAAGTTAAATAAGTACCAAAAGCATTTGAAAGGGATTGAGACTGATATAAAATTAACATGTGGCATTGTGCAACCTTATAAAGAAATGTATAAGTCATGCTCTGACTAAAAAATTAGGAAGTCATAAAGACATTATTAGGGGACTCTCAAACTTAAGCTCTTCACCTCCTTAAGTATTCACTAAGAAAAACTATGAATTGTCTAAGTGTTGAATAACATATTTAAAAAAATGGATCTACTAGGAGATAACTCATATATCCTCTAAGCATATAACATCCCTTTGGTATTACAAGTGACTACACATAATTAGTTAAGTCTTAAAAATATTGATTAACTAATATTGAAAAATTGAATAGAAATTAAATGGTGCTCTTTTATGGTAACCAAAAATGATAATCACTCTAGTGACCTATGTGGGTTTATTACCTACTAAGTAGGAACCCCATATCCCTTGAATCAATTCATTGGGCATGGAGTGATAGAAACATTAAAATTATTGATTCTAAAAGTACAACACAACTATAACCTACTTGGTAGGCTATTGAATAACTAGATTAAGAATTTGAAAATATTCTCAATATTTGTCTCTGACATACTCCTTGAATTTATCAAAGCTTCAAGATCTCCCTCAAACACCATTCCATCTACCCTAAAGTTCTAATTCAATTTGCTTTTAGACCTACTTCCTGATCCATTTATGAAATTAAAAGTACCCTCAACAAAATGAGAGAAGGAACTATTGGTCATAATTGGCCTACATACAAAAAATTTTCCTAGATGGATCAGACCACTCTCCTAAACTTTTTAATGACCTTTTTCCTTCATTACTAGTCCCTTTTTAGGCCTAAATTAATAATGCAGTGTAATATATTAAAAGGTCTTGGGGGTGGAGTTAGGATATGTACATAGTCCTAGTGTAGTGGATGATCCAATGGTATAAAGATAATATGAACTTCATGGCCCTACATTAGTGTCCTTGTATTCTTTTGAAACAATTTATCAAGGTTTAAGGTATTTTTGGGGATTTTAAGGTACATGCCTAGAAATAGGTCTTAAACTACAAGTGAAAGATCTAGCTAGTTTTCAAGGTGTCTGAGCATTCATGGTTAGGAAGGAGGTCTATACAAAATGTCAAAGATTATAACAAGTCAAAAATGATGTATAATAAATCTAATTTTTTGACAAGACCCTCAAAAGTGCATTAGATGACCAAGGAGATTATAAATAGAATTGTTAAGTGAAAAAGGTGATTTTTGAATAAATCAAATTGGTCTTTATTTCCTTCCACCTCTTCATGGATTTTTTTCCTTTTTTAGACATTTTAAATACCATTTCAAATCTTTTAGAGTGGAGAATAGTAGTTTGGGTGCAATAAGATGCATTTTTTGGCCTTTTAAAGCCATGGTTGAGTAAGTTTTTAACGATTTTGATTAGTATATAGGATTAAATATCATATTAAATCATCCATTATTTTTTTAATATCCCCTCTTAGGCATTTTTATTAATATCTAACCATAATAACTAGTAGAGGTAAGGAAAACCTATTGGTTGTAGATTAGGCATGAAATATGTTTCCTGTAATTAATAGAAATTCAATCACCTTAAAAATTTTCCAAAAATAAGGAAAGGTTACTTGAATCATGAAAAATATTATCTAAGTGTTGTATTTAGGATGTAGGCATATGGTTCTTCATGCTAAGGGAAAACCATTTTAATGCAGTCTTGGACAACTCATCAAGGGGGGTAACTTCTATCTTATACTTCTCTATCCTAAAAAATTATCTCTACCATCTCTTAGATCAGGTAAAGGGGTCTCACAATAACATTATTCAAGTTTTTTTAGTTTAATAAATGTATCTAGCCTCACACACCATCAAAAAACCACTAACTAGCTCTTAAGTGCCTTTAAAACCCAAGAGGTAAGGTTTTCTAAGTTTTGGCCCTTTAAAACAAAAGGAGAAATGAAAATAGAGGAATTAGGTTTGAATATGTCCTCCCAAATCATTTAAATCATTTTTATCTTATGGTTCACATGTGTGATCCCTAAGAAGTAATAAAACTTCATGGTGGGGAACATCCATATTATCTTATTAAGGTTAATTTCAAGGAAAGCATGTGGTTTGAGGTATTTATTAAGCAAGGTTTACACTCTTCTTCAATTGTAATGACACCATGAACATGTTGGTATCCTTATAAATCTCCTATATCACCCAATCCTTTCCTCATTCCATAGAATCAATAGATGGATTTCCATTTAAAGCCAAGATAAACTTAGTCAAGATATGATTCATAAAGGTGTTGTCTTAAGAAGACTAGAAAACATGGATATCCCAATGAAATAAATTTAAAGTAAGTCTTAGTCTCTTTAAAGGAATAATGGTTTCATTAAAAGTATTTTTACCTTATTAAGGTATCTTTCTAATAGTCCATATAAGGCACTAAGTATGTACCTACAGTCAGGTCAGGGTTGAATGAACCTTTGAAAAATGATGGAAGATATTAGAGGTAGAAAAAATACAAGTTTGAGTGTCTAAAATAGGTAAAAAAAATTAAATCACCTCATTTTCCAAGGAGGAAATTAGGTAAGTCAACAATAACAACATTGATCATCTAAGAGTATCTATTAGCATCTAAGACGTGAAAATGACCACCTACAACCATCTCCATGTGGCTCAAGTACAATATTGAAGGTAAGTTAGATTATATAGGTGTTTAGGGTGTCAAGAGCACTAATTAAAGCTTTATAATGGACATAAAATAATTAAGGATATCATGAGTATGTACCTCACTATTAGGTAGCAGTCATAGTCATCTAAGGAATACCTAACACCATAACTTATAATAGTCAGAGTTCCACCTCAGAGTACAAAAGAGGCTTTGAATAACCATGGAGTTTCACCTAAATAAGGTTCAAAGTGTCTTAAGTGAGGCTATATCAAGAAAATAGATGAAATAAATGAGAACTAAGTCAATATAGTCATGAAAATCACAAGTTAGAATATATGAGTAAATTGAAGGTTTTCCATATTAGTAGAAAATAAGTTAACTTTATTAAAGTTAAGGTAATTAGTGTTCCCTTGTATCTCTTCCATTCAATTAGTCTTGTGACCAAACTCATTATATTTCAACAAATGTATATTTTTGAAGAAATAACATGTTTATTAACCCATCATGTACCATGGAAATCCAACTCTCAACATCTCTCAGTTCGTAAAAGGGTCTGACATTCATCTATAGCAAAAGGGTTAGGTTGACATGAATATTTCAAGTGTAGGTGATGCTAATAAATATGAGAAAAAATGTTCAATGTTAGGATTTTGTGTCAAAATTCCTACATTACCTACTGATAATTGGAAGAGATCCATCACCCATATGATAATACATATAGTAATTGTATGGACTATGTTCTTATGGTAAGTCAAATAAGAAGAAGACAAGTGATTAGAAGTGTTGGTAGAGGGTGTGTTTGAATTTTTTTTGAAGTAATTAAAGATTACCAACTCAGATTTCAAGAATAATGATATGGTCAATCATGCTAAGGTGAGGTTCAAAACCTAGTATACAGAGGTAAAAACACCAAATAACACCTACAGTCAAGCCTATTAGTATGGGTGGTAAGAAAGTTGAATGTTTAGATGATCAAATTCTCTTGAATAACCAAAGGCATAGTATGGGATGATGGATCTAATTATATCATGTAAAATTAGAGGTTGAGGTCCTAGGAAAATAGGAATACAAAATCAACTTTGAATTGGCCATCTACAACCAAGACCAATAGATAAACATAGTGAAATGCAAGGTGACAATGGTCTAAAAGGCTTTGGAGAAGTTAGTACATTGATTAGGAGTGAGATAGGGTCTCAAGGAATGAGATAGGTATATATAATAGTCTAATTATCTTAGATAAAATAAAATAAAGGAAATACAGTACTTAAGCATAAATCACCACCTATAAGTTTTCCAATTCTAAAACATAACTATAGTCATTTTTGATACTTTGAAAGACTATCCATGATGCTTGAAGGATAAACTACCTAGTCATAAATAAAGATGGGGTATGTGATAATTCATAATGGACTAGTGAATCTAATAAACTTAAAATAGATTGATACAGGTGTCTTAATGTACATTATCACCTATGAGGGTCTCAAATTTTAAATTCACTTGTAACTACCTTCTTATGATTCAAACATGGTACTAAAGGTAATATTGAACTAGTGTTGACTTCAAGGACTTATAAGTTGAAGAAGGTTAGGAGAGTTATATGAAAATAATAAAATGGTTTAAAACCTATTGATAGGATACCATACAATCAAGCAATAGCCCTAGGAGCTTAAATGCACACCTATAACCATCCTTAGGTAACTCACTTAGAGGGAAGTGATTAGAATCATGGATAAGGGAAATTGGTGGATGGAGTAGATTTTATGATAAATATCTCAATATAATAGTGACTTATAAATTTTCAAGTCACATATATAGAGTAAATAAATCTCTCACTCAACCAAGAATGAAAACTAACACCTGCAGCCACCTCTTGAGAAGGTTGGATTTTGTAGTGGTGTTAATGAAGCAAAGGGTTTCAATCATTACAAGAGTATTCCAAATGTGAAAACATGACATGAAGATTTTATAGTAATTTTGATTAAAAAATTAAAGATATATCGAATCTAAACAAGTGAAGATTAACTTCATATAGTGGGTCCTAAGCAAGAAAGTCTACCTTACTCTCAAGTATACCCAACCAATCTTAAAATGGGGGAAATAGGCTAGGGTTTCAATACAAAGGTGTTTCCACACGTTTTTATGATGTTTATAAGTGAGATATGTAATTTAAATGGTTAATAAATTAAAATATCATGTTAATAACCCTCTCACTATCTACATGGTCCTCTAAGCTTATGACCACCTACAATTGTATATAGAAGTTGTAGGAGCTTGACTATATAGGTTTCTAGGATAGATAAAAATGGTTACTCTAAGTAAAAAAGATGAATTAAAATAATATTAATTTGAAATAAAAATTCACAAGGTTGTCATAATTCTCAAGGGGTTCATAATAATGCTCAACTAGAGATATTCACCTACAACTATGCCCTTGGAGGTTTAAGCTAAAAGTATGATGAGCTAGAAGGAAAAGGACTTATTTCATATTTAAAGTTGATAAAAATATGATGAGTTATATTTTATAACACATAATTAACTCTCAAAAAAATTATATCATATACTAAGGCCCTTGTTATGGAAATCTTCACCTATAGCCAATGCTTTAAAGGTGTGAGCTAGAAGGAAGATATGGGAATGTATAACACTTTGATAGCTTATAGAGGTGGAAAAGTGATGGAAGGATAATAATTATGTTTGGATGATTATTAAATCATTATAAAATCTTCCTTTCCACTCTCAAACCCAAAAAAAAGAGTGATAAAACAACCTAGTCACAAACTTATTTGAAACATAATAGCCTAAGCCAATCTTGGAAAAGGTTATGAATTTTGAACATCTACGGGTAGAGTTAGGATATGAAAATTGGTAAAAATGGTATTAATAAATTGTTTAATATTTATATTCAATCCTTAATTCCACATTATTATTTTAATTAGGCACTATTTTGTCATAGACCTCTTGTAATCATAAACAATCAAAACTCAGGTAACCACTAGATAATTTTGAGAAAAATACAAATATAGGCCTATAAAACTATGAAACTTGGTAAAATTTATGATAATTAGTTTTTTTATCTTTCCATAATATTTTTGAGTTCATATAAATAGTTTAATCATCCACTCTTTTGTCATAATCGCATGTTTGTTTGTTGACAATCAACATTGGAGCTCAAAGGACTTTTTAAAGAGTTACATGTTTGAGAGAAGTTTTTAAACTTAATTAAAGGTTTTGAAAAAATTATATATGATATTTAAGGTCTTAATATTATTTTTTATGAGTTTCATACTCAATTTTTCAAGTTAAATGTCCTTAAGGGCAGGTTTAAGAAGAGGAAGCTAATGAGGCCTATGTACTAATGGTGAAATCCATATGAGTAGAGTGTTATTTGAATACATCATCCAATTGGTAAGAATATAAAATATATGTTGAAATAACATGGAAACATCTCACGATGAATAAAAATAATGGTTAATAGATAAAATCACAAAACCCAACCATAAGGGTTATGTAGGCTTAATTGAGAAGAAACCCTAGGGTAGAGAGATAAGGAGTTTTGAACATATTGAATGGTTGTATAAGGTTGAAAATAAGTGTAAATATGATAATATGATTATTTTTTACTCAAAAATCACTTATATGTCACTTAGACCTCCAACACCTAGATTAGGCCTAAAAGCCAATTTTAAGCCTAAAAGCCAATTTTAGGCCTAGAAGGTCTATATCACATTAAGGCACCTTCAGAATTTTCAATGCAAGATGACTTATTTAAACGATGTGAGAAGTTTTTTTAGGTATTATTAAGGTAATTTAAATCATTGGAAGTTAAATAAATTCCATTTATAGTCCTTAGGAGCCTATTCGAATTACAAAGTCTACACACTCATTTCAACCCACTTGTTTGAATGATCATATCTCTCACCACATGAGGACCTAGAAATTTTTTTGTTAGAATTATTTAAATACCCATATTTAATTTAAATACATGAATTATTGAGGTTTATTAAGGATCTAAGGTTTATTAACAATCACTAAGACTATAAGTCTAGAATTCATGTAGAATCCTACAAATAAACTTCTCTACATATGTATCTTTTCACACCTTTTGAATGGTAACCCATGATTATAAATAATGTTGAGGAGGTATATGTAATAAATATAAATGAAAATAACTTTTGGTTTTGAGGCTCATACCTTATGAACAATCATTAAGGAGGTGTGCCTGTATAAGCTGCCAAAAGAGCTCATTTTGACCAATTTTGAGTTTTTGAGCTCATAATCCCATGAAATGAACTAGAATCACTTGGAACCGACCTAGAGAATATGGTTGAATATTTAAACATCATGTTTTACCTATTTGAAGAATAAATTTGTATGTGTGGGTGCTTAGGAGGCCCAAAATGGTATAAACATTCCCATTTTTGTAGGTCTTCAAAGGATGAAATTGTATAAATACTTGAAGCCTAATGGGACCTAAATCACCATGATATGGCACTAGGATCCATTCTTATGGGTTTTATAGGGCAATTTACTAAGTTAAAAGGCCAAAAACCCATGTTTTCTAATGATTTGTGAATGCTTACAGGTTTAATGGAGATTTCCACCATTGTTTTAGGTCTTGAAAGTGGTATAAAACTTCATTTTATTCCTCATATGAATGATATGGATGTTTGAAATATTTATACATGTCAAAAAGTGGCTCTCATGATGACAAAATGGCCTTAAAAGCAAGTTCTAGGATATCTATTTTAAGATGGATTGAGCTTGAAGACCTCCATTAATGGAGTCCAAGGGACTTGTTGGTTCCATGATGACTTTTGAAAGACAGAGGAGAAAATATGAGTCTGGAAAAAAAAGAAAGAACAAAAAATTTAACCCTCAAATTTAGTGCAAGCATCAAATGTCATAATGACTAGCCATATTGCCAAGTTGCTTCTACAAAACAATTAGAGATGGTATGTAAAATTCAAGTAGAGGAACTTTGGGGAGTTGAGGTGAAATTTAGAGAATTTAATGAAACTTATAGATGTTTGGAGGACTTTCTCAAGTTAGTGGAACATGATCTCATCTTCCTCAAAGGAAATTTTGTCCTCTAGTGCCTTTTTAGGACAATGGGAGAGATTAAAGACCTTTTTGACCTTAGAGGGTTAATTTGCTAAGTGAGATCACTGCCTATGTGGTTTGAAATTTTTTGAGACTCATCTACCTCTTCCTCTTCTTTTTTGGATCTCCATGGAGGGTGCTTGAGTAACATTTAATAATTTATGAAATATTTCTTCTCCTCTCCCTTCCCTATTCTCATATATATCCCTTTTTCTCTCCATTGTAAATATATAATCTCATTTTATAAGGTAAAACCCTATCAAAATTTGTAAGAAAAACTTCTTTAAGTAATAAGACAAATTATTTTACCTATCTCCTTGCCTACATCTACTATTCTAGTTACCTTGTGTATGATTATTTAGTGGAAGAGAATTCTTCCTTGGTGATTATCCTTTGTTCTTGCCTTTTTAAAGGTATTTCAAGGTGTTTATAGGTTTGAATTTGTGATATTTTTACCACTGATGAAGGTATAGTGTTAGTTTTGATACTCCTCCATATTTCAAGTCTTGTTTAGGGAACCTAGTTAAGAAATATTGATGTAAATGACCAGTTTGATAGATTCTGTGAGTGAGAATCATCTTTGAGCTACGTTAATATTAGTTTCAATCAATTTGGAGTGTATTTTAATTTGTTATATCACCCTTTGTATGATTTTAGTTATCCCTTGTAGCCCTTTTACACTTTTCAAAGTCAAAACTATTAATTGAGGTGATCTAGCAAGAGGAACAATCCTTCTCTAGAGGTTTAACCCCATCACAAGATAACCATAGCCTAGGGCTGATCCTATTTTGTTGCCAAGAATGAGAGAGCCTAAAGAACCCTCTCATGAGGTGAAATTATATACTACAATAATATTTTTCATGCTTGGTGGGATGAAATTTGAATAATATTGATTGAGATTGATGTTTTTCTTGATCCATTTATAGAAATTATTGCATCCACACCCTCAGCTTATGGTGACTCCTAAGAACACTCAACATTATAATTCTAGATTAGTGTCTATCTTTCATTCTAAAGGTGACTAAAAGGTTAGCTTCTAAAGGTATTGATTTTTATTTTTTTGAATTAATTATAACTGATAAAAAAATATTGAGTTTTTCTAACACTCATCCCTACTTGGGAAACTTCCCTCCTAACCCAATTTACAAGTCTACCTCTACTAGAATATTCTTGTTAGCTCCTTTCATTACCATGGTTCCCCCTAGATATTTTAATTTTGTATATTTTAATAATAAAATTAAATTTAAACTTAATTAATATGATCCTATACTAGTGTAAAACCTTAAGGGTGTGCCTTACTACATAGGAGACAACTCCACAACTCTTTCTGAACACATTAGAGATATAACCAATTTTTGCAATATCTATGACATCAATGATGAGAATATAGTTATCAAGTTATTTTCCATATATTTCAAGGGAAATTAAAAATATTTATATAGTAAAATAACTCCTAACTCCATCAAAATATGGGACCATTTAGGAGATCCTTTCTGCAAGAGGTTTGAAGATAAGAGTCACCACTTGTCACTAGCAGAACAGTTGACTACAATGAAGAGAAATCCTCAAGTAGGTATTCAATATTTTAAAAATAGGTTTCAAAAGACATGGGATAGTATTATAATCCTTGTAAATACCACTCCTAAATATTATTTACTCTATTATTTAAGATCTCTCAATAGTGACATTATAGTGATGATCCAGTCGATGTGAGGAAACACAATACGAAATGCTTATGAAGTGGAAATTATAGTAGAGAATAGATTAATACAAGATATAAAGATCACATATATGCCACTAATTACCTTATTTATTGATATTAAACCACATCCTATCATCATTCCTCTCATTTATACCATTCCTCCTTTGCCAACACTTGCTGCCATACCTATACCAAAACAAGAAAAAGCTTTTACTAGTCAATCTAGTGAGCTTCAAGAACTCAAGAATATGTTTCAAAGATTTTAAAATGAGTTATTAAATGTAAAGAGGTATAAATACAAGCATTATATAATTTATAATCCCTTATATTATCCTCAATAATATTACCAAGCCAATTGGTCACCCTTTAAGGCAAATTTCCAAGGACTTGGACAACCCAACTATGCTTGGCAAAACAATTACAATATTAATTATAAAAGTGATCAAAATACCTTGGTCCCTATTAAAAATAAAATTTAACAATAATTTCAGGTTTCTACACCTTTTAGTCAATCAATAATTAATCCATTGTCCCAAACACAGAGTTTAGTCAGAGTTTTAATGATAAGTGGTAATAGGGTGCTAGTTATGGGTTCAACCAAGATATCATGTCTTAGAATACAAAAGTGCCTATGATAAAAAAACTATAAGAGAATAAAAAATGCTAAGGTATAATTAATAAAAAACCCATATAGGTGCTACGATGGTCAACTATCAATAAAAAGAGTGTCATGCTTTTAATAAGCAATCTAGTTCTAACCAAGCAAACATTCATGTGGTAACCAACATAAGGTTCAAGAGAAGGAATGTGGAGGGAAGAAAAGAAGTATTTAGGGAATATTATACTATTCCCACATTAATATAAAAATAAAATGATCTTATTTCTACCCCAAAAGTTTTGGTAACTTAAAAAAACTAGAACCAAGGAAACACCTTTGCACCCCAAAACTCACAAGTTTATAGCATAGTTTTGGTTCCCAAAGCACAAGAAAAGTTTGGTGGTTTGCACATAAATTTTTTTTAGAAAATAAATAATTCCAATTTGATTTTTCCAATTTGTGAAATTATTTATATACCTATTCAAATGGATATCCTTCAAGAGGGCTTGTTAGAGATCAATATTCTAGAGAAGCAACGAAGCAAGGAGATTGTATCTCTCATTAATGCAGATAATGAAAATGAGGATAGCCAAACAAAGTGTTCAAACCTCATCCCTTATAAAATTATTTAATAATTGTTAAATCCTTGGTACACAATTTCATTGTAGAAACTGATCAAGCACTTCAATAATTCAAAAATTTATAGAAGATCAACTTAGTTTGAAGTATGAACCCTAAGCTAAGGGGGTGTTGCATCTTCATGGATATTCTAAAAAACTAGTTTTTATTATCAAAGGTCTAAAATTAAACCTCCATGTTTGTCCTAGTGTTTCATTAGCTTAGGATGTAGTAGTTCTAGAAGTGATTCCCCACTTTTCTATATGTTCATGTAGAGAATTCATATCCAAAATTTGGAGTTACCTAGAAACAAATGGGTCCTATATAGATTTTAGGACAAGGTATGGGACCAAGGTGTCTATCAAGGCTTAACCTATTAAAAAATTTCACATTTAACATTATGGTATAAGTATCCCAAACATCAATTTTACTATTATAGATGAAGAAGACTATGTTGCTTGTCAAGAACTAAGCATTCATTTTGAGGGGATATCTTATGTATTTTTAGATGAGTTATGGAGTGAGAATAAACTACTTGACCCTTTAGGAAGTGTCAAATAAATATATATGGGAGTTTATTTCCTGCATGAAGAGAATGAGTTCATGTCATCCCTCACTAAGCCACATGAGGATACTAGTGGATTATAGAAGATGTTATCTAATGTCTCAAGGAACAAGCACGGAGTAGGGGAAAGTGTAATGTTGATATCTCCTTATAATGAAAAATAATTTATTTCATACAACTTCTAATGTAGACACCTGAACTATGTTAATCCCATGCATGATTACCTATGTCACATTACCCCTTATCCCCTTTATTATTTAATTCCCTAACATATGTCTTTACCCTTTAGACACATCTAATTAATTTAATTATTTAATTCAATTGGTTAAATCTCCTTTGGCCACCTCACTTAGACACCTCACCCTATGATTAGTTCTCACCCTCTGACTCACCCTATGACCTAGTCATTCTATCCTAACCACCTATGACCTATTCTTCCCCCATCATAACTCCTCAACTACCTCTCAACCTCTTGTTATGACCATTTTCCAATGGGAAAACCCATTTTTCAAAGTAAGAAGTGGGATAAAAGGCTAAATATAGAATGTTTTACCTAGTCATGGGGAACTAACATTAGTTAGCCCTTTACTGATGCTAGTGATCCTACTAGTGTCAATTACTTAGGCGTACTTCCAAATTGGCCATAGGGTAAAAAAATGATTAATTAGAACATTACTTTCATGATCAAAGCATTCTAGAATCATTATCAACATCCAATCTTACCGTCACTCTATATGAATTATTCCAGATTAGGAGTTGGTAAACTACATACTATTTTGACCACCATGGATTAGAAACATATTATTTGCCTCATCTTTTCATGCAACAATTCCTCAAGCCTCATTGAAGCCATCTATGCAACATAGCTATTAACCTTTCCAACCTAGCTAAGTATATTTTGATGTTTTCACATGTTTCAAAATAGTTGTTTTATATTGGTTCTAAAAATATACTATTTAACTATTCACAAAACCCAAGCTTCCTCTGTGTATGAGTTGTGACATTCTTCCATGTCTAACTCCCTATCTCAATGTATCAACATCTACCTTGAGCTTCCTGAGTTTTATTCACCCCCTCAAAACTCCTCACAAACCCTTTACAATACTACAATTCTATATCCCTTCCTAGAAAATCCTTCCATAACCCCACCAATATCATTGCCCCAACAAACATCAAAAACCATAACTGACATCAGTGACCTAAATTGACACTGCTCAATTAACTTATGTTGGTCACTATGTTTTTTATAGTATTAATCCCAAAACCTCCCCAACAACCTCACCAAAACATAATTCCACTACCTAACTTGTATTACATTTATTCACTGACACATTTAGACCTGTAACATGATAAATAGTATTATAACCCTCTCTCTCTCTCTCTGTCTCTGTCTCTCTCTCTCTCTCTCTCTCTCTCTCTCTCTGTCTCTCTCTCTCTCTCTCTCTCTCTCTCTCTCTCTCTCTCTCTCTCTCTCTCTCTCTCTCTCTCTCTCTCTCTCTCTCTCTTCATTTATGTTTGTTTTAAAACTCTATTTATCAATAGTGTACTATCATCCCAGATAAGTGTTACACTTCACAAAACAAGTGTGTAGCTTGGCAACCCATACATTATCTCTAAAAAGAGAACTTATATTTAGTGTTTTCTTATACATAGGTGTCTTCCTCCACATCCAAAGTGGATTTCCTATAAAATCTAGAATGGTGCACATCATTCGAGGTATTTAATTGCTTATCCCTAACCTTCATACTTCTATTTCTTCCTTTTAGAATAGATAGCGAAAATTGATAGAAACATTCTAGCACACCTGGTGGGACCCTAGAGTTTATCTTCAGCTCATTATTTGATTTTAAAATGACATTCATATAGGTGCATCAATATTGAAGTTTTCATTATTTCATTCTCTCCATTTATTTTCCATAAAAACAATATATCACACCTTTAATTTTTAGCTTAAGGGAATGAACATAACATTATCTTCTCTCTCACCTCTTCTTCTATTACTTCTAAATGAAATAATTATATTATGAAAAGATAAAAAGAATATTCTTTTTTATTACCTAATTATATGTGAATCAAAGTAGTGAAAGTCATACTTTATCCCTTTCCTCATTATTTTACATCCAAAAAAAACACTTTGGCTTTTGGGTTTAAAACTTACTAGATCATTGGTCAGCTTGATGCATATTAATCACACATAAAACTAATTATCTAGTTAATGAATCATAACAAAATTTATCACACACCTCCAAACCACATATTAGATTACACATTTCAAACTTTCCCCAAATCCTTAGGTGGGATTTACCTAGATTTAATCACTAGGTAAACAAAGTCAGTTTGATGTTTTGGCTAGACTAAATGACAGGTCATAGATTTGGGCATCCCATAACTAATGGTATATTGAGGATATCCTAGCCAAAACTCCTAAAAACATCTCTAGATGACTTTTAGGACCTTTGTTATCTAACCTCCTCTTTACATAATCTGGTTAAGGCATAAGCCACCAAGAGACTAGAAACAATTCTTAGGAATTAACATTAGTTGGTTATATGATATTTTCTACCTTTTTTATTATTACTATACTTTTGAGTTGGTAAGTATTTTTTGTATCAAAACCAAGTCTTCTCAAACTTTTATATTTGTTAACCTATAGCTCCAGTCCCCCTGAGTGTTCTTTGTTGACATGTAGACCTGTTGCATGCACTGTTATATTCAGATTTCATGTTTGGGTTGGCTAAATAGTGAATTTTCACCTTTATGGGTTACATAATAACTAAACTCAACAAGATGCCAATGTTGATAGCGAGATTATCCCATCAATCCTAGTCATAGTACTAATGTTAGCATCGTTCCTCCTTACTGACCTCAGTTAGGCAAATGGTATTGGTCTCTATGGATTTTTCTAATTTTTAGTCTACCTCAAAGAGCAAGATCAAATTGCCTACCTATTTCAATCAAACTTGGGTTTATTCTAATTTTTTGTCATAGATACATGGTTTGTTAAACTTCTTTACCCTTCTACATGGTCTTAATGCAAAAGCAAACAAAGTTTCTCATTGATCATTCAAGTCGACAACCCCTTCCACCTTCACATTATTTTCCAATCCTTCTATGGATCATGATCCTAGCATGGAAGGTTCCCCTGGCTATGTCAGTCCTATTCAACCACAAATCATACCCAAGGGTGATCAAATTTTTTATTGATTCTTTGATCATAACACTAAATCCCTCTAGTATTACCTTGTCATGAGTCAGACATATAACTCTTTTGGTGATCTAATTTATGGTACGCCCACTTCCTTAATGGAGATATCATTGGTTGTTTCCACCATACCCCCTATGGTTACTCAAAATTCCACTTTGATGAGTAACCTAGCCATATCCAACACTCAGAGTTTAGTTGCTCCAACCATGTAGTCAAACCCAACTTCCATTAGGGTTTCCTTAACCTCACAACTGCAAGCCACTCAACTAAGTCAGACACAATTTTAAGACTTGGTTGTGTCAATATTTAATACTCTTACATTGATTAATACAAGATTAACCACTTATCCCTTAGCCAATGTCATCATAACATAACCCATGGTGGTAATACCTAGCCAAGGTTTTGTTTTGAATCCTATGGGACAATCCCCTTTCTCCTCATCCCCTCATCCTATGATTCATTATGTATATATTTTGTCTACCTAGTCACCATATCCTATGTCATATGATACTTTGGGCTCTCTTTAGGCACCCTATAACTTGGGGAGTGCCCTCAAATCAATCCCCCTCCAGATCTAATCAAGATGTTGATGGATAAGATGTCTAACTTAGAGACATATGTTTTGGGTTCAAATAATGTTCTTTCATATGATCAAATATTCAATGAACCCATCCATCCTTTAGTACCTATCCATCCTTATCCCAATCAGTGGGAGCTTCCTAAGTTCACTCACTTTCAAAGTAAGGAAGACCCACAATAAAACTTATGAGCACTCAGACATGTTGTTTGCCTCATAGGACATGATGATGTATTGTTGCTTTGTACTTTTCCCATGTCTCTTGTGGGTGTTTCTCTATATTGGTATAGATCCATTACCTGACACTTCTTATTTTCCTTCATCCAAATTGCTCAACTATTTTTACATTATTTCTTGATCAATATCTCTAAAAAAGTCTCAATCATGGACCTTTATTCTATTTGATAGTTTAAGGATAAGTCTATATCTAATTTCATTTCTCATTGGAGAGGTTTCATCTCTTTAACATTACCCTATCCTGAGCTCATTTAACTCTTTTCAAGAGAGTGGGCCAAGCACATCTCCTCGACCCTCTGAGTTCAAACATTTCACACATTCGATGAAGCCTTATAATGACATGAAATCTTGATATTTTGGTAGTAGATGAAGAACGAGTCAAGTTGCACAACAAAAATGCAAATTCTAAGCCTAGTGACTCCTCTTCCTCTAAACCCTCATCTTCCAACAAAAATTCTAAAGGCTCAACCAATACAATAGTCATTAAGTCAACATCTTACACAAAGGCAGATCAATCTAAACCTTCAACTTCTCAAAACCCAACGAAGAAATTCTATCAATGGTATGAATGTAGAGAGTAAACTCTAATTTAGGGGTCATATGCCTCCATGTTGGATAAGCTACTAAGGCAATGAGATATTACCCTTATCAAGGTCAATCCCCCCATACAGTTTGATACATCTCATCCTATACATACATAGTATAAGGAGGACTAGTTTTGTGGCTATCATCAAGTGAAAGGCCATGATGCTAACAACTATAAGACCCTCAAGACCATTATTCAGGACATGCTTGATAAGGGTGATCTAGTTCTAGATAACCCCAATGTGATATCTAACCAAAATTGGATGTCTTTAGGAAGTTATTTCCTAAGCACTCATCTTCTTAGAATAATGTTTAGGTAATGATTGAGCATAGACATGACCACAAAATCCACACTATCTATATGGTCTTTGATTCGATGTTGTTCTATCCCTCTTTGCCTTCTCTTCTTCCCCAATTAGAGGATCCTACCATACTTGTCCCACTCCCTTGGGTAGAGGAACCTATTTTCCCTCTTCTGCTTCTATGAGAAGAGGGCCCTCCTCTGCCTATCCTTCTTTCATGTGAATAGCTTGTTGTGCCTGTTCCCCTCATGCATATTTTTACTATTATTCTATTTATTAAAGAATATGTTTTACCCTCTCCTTAAACACATGTTAAGGGTGGTATAATACATTTTCTCTTCCCCCTTGAGGAGCGTTCTTTTCCTACTCCTCCACCAATGGAAGGTAGTGTCATTTCAACTCCTCTTTCACATGTCAAAGATCCTATTTTATTTGATCCTACATTAGTTAAGGGACTAATTTCATCTACTCACATCGAGCCTATTTTATTCTTACCCATAGAAGATCATATTTTACTAGTCCATTGTCCATAAATTAAGTGGTAAATTATTTTAGTGCTCTATCCACTTAAGGAGCCAGCTTCACCAGTCCCTCGCCCACCAATAGAGGATCATGTATGTTCTAGCTCAGTTGAGGGGGATCCCATTGTGGTTCTCACCCATCTTTGGCCTAAGATGGCTACCACCAATAATGTCCCTCTTTTACAATCACTTGAGTCTTCTATGGAAGTGACTGTAAGGCCTACACCAATTTTATCCAAACCCTTTTTGTGGTTGGTAGGAAATCTAAGTTTTCTTAACTCTAAGAAACTAGATCACATGGCATTTTGGGATCATCTTAAATCTCCTTTACCTATAGAACAAAATTCATCCTTGACCACCAACCCTTTCATAAATATTTACCCCAAGGTGTTTGATAAGTTTTGAGCTCTTTTTCCTCCACTAAAGGATGCTCAAACCCCAATGTTAAAATCTTTACCATCTCAAATGTATACCAGACTAATGAAAATTAAATCTTTATGCATTTTCCAAGTGTCCTATAAAACCCATACATAAGTAAAGTTATATTTGATCCCTCCTACACCTAGTAAGAATTCCAAACTTCCTAAGCCTTGTCAACCCACTATGTCATCAACTTTACCTTCAATCTAGGGCCACACCCCTCGACTTTAGTTAAATCACCCTACATCTTGGGGAACCAAAAGGCAAAGTTACCAGCACTCTTGCCTCTACTTGATGGTAGTCCCTCAACCTCCATTTTCTTGACACCTATCACTAAAATTTTGTCAAAAAAACCATTGATCATGCCTTCACCCAAAAAGGCACCATGTAAAACCCCTCTAATAGCTCCTAAACAAAATAAGGTGTTAACCCCAATTACAACAATAAGTGTAAGCTCATGTGAAGTCTCTCATGCCTCTCTTTTATGATAATTATTGTAATTATATCACATAACCCATCCCCTAATTAAGCCTTATCAGCCTCTAAGACCAAAACCTTCTTGGTTCGATGACACGTAGGTTTTTTATATCACCAATAACCTAGACATGATATAGAGAGTTGTAAAGCTCTCACAACTATCTTCTAGTAATGCTTTGGTATAGACACTCTTTTTTTGGATCCCATTTCAAGCCTCATTACCAATATAGAATTTGCACCCATGACTTCTCATGCTTTATTGCCTAAACCTGAACTTAAGGATGCATACAAGCATCCTTCACCATCTTTACCGCCTATATTCTAGATTAACTCAATTCATGTGGCTACTCAGTCATAGACTCAAAAGGATAAACAAAAGGAGAAGGTTAAAACACCTTGGGCTCATCCATTTTTAGAGGATCCTCCACCTCAAAAACCCAAGATTTCTATCTTGGGTGCCACACAACTAACATCTTTAGAGGTGGTTCAAGACTCCATGATCAAGCAAATACATCAAACACCTATGAAGATGTCCCTATATGAGCTAATCCAAAGCTCATCTAAACATTGTCATGCCTTGATTAAGGGCCTTTAAGTAGTTTAGGTTCAACCCAATGATCCTTAACCTCTCTCAACTTTTGTAGGTTCCCTCAATACTATAGCCCTAGTTTCATTTAGTGATTCTAAGATTCCCACTCATCACCTTGATGAATAGGACCCTACTCTTTTTATCACAACATATATCAACCAAACTTGTGTCAAAATAGTCATGGTTGATGGGGGTGTTAGTATCAACATCATCTCCACATATGTCTATAAGCAATTGGAGCTACTTGATCACTATATGTTTTATTTATATGTAGTTATTCACTCCTTCAATGATACCATGGACACCCCAATATGAATGGTCATGCTTCATATTCATGTTGGTCCTTGTACTATTTTAGAGCTCTTATATGTTGTTAAGGGAGAGTTCTAATATAACATCCTACTTAGGAATCCTTGGATATGAGCCATAACTTGTGTGCCCTCAACTTTGCTCCATTGGTTTAAATTTGAGTATGAGGGTTAGGTATACATCATCCTAGCTAATCCTCCTTTACTTAAGATGTGAAACATGACTTATAGGCCTAATGATTTCCTTATAACATTAAAAGTGTCTTTTCATCCTAATTTTGAGGCTTCAATAAGCTCATATATCCCCATGACTTAGATTCCTAAGAAAGATCTTATGGAGGATGCCTTCAATTGCCTCACTCCAAGTGAATATCTTCTCCTCATGCTAGATATGTTCCATAATCTAAAAGATTATGGAGGATTACATATGCATATCCAGTATGATCCCCACATTGGGATGGTCATACCATATGGTCCTCCTAATCCTTACATAAATCTAATGTATGGGGAGATTGATAGTGCTCCTACCTTGATAAATCCTCTCTTTTCCACCAAACTCTTCACATGTGACTTCTCCTTCCTAGCCAAACCTATCTTTGCTAACACTTATATATATAGGTGTGCCTAAAAAGGGTTTGATCTAGGCTAGTATGAGTAAGGAGGTCATACACCCATCAAATACCCCACTAATAAAATCATTAAGAATGTCAAGAAGTAGTATGGTGTGGGTTTTAAAGAGCCATCTAAGCTCACTAAGGGTCCTTGTGTTTCAATCATTAAGGAGCCTTTACCTCCTTCTCCACCTTTGCCTATCCTCCCACCTCATATAGATTCAAAGGTATATATCACTCCTAGTTTTTTTCATGAACATTATTCACTTGGGACCCTTAACCTATCAACACAATGGGGAAATAAGGTCCCTTCCCCTCCATCTTGAAATCATCAATGATGACTCTCCAATAATCAACATAGTCCATTTTTAGGATGACAACTCCATTTTTAACTACATGGGAGATGAAGGCTCTTATAGTTAGAATTAAATCCCCTTTGAGATGTTAAATATGTTAAATGAATCAGCCATTGATATCAATTTTTAGTCTCCAGATAACCCTTGCATTCTTAAATTTGGTTAATCTTTAGATTCTATCAAACAAAAAGATTATGCCACTTTCCTCGATAATCATATTAAAGATTTTTCTTGGTCATAAAATGATATGATTGGCATAGACCCTATAATTGTAACCAACAACATTATCACAAATCATGAAGCTAGACATGTTCATCAAAATCTTTTCAAGATGCATCCTCATATTTCCCTTCTCATCAAAGAGGAGCTTCAACACCTCTTGTCCATCAACTTTTTTCCACCCATTTATTACCCAAAATGGGTCTCTAACATCATCCATATCACCAAACCCATAGGAGGACTTTGTATTTGCATTTATTCTCATGATCTAGACCTTACATGCCCAAAAGATGATTTCCCTCTGCCTAACATTGACTAGCTAATAGATCTTTTAACCAGCCATGAGATGCTTTCTCTTATTGACAAATTCTCTAGTTATAATAAAATATTGATTTATATTGAATACCAACATAAAACCACTTTCATTACCCCATGGGGGAACTTTTATCATCATGTTATGCCCTTTAGAATGAAAAATACTGGGGCTACTTACCAATGCATGATGACCTACATTTTCAATGACCTCCTTCACACCATCATGGAAGACTATGTTGATGATTTTATTAGCAAATATAAGCATCACCAAGACCATTTGGTGATCCTCAAGATCATCTTCAAACATATTCTATGATATAATGTTTGTCTTAACCTAAAAAAGTGCATTTTTGGGGACCTCTTCAGTAAGCTACTAATATTTATCATTTCTCTCCATGGCATTGAGTTTGATCTTGCTAAGGTTTAAGCAATTCTAGAAATTCCTCCACCCAAAAAACTCAATCAACTTCATAGTCTACAGGGAAAATTGTAATCCATTCAATGTTTTATATCTCAATTATCAAATAGATGTCAACCATTTCATCACCTTCTTAAAAAGAATGTCTTCTTTGAGTGGAGTGAGGAGTGTCAAAAAAATTCAATTCCCTCAAATATTATCTTCTTCCCCTACCTATCCTCATTCCACCTAAGGAGGATCCACCATTCTATCTCTATATTTTAGTAATGAATCAATCCATCAGTGCTATGATTACGCATAGGGATGACAACCACAAGAAGAAAGCTATCTAATATATAAGATGACAATTTATAGACTCTATACCTTGGTACAATCACACTAAAAAACTATCTTACTTTAGTCTTCATAGATTATAAGCTTTGACACTATCTCCTTAATCACAAGACCTATGTGATCACCAACATTGATCCCCTCAAATATATGCACTCTAAGACGTATCAAAACTAGTGTATGGCTCGTTTGCTTATGATTCTCATTAAGTTTGATTTGTAATTCATTCATCAAAAATAAACCAAAGGGAAAATGATTGTAGACTAGTTCACTGATGCTCCTCTTCCTGACATGCAAACTTCTAATATTGAATTTTTTGATGAATACATCACCAAAATCTCTACTAATGACACCACCGATCAAATTATGTTATTTTTCAATGATTATAAATGTCAAAATAGAGGGGGTTTAGGGGTCATCCTTATTCCTCTCAATGGTGAACCCATTCACTTATCCTTTAAACTAGATTTTGAATGCACCAATAACATGGTAGAATATGAAGCTTTGGTTTTTGGGTTTTAGATAACCTTTTTCTTGGGGGTTAAGTCCATCCACATTTATGGAGACTCCTAGCTTGTGGTGAATCAAGTCAATGGCTCTTATTAGTGTAAGATCAACATCCTATAGTGGTATAAACACTATTTAGAAACATTATTAGCCTCTTTCAACCATTATCTCTTGCAAACTATTCCTCATTTGATAAACAAGTTTTTTGATACCATGGCCTCTCTTACCTCACATATTCCATTTCATAATATTATTTGAGGATTTATGTTATCATCCACCATCTAACATTTCCCTCTTACATTTTAGAAAACATCCTCTTTGTTGGTAATGTAGACATCAATTATTAGGATGTTTGGTACAAATAGTTAGTGGACTATCTCACTTATGGTGTTGTCCCCTCTGATCTTTCTAGTAATGGTTGGCATGATTTTTTCAAAAGCATTATTCATTACACCATGTTTGGGGGTCTTCTCTATAATTAAGGCTTCAATGGCCTCTTTCTTTGTTGTCTAACTAATATTTAAGTTTCTTATGCTATCAAGGAAGTCCATGATGGAATTTTTGGTGGAAACTTTAGCAGAAATATGATTATTAAATGCATTCTTCAACTTGGATATTATTGGCTAACCCTTAACCAAGATTATTGTGATTACATTCAACATTGTGTCAAATGCCAACAACATGCAAATATTATTCATGTACCAAGTCACGCTTTGCAAGTAGCTCAATATTTTTGTCCCTTCTCTCAATGGGGTTTAGATCTTATTAGTGAGATTAACCCACATTCATCTCTTTATCATCACTCTATCATCACCATGACATAATATTTCACTAAGTGGGTGGAGGAAATTCCCTTTATCTCCACAAAAGCATAATTTTTTTTGACTTTATCAATCATCACATTATTTTACATTATGGTATTTTGAATAAGATCATTATGGATAATAGTAAATATTTCAAGAAAAAATCTATCTAGAGGCTCTGTGATGCCTTTAGAATCAAACTAAGCTTCTCATCTCCCTATCATTGATAAGAAAATGGGTAGGCAAAATCTTCTAACAAATATTTGACCAAAATTATCATGAAAGGAGTCAATGACTCTAGTAGGGATTGGCACATGAATATTTCCTTTGCTATATGGCCCTATCACACTAGCATTCAAACCCGTATGGATGCTACACCTTTTTCTTTGGTTTATGGTACTGAGGTAGTCCTACCTCTTGAGGTCTAAATTCCTTCTCTTCACATATATTTATAGGATATCCTCTCTAATGATTATTTTCACCAAGAATGCTTATCCCAACATGAGTTTCTCATTGAACACTAACTTACAACTCTTAACCACCTTCAAATCTATCAAGAGTGCATTAGGTGTGACTATAACAAGCATCTACAAGAGTGAGATTTCAATATCAAAGATATCATCTTAAAATGAGAATCAACTTGTGAATAACATGGAGAAAATCAAAAAGGGAAAGTGAAAATCAAAAAGGGAAAGTTTCCTCCTAATTGGCTTAGATCATATATCATAACTCATAAATATGGATTAGGGACTTATCCTCTCTCAAAGGCAAGCTAGAACCTGAGCCTCTAAATGCATTATATTTAAAACCATTTTTTTGATAGTCAAACATCATGTTACTCCATGTATAAGATGAGATCATCCCTTGATCACACTTCTTACATGTATACACCTTCCTTTCACCCTTTTCCCTCTCACACTTTTGTAAAACTTTTAAGTGTGGAAGTTTTGTCCTCATAAAGGGACACCCCTAAGCCTTTGTTGTCATGCTTATGACTAACATCTTTTGAAAAAAATTTGGGATATAAATCAATTTCATTACCTCTTGGGTCACTATCAAAAACATATACTAATACCTTGAAGGATAGCTATGTATCATATTATTGTTGCAATAAATAGACTATTACCTCAAAGGATAGCTATGAAAAGATAAATAATAATAAAACATAAACCACTCCATTCAAGGATGGCTTTGTTTGTTATAACAAGTATTTACTTTGAATATTCATGTATTGATCAGATTCACATGACCTAAATAATTAATAAAAATCCCATACATATACTTCTCACATTAATTAGTCTAAAAAAATAAAATAAAAATAAAAATAAACAAGACTTATGTCATAGACTTGCCTATGAAATCTCTAAAATTACCTATAGAAAGGGAATATCATCCCACTAGAAGGTTTTCATTACCCATTTACCCCTTTTCTCATAATACCCTATTTCCCTATCTCTATTACATATTAAACACAAACAAGGGACTTAGATCTTGCTTGCATTGAAGTGAACCAATCACTTATCCAAAAAAACTATGGTCGATAGTGTAGCACATGAAAAGGTATTATGTTTGTATTCCTCTCTATGTTTCCTTATGGTTCTCATAAATGAATGATCATCATGCCTTTTATCTTAACCATCTTATTTATATGTTGGTTTCTCCTTTTAGATGTTGTGTCTTACAATATAAATGTGCTTGTCTTAATTCTTAGGTATAGTTTTGATCACTAAATTAAAACCATATGCCTAGCATCAACTAAATTAATTATCATAAGTAAAAATCACAATAATTTTATTTTGATAATAAACCTAACCATACTAACAATCCATATTTCAATAGTTTATTTAATACAAATGCCAATTTATGTTATGAGAATTATAATTAGCATTTTTCGACAGTTTCTATCAATACCAATACACATGGAAGCTATATCATCATTAATTTTAAAGCATACACCATCACATATATGGAAAATGTTGAAATGAAAAACTAACATAGTACATTTTATGCATAAACCATCACATATATGGAAAAATGTGAAGATGTATCTAAACATTCATTGTGCATGTACCATCACAAATATGAGAAATGCTCTAATAACCTACTAACATGTAAAAATCATCATAAACACAACCATAACATCTAATATCTCACATCTCACATCATAATAGCATGGAAAAAATTAAAAAAAAACATATATAATACCATCATCATCATATATATCAAAATCATGTTATAACAAAGGTATCATCTCATATATGTTGAATGTCATTGTATACATCAATGCTACATCAGTATATATGTCTCTCTCTCAAAAAATATAAATCTCACATCTTTGGTATATAAGCTAAAATATGTATATACATCATATCAAAATCAAAAATATGTAAAATTGGTTGATTAATCCTATCATGGAGGTGGTCATGACCTTACAGTGTCACCCATATCCTCAACTTATCTATGACTTTGGGAGCTCAAAGTTGTACTCTGATAAGTAGTTCACTACTATACTAGATAATAAGCATACCTAAGGATATCTATATGTGCCCTAAGGTCCTATGTATAATAATAAATCTCCACTAAATTAGTATTATATCTCTCAACTAACACTATCTGTGGAGGCCCCATACTCCATGCTTCAAGTGCCTGTAATGTCTATGGTGGTCCCATCATGCCAGAAATAGGTGCCCATAGTGGTACCTATGGTTTTTGTGGTTTTAGATGAATTATATCTACCTTTTAATCCATTAGGGCATCTCTCTCCACTATCATGGCATCTACTTTGCTTGTAGCCCTTTCACCTAACCACCTAGAGTCAAAACCTATGAATGTACTACCATTAGCTATGCCTATAGGGCCAAAGCCTACCCTATGAATAATGTTAGTTTCCCATATAACACTATCACCTATATTCTTAAAACATGTACTTGTGCCAATTTTATGTCCCTAGCTTGGATCGCAACATCTCTCTCTCTAGTAATGTCTTACATGTTAGTGGGTTATCTCTATGGGATCATGGCATACTATCCTACCCACCAGGCTCTATATTCCCCTGTAAAACTTATATCATCAAATATTATATCTATATAGTCCTCAAAGTTAGGCCCCTCTATCTCCTATGGTAGTGGTATGGGCTTCTCTATGTTATCCCTCCTATTCTATGGCATGTGAAGAGGTACTCCTCATAAAAGCCCATACTAGCACCTGACGTGCTCTATTGGTATCCTCTCTACCTCCCTAGCTCTCCTACCATGCACCCACCTCATGTTATGGGTACATCTTAGTTGTATCCTTTATTGAGAAAAAGGAAGGAGTGTTAGATATTGTTTCCATATGATATCCACTAGTATCAGGGCATCTAACATCCTCCTATAGTGCTCAATATCTCTAACCACACCATCTATCCAAGCGTGGGCCATGAACACTCTCTAATGTTTAAAGTCAACTTTATAGCCTCAAATAGGAGGCCTAATGGTTAGGTAAATATGATATGCTCATATACATAGAAGTGTATAAGGTGATCCATGTAGAGGTTTTACTCATGTCATAATCTAATTCCCCAGAGCTCTCTATATAACTATGTGAGGAATGTAGTCCCCCAAGTAAACACCATCTTCCACTCTAGCATGTCAGATCATACACCTATCAAAGCCAATAGAAATATACCACCATCCACATCTATAAATTCATAAATAGTCACTCCAATCATGACAATGATTTCAAGTTTGTGCTCATCATCATCAGCATCATATAAGGGTTCATATGTAAAGCTAGTAGAGTAGTACTCTATCTCCCTAACATGGTATCCAAATAATGTGCCCATGAACATATCATGATCATCTCAACTATATGTGTATAAGTTTGAACCATGTATTATTAGCCTCAATATCTGATATACATCCTTTGATAGGACTATCATCTCACTTATGGGAAGATGGAAGGTTTTGGTCCCTAGATCCCACCACTCTATCAATATCACTATTAGGCTCACATCCCTCATAACTCAACCATATATCTAAAATCCTCCCAGTTCAATTATATTGATATGTTCCCACTCACTTGGAGTCACATCTTCTTGTATCCTTGATAGCAAATTCAAGTGTCAATCTTGCAGTGTGAGCTGATGTCTCACCTACAAACATGAACATGGACATCATTAAAAATAAGAAATATTCATCTCAACCAACCCTCCCTCTAACCTAGTTTCACCTTTGGGAGAATTACATCATCTTGATACCTTTGTTATGGCTATGTAAGTATCACTTAATTGGCATGGGGTCTCCTAAGGTTAGCTCAACCATTTTCAATTAGTGACTAACACCTAACTAGTTTTTTTATGAACCCAACCTTTTCTAGCACTTTGGAAGTTAATAAACACTCATGCCCAAATTATGGTGCTCAAGATCAAACCTTTTTCTCCATAGGTTACCTATTTACCTCCTAAATGACCCTCTCTAACCCCTCCCTAATTATATAGAGACTAACATCAGTCCTTACTTGATCAACATTGGTCCCCTAGACTAGGCCCAATCCTTTATAGGTCAACCAAGATTAACTGAAGCTATCGATATTGGTGAATAGTTCATCCTTAGAGATGAACCATCGAAACCCCCCATACCTCTTTTATACATTAAAACTACCCTCAAACATCCTTAACCTACCCAAGTCTCCACAATTTCACTTTTTATCCTATAACTACTCTTTTTCCCTTGCTCCCTACCATTTTGTGTCCCTATTTCAAAAATTTACAAAATCACAATTAAATTACAAATTGGGTGTATAGTGGTCCTACCTCATCCACTCAATGATGGTAGGTTGGGATGGTAGACATTGGGACAACTACTCTAGTTATAGGGTCTCTAATGGCTGGGGTAACCATCTTAGTAATAATTCCACTTGTATGGTTCAATGGTGTCTTGAATGTTCTCACCTCACTCCACTCACTCTCAGGTGCTCTATAACTCCTCTCCACCAGTCAAACCTTACCACCTAGCTCACACATGACATGAAAGTGTTGTTTTCACACTCAAAACTCTAGATCTCAATGTTGATAATTAGCAAATGATAAATGAGCTTTGAGGGGGGTGCCAAACACTTTTCTAAGGTTTGGTTAGCCACTAGTGTTATAATTTATTTGCCTTAGGTAACTGATGTTGGTTGATACCCACCAATATTGGTCTGGTAGTCGATGATGATTATGCTAGTGACATCAGTCACCTCACCATAATCGATCAATCTTATCTAGGGAAACCAATTGCCAACCCTCCCTACCTCAAAATTTTCTCTTAACTAAGAGAATTTGACAATTTCATAGTAAAAAATAGACTACATTAGGGGGAATTGGAGATCACACATATCTACCAATCATGATAGCTAATCATCAGGTTCACTGTCATCTCTACCAACCATGATGAATGACTTAGAGAACATGTATATCTCCTCAACTAATAATACATTTTATGATGACATAATTATTTTCACTAAGCTAGATATAACTATTATTTCTTTGAAGTTAGATTTTTTATAGGCATTACCGATCATGACTCTAACTAGTCCCTATTGCTCACAACCATTGTGTGTCTTCCAAAAGCATTTCTATTTTTGGATACTTGGGACAAATTGACTATTGGAGATGCACCTTTGATAGTTTTAACCTAATAATCTATAACTTATATATGTTGTGGATTTTTTTTTTTTTTTGTATCCTCTTGACCTATTGACCATTTAACCAATTTTGGCATGAATCAATGTGTGCATGTGTCATGTTATCACCACATTTCCACTTCCCACCTAACTTTACCCACCTATCTTCTTTCAAAATGATAACAAAATATGGTTTTACCACTATCAATCCCTATTTTGAGGGGATACCTCATCCCATCCATGGGACAATAAACCTTTGTTTTTTTTTAATATATCTTGTGCATATAAGTGACAAGATAGAAAGGGCCAAATGCAGACACTAGAATTGTGCTAATCTCTTGCATGATTACCTAGGTCACATTAACCCTCATCCCTTTTCTTATTTAATTCCCTAACCTATGTCTTTAATGTTTAAGTACATCTAATTAATTTAATTATTTAATTTAATTAGTTAAATCTCCATTGGCCACCTCACCTAACCACCTCACCCTATGACTAGTTCTCACCCTTTGAATCACCCTAGGACCTCATTATTATATCCTAACCACATAAGACCAATTCTTCCCCCCCCATAACTCTTTAACTACCTAAACACCTCTTGACCTCACTTTATGACTATTTTCCAATGAGAAAATCCATTTGTCAAATTAAAAAGTGGGATAAAAGGCTAAATATAACCTATTTTACCTAGTCTTGGGGAACCGATGTCAGTTAGCCCTCAACCAATGCTAACAAGCCCACTAACATCAATTAATTAGGCCTAATTGCAAATCAGACATAGGGTTAGAAAATTATTGATTAGAAGATTACTTTCATGATTAGAGCATTCTAGCATCATTATCAATACCCAAGATTACCTTCACTCTGCATGAATTATTCTATTTTAGTAATTGATAAATTGCATAGTGTTTTGAACACTTTGGATTAGAAACATATGTTTTGCCTCATTTATTTATGAAATGATTCATCAGGCCTCATTGAAGCCATCTATCCAGCATAACTACTCACCTATCAAACCCATCTAACTATATTTCAATGTTTTTGCATGTTTTATAATAGCTATTTTATATTGGTTCTACAAATATACTATTTAACTGTTCACAAAACTTGAGCTTCCTCCATGGAGGAGTTGTGATAATCCCCCACCTCTATATCCATACCTAAATATATCAAATAATACCTTGAACTTATTAAGTCTTATTCACCCCCTCATGACTCCTCAAGACCCCTTTACAAGACTATAACTCTATTTACCTTCCCAAGAAAACTTTCCATAACCCCACCAATATCATTTCCCCAATCGACATCAGCAACCATAACTGATATTAATGACCTAAACTGACACCAGTCACTTAACTAACATCAGTCACTATGGTTTTTATACCAATAACCCCAGAACCTCCCCAATAACCTCACCAAAACATAATTTCACTACCCAACTTGCATTGCATTTGTTTACTAACACATTCAGACTTGTAGCATGGTAAACAATATTTTAACCCTCTCTTTCTCTCTCTTTTCATTTATGTTTGTTTTAAAACTCTATTTATAAATAGTTGACTATCATCCCAAGGAAGTGTTACACTTCCTGGAACAAGCATATAGCTTGGTAGCCCACACATTATCTCTGCTAACAATAATTATATTTAGTGTTTTATTATACACAGGTGTCTTCCTCCATACCCAAAGAAGATTTATTACAATTTTTGGAATGGTTTGCATTATTTTGGATATTTAATCACTTATCCCTAACCTTCATATGTCTATTCCTTCCTTTTAGAATAGATAACAAAAACTAATAGAAACATACAATTTAGTTGTTTTTTTAATGTAACTAAATATGAGGGCCTCATCCATGGTCTCTAGTGGGCCAGTTAGAGGGGGATAAAAAATTTATAGGTGTGTGGTGATAGTAAGTTGATAGTAAATCATGTGAGATATTAAAACACAACCAAGAACCCCTTAATGAAGTGATAAAAACATAGAGTGTGGGACCTAATAGAAGAATTTGAAGCTTTCAATATCTAGGTAGTGTCAAGAGAAAAAAATTGACATGTTGATAGGTTGGTATTAGTATGGGATTAATTTTACATTTTAAATGATTTTAAGAGGCCTAAGATAAAGCCACATGTCAAAGTGATAGTGAGACCATCAGTTCTAGATAATGAAGCTCATTAGAAAGTCTTTGATAGTGATAAGTAGATTGGTTATTTCCTTCAACAATAGATATAATTTTCCTTAACAAACCAAAGTATAATTAAATATTAGTGTGAGGACCAAATTGTCCAAATAAATTCAAACAAACTTCTTAAAGGGATGGTTACCCTTGAGGGTCTTTTTCACAAAGGAGATGACATGAGGAAGGATAAGGTAGTTATGTCTATTGATGAAGAAAACTATGAGAGATTCCTCATCTTTGAGGAAAATCTTCTTAATATTTGAAAGGTGATAAATGAGATAGAAAAACATGCATTTATTGATATATATAGGGAATACTTAGATATCTTTTCTTGGGACTACAATGATCTAAGATATTTTGACCCCAAGCTAGCCCATCACACCATAGAATTGGAGGCCAATGCCAAACTTGTTAGGTAAAAACAAAGGACAATCAACCCAAAGATTGAAGAGATTATGAGAAAAGAATTAACCAATTTTATGGATTCTATAATCATTTTTCCTATCAAGCACTCCTCATGGGTGGCTAACCTGGTGCCTATGAGAAAGAAGAATGGTGAAATCTAGTTATGTGTGGACTTTAGAGACTTTAATAAGGGTCTCTTTGAAAAACCATTACCCATTTCCATCCATGGAAAAAATCCTACAAATTTTTACTCATTTAGAATTTTTCTCTCTATTGGATGGATACTCTAGGTATAATCAAGTGCTAGTCAAGGACGAAGACCAATACAAGACTACTTTTACCACAAATTGGGGCACCTATGCTTATAATAAGATTATTTTTGGAATCTAAAATGCTATATATACTTTTCAAAGAGCCATGGACATGTATTTACAAGGTTTTATCAATTAGATGTGTCTTGTGTAATGACATAATGATCTTATCTAAGAAGGATAGTGAACACTTCGACCACTTAAGGCTGATCTTTAAAAGGTGTAGATAATATTGGATCTCATTAAATCCCTAAAAGTGTGTGTTTGTTATCCATAAGGGAGAAAAATTAGGGAATATTATCTCAAATTATGGACTATCCATTAATCCTGATAGAATAAGTGCAATCTTGGCCTTGTCCTTGCCCAAGCATAAAAGGGACTTCAAAATTTCCTTGGAAAGATAAAATTTGTAAGAAGGTTCATACCTAGTTTTTCAAGCTTGGTTAAACTTATCACTAGTTTTCTAAATAAGATTCAGGTGTTCACTTGGATAAGAGAGGTAAAAGCAAGATTTAAAGCTATCAAACAGGCCATTGCTCAAGCACCTACACTAACGAAGCCTAACTTCTCAATATATTTGATCTTGTATTCCTTTGACAACATTGATAACATATCATCTATGATGATACAAAATAATGGAGAAGTGATTGAATAACCAATTACATTTTTTATCTAGGGGCTTGAAGGGTGTGAAGAAAGGAACACCTTCAAATAGAATCAAGTCTTTGAAGCTATGCGAATTATAAGAAAATTCAGGTTTTACTATCCAACAACAAAATATGCCTTATGGTGTCTCATCCTAGAATGAGAGACTTGCTTTTCAACAAGGACCTAAATGAGAAGAGGGATAGTTAGATTATGAGATCTGTGTAATATGATGTATACATCAAAGACACTAAGATAATAAGAGGTAAAGGATTATGTGAGCACATGGTTTCTGACATTCATGAAGAGAAAGATGTTGTTTTGGTGACACAAGATAACCTATAGATAGTTTCACCTCTACCTCACACTAGCTAGGTTTAGGACATGACAAAGCTCTTGTTAATAGGTTAGTGTCCTCAAGGTATGGATATTGAAAAGAGAAGATACTCCAAACTTCAATCTGTACCTTATGCTTTGATTGATAGGGTTTTCTTCAAAAAAGACATCAATGGGGTGCCACTCAGATGCATAGATGATGATCAAGTGACTGGACTCTTGAGCAATTCAATAATGGAATTTCAAGAGGTCATCTTACCCCAAGAACTATAGCTAAAAAAGTAATGAGGGATGGTTATTATTGGTCTAGTCTCTTCAAATATGCATATGCATGGGTGACAAAGTTACAAAAATGTTCTCTCTTTGTAGGTAATCAAAGGTTAGAATCCCTTCCTTTTAATCCCATTCATGTAGAGAAACCCTTCATGCAGTGGGGCATAGACTTAATAGGAATGATTAACACACCTTGCCATGGAGGAAAAAATGGGTCCTCACTACCATTGATTAATTCACTAGGTGGGTAGAGGCAATTACTCTAAAATAAGCCAATGAAATAGTAGTATTAGACTTTTATGATAGTATAGTGACAAGGTATGGTGTACCAATAACTATTATTTTAGATAACTCCTTAGAATTTGTTGTCATGAAGATGAGTGAATGGGTACTTCAGCTAGGAATTTAACTTAGCACATCCTCCAATTACTACCCCCAAGGCAATGGAATTGTAGAGTCAATGAATAAGAACTTGATTTGAATAATCAAGAGGACTATGGAGGGGAAATAGAGAGTGTGGAATTCAAAGTTAAGGACTTCCTTATGGGTTTATAGAGTGAATACCAAAGTTTCCATTGAAAACTCACCTTTTGTCCTAATATATGGGAAATAATACAAGTTTCCCATCTCTCTTGATTTACCTACCTTAGAGCTAGCCCATCAACTTGAGTTGATGGAGAGTGAACCTATGAGTGTGAGAATGACAGAGCTCATGGAGCTTAAAAAAATAAGGGATATTGAAATAAAGACAATGGAATCACATCAAGCTCAAGTCAAGAAAGCCTTTGACAAGAGATCCATATCAAGAGACTTCAAGAGGGTGATATAGTACTTAGGTGAGATTCAATTAAGGCCAAGAAAGACATCCATACTAAGTTTGATAGCATATGGAGTGGACCTTTCTTAATTTATGGATGCAAATAATATAATCCCTTTTAAACTTTCCAATATGGATGGAGATGTATTACCCATCCCAGTCAATAGGATTCATCTAAATCCTTGTTCCTAAAACAAAGTTGTAGCCTTGTACAAATTATAGTAGATTTTGTTTTTTTCCTCCAAGTTCCTTTTGCACATTTTCCTTTTGTTATGTCTTTCCCTTCCCTAAGTGATTTGAGCACGTTATTGTTTTTTTTAGGATATCCTTATTGTTTTGAGAGTTCCATTCAAAATATTTTCATCCTTGTAATCAATTGAAAACCAATTTAAAAAATACTTTTGTGACCTCATAAGCCTAATGGATAGACTAAGGCAACTAGTCTTTTACATAGAAATGCATGAAATCCCAAGAGGTCTCTAGAAATATTGGCCAAAATTGGCCTACATATGAAAAAATTTCCTATATGGACTAGGGAGCTCTCCTAGACCATTTAATGATCTCTTGCCTCCATGACTAGTCCCTTTCTAGTCTTCACTTGATGATGTAGTGCAATATCTTTAAAGGTCTTGGTGTGGTGTTTGGAGTTATACAGAGTCCTAATATAGTGGATGATCTAATGGTGGAAAGAAAATATGAACTTCATGGCCTTACATTAGTATCATTGAAATCTTTTGAAACATTTTAGTAAGGTTTAAGGAATTTTTGGGGATTTTAAGGCAAAGGCCTAGAAACGGGTCTTAAACTATAAGTGAAGGATCTAGCTAGTTTCCAAGGTGTTTGAGCATTCAGGGGAAGGAACAAGGTTTGTATAAAAGTCAGATATTTTAAAAAGTCAAAAATTATTTCTAATAAATCCATTTTTCCCAAAAGACCCTCAAAAGTGTATTGGATAACTTGAGGAGCTTATAAATAGAATTGCTAAGTGAAAAGGGTGATTTATGAAGAATTAAAATTGGTTTTTGATTCCTTCCACCTCCTCATGGTATTTATTACTAATTTAGGAATGTTAAGGACCATTTCAAGTCATTTGGATTGGATAATAGGAGCTTAGGTGTAAGAAGATGCATTTTTGGGCCTTTTAGAGTAATGGTTGACTAGGTTTTGAAGGGTTTTACTCAATAAAAAATATTAGATATTATATGATGTCATCTATGGTGTCCCTAATATCCCATTTTAATCCCTTATAATTATATCCAAGAATAAGAACCAATAGAAGTAAGGAAAACCTATTAGCTATAGATTAGGCATGAAAAAAGTTTCCTACCATTAATAGAAATTTAAGAACCTCATAAGGTTTCTAGAAGGAAGGAAAGGTCAATTGTATCATTAAAAATATTATCCAAGTGTTGAATTTTAGAGTCATTCCTCTAGTTCTTCATGCTAATGGAAAACCATTTTAGTGTAGTCTTGGATAACTCATAAATGGGGGATATTTTTATCTTATACTTCTCTATCCTAAAAAATTAGCTCTCCCAACTTTTATAGTAGGTAAAGGGGTATCCCAAGAACCTTGTAAAGTTGGTTTTAATTCAATAAAGGTCTCTATCTTCACACACCATTACAAAACCCTTAACTATCTCTTGAGTGCCTTTAAACCCCAAGAGGCATATTTTTATTAGTTTTGGCCCATTAATGTAGAAGTAGCAATAAAATTAGAGGAATGAGAGTTTCATAGGTCCTATCAAATAGTTTAAATCATTTTTATCCTCTTGTTCACACATGTGATACCTAAGAGGGTAAAAAACATCATGGTGAGGAACACCCATCATATCCTATTAAGGCCAATTTCAAGGAATGTTTAAGGTTTGAGGCCTCTATTAAGAAAGGTTTGCACTCATATTCAATTAGAAGGAAACCATGGACATTTTTTTAGCCTCCTCAATATCCTACATCATAGAATCCTTACCTCAATCCATATAATCAACAAAACGATCTCCATCTATAGCCAATGAAAACTTAGTCAAGATATGGTTCATAAAGGTATTATCTTGAGAAGACTATAAAACATGTATATCTTGATGAAATAAGGTTGAACTAACTCTTAGTTGATTTTAAGGAATAATGGGTTCATTAACAATATACTGGCCTTCTTAATGTCTCTTTCTAATAGTCCATAAAAGGCACTTAATATGTACCTATAGTTAGGCTAGTGTTAAATGAAGATTTGACTAATGATGGAAGATGTTAGAGGTGGTAAAAATCTAGGTTTTATTGTTTGAAATAGGTAATACATTTCAATAACCTCATTATCCAAGGAGGTAGTTATTAAGTCAAGGACTAGGTTGATCATTTAAGAGTCTCCATTGGCGACTAAGGAGTGAAAATGACCACCTACAACCATCTCCATGTAGCTAAAGTAAAATATTGAAGGTGAGTTAGGTTTTATAGGTGTTCAAGGTATTAATAGGACCAATTCAAGATTCATGAAGAAAATTAAATGATTAAGGATATCTTGAGGAGTTACCTCACTACAAGGTAACTCACTACTTGAATTTCACTCAAATGGACATTTTAGGTCAAAATCCATGAAATGTGTTAAATGGTTGGATCTCATTATATACAAGTTCAAATTTAGGCTAATTTATCCCTGAATGGTGTAATGCATTTTATAAGATACATAACTTTGATCAATTCATTTTAAGTCAAAATGATGATTTCACCTTTTTGTGCTCTGGATCACTCTTTTCTTATAATTCATTAGAACATGTCACATACCTTTTTTATTTTGTTTTGTAAAAATCTTAAATGGGAATATAGTTCCAATCCATATAATATCACCTTACAATTCTTGTCAAGTCAAATTATAACCCAATAATATGACTTTTTGACCATTTTGATTAGTTGAGGGCCAATTTCCAAGATTTGCATAAATATTGATTAATATTTTTGAAGGTTAATAAATTCAAATCAAGAGCTTAAGTGGATTTTACATGGATGTTGTTTATTATTTCAATATTAGAAATTGATTCTTAATATCTACATGACTTAGTGACAACATTAATGAGGTGGCATCCATAAGCCATAAATTCATAAAATATCAAGATTATGGATCTCTCATGCCCCTTTAATGCCTCCCATGCCTAATTATTTCCCATTACCCAAAAATAATTATGAGTATATTTATATATTTAATTTCAAATATTAGATTAATACATCGCCACACATCTGAATCTTGAGATGGATGGTCATGGTTGATCTTAGACCATTTCCAAAAATCTATTAATGGGAGGGCATAACATCATTTTAAGCTCAATTATTGTAATTTTATTGTTTTCACTTAAATTTTCATCCCTCAAAGAGATCTCTCAGCTCTCCTCATCTAATTGGCATAATGGAAACATCTCACTTGTTGTGGGTAATCAATTTGGTGAGATGAATCTCTAGAAGGGCTAGTTCCCTTGAGGCATTATTTGAAACACTCTTTCACTTATAAAATTTTCATGGAAAGGGTTAATAATTTAAACTTATAAATATAAAATTTAAAACACTAATATTAAATTTCTTCTTATTTACTGAACTTATACTACTTAGAGTAAATCAAATCTTCTTTCACACAAAACTCACAACTCAAGACAAATTTTTACATCAATGTTTCATATGCTAGGTTCAATAGGTATATTAATGTTTATGAGGGATGATGAATGATAATTTGGAGAAAAAAATAATAGATCACTTATATAAACTTATACACTAAAAAATACTTGTAACAATTACTCTTTTGCACACTTGGTGAACAATCAAGGATAACATGATAGAAAAGATCATCTTCTACTAGACAAGACCAACAAGAGTGAAATAAAACTCAATTTTATATCATTTAAGTAGGAAATTTAAATTTTTTATTTCATAAATAGTCATTCAAATACATAATTGACCAGGGTTTCACCATCAACTAATAAAGGCTACTCAAAAGAGCCAAAAAAGTCATTTATAGCATTTGGAAGAGGGGCGAGATAAAGGAAGTACAAAGGTCACTTAAACACTTTTAAAGCTTAGAAAAGAGGTTAAATATGAATGATAATTAAATATTAAACTAAACACAAAATTTAAATAAGTAAAAGTATCCATAAAAGTCATGAAACTCATGAAAAGTGGTATGAAACTCCTTCTGTTGGATCAAAAAACTACGTTCATCATCCAAACCTATTTGAACATCCAAAAAGTTACTAGGGATAGGTATAATTATTTAAATTATATGGAAAAATTTCATACATTCCTCTCCATAAATTGGTTTTACTCTTACTTATCTAGAATCCCCTGAAAGTGAGCCATCATTGCTTGCAATATTAAAAAATTCCTTTTTCAATTACTTCTCACACTTGGCCTCAAAATTGGATTCCATTTTCCATGAAAATACATGGGATTGAGTGAATTATACTTTTAAATTCTCTCCATGGTCTTATAATACTCAATTAGACCTTAAAAATCCATCCACATGACGTTTTCACACTTCTCACTATCATGCTCACTACACCAGTTTTGACTAGCTAAGATGAGATCTATTTTTTTAACACTTTTGATTTTTTTTCAAGGAATTAAATGGACATAATGAATTATTATAAGTCTTAATACATCTTTAAAACTTTATTTCATCTCTTGAATGTTTCTAGAACTTACAAAACACATAAAATAATCAAAAGTGCCCTATTTTTTACCCTATCTATACAATTCTATACAACTCATCTTGATGGAGAATAGTCTGATAGATTACTCTAAAAAATCAAATCATCATTATAGATAAAATATTCCATTTTATAATCTTTATAACTTCATTCCTCTGTTGGGTATCTTCCAAGGTTTTATTAGGATTTTAGGTCCATTTTGTCCTTAAGCATTGTTCATAAAGCCCTAATGTTAGAACTTGAAAAAATTTATACAAAAATGATTCAATGAGACCTAATAATGTATAAAATCTCCTTTTTCCTCCATTTAAATCCTTAGAGAAGATATGAGCATTTAAAATTAGCCTATTGAGCTTATTTTCACAATTCCTGCATGCTTGGGCTATCTTTGGGCTAAAATTAGCTTTTATATAGGTTTATCTACATAAAAAATATCAAAAATGTTTAAATACATCTCATAAACATGTTACAACCAAATATAACACTCACCAAGAGCTAAAAGTGATCTTGGACCCCTAATTGCCTCTAGGTCACTTCAAGGCCTAATAGGGTTAACATGCACCATACTAATTTTGGCTATTTCAAATAATATCTCATGGCTAGGATGGTGTCTCATGATTTTTTATAATTAATTAAATATCAAAAATTCATCACATAACTCCCCAATCACTCCTTTTAATTTCTTCTTTTCATTCACCAACTAGGCCTAATTGAAGCTTATCTAGTTGGACTATGTGCAAGAGTGTTTTGATCATTTTTATAGGTATTAGATTTAATTAGTGAATAATATCACATATATACCCTTAATACACATAAAAATATTTTTATTTATGTTCCCAAATATTTCCATCAATTTTCTCACCCTCTTTGGCTTCATTTACTTGTTTTGCCAAACCCTCATTTTTCTTGAATGACTGACCTTTGAGACACAATAGTGAGGTATATCCATCCTACCCAAGTAAAATTTAATATTTAATGAGTTTTATAAGGTAATAATTAAACTTTTTACCAAATTTATAATCTATACTCATCCATTCATGTACCTAACCAGCTCAATTTTCCCAAAGAAAGCCTCTAGAACGATTATTTTCTTGCAATTTTCACCTCCACCTAAAAATGACCTCTCAATGCTAACTCCAAGATTTTTATGTTTATTAAACATGTTAACCACCTAAAATTAATTATAAATAATCTTTTGATTTTCTAATAAACACTCTTCTTCTTTGGATTCCTCATTCTTACCTATTGAGAAACATGGGTTTCTTAGTTGATTTCTACGGACTATTATCGTCGGCCAGTAGGAAGAGTAAGTGATCATATTGAAGGGGGTCATAGATATTTTTAAAAAAAATATATCAATAAATAATTATTTAAAAAAAAAAAAATTAAACCTCTCCCTCTTCCTAATAAATTTCACCTCCTTACCCTCAATTTATGCTCAAGACCGCACACTCAGTTGTAGGGGCATACAGGGCTCTAAAAGGTCTAGGTAAGCTTGTTTCACATTGAAAATAGTTAAAGGAGGTCACCATGGATATAAATAAGGTTTTAATATTATATTTGGTCATGTAAAATCTACTTTTACACTTCATAAGAAATTTTAATTCATCAAACTGAGTTCTCCCTACCCTAACTATCAGACTCTGCCTTTTTGATTCATGTAGGTGTGTGTGAGATGGAATTGATCTTCATCATTATATGGAGATACTCCCATTTAATATTTTGGGTCATAAATCATCTAATAATACCTATTATCACCTTGGATGTACTAAAACACCATCAAAACACCTTTCTTGGGTCACTGTCTACCTGTTCTACTATACGTGAACATTTTCCTGCAAGGGGATAGTTATAAGTGTCCTTGAAACTTGAAAAACCATACTCCAACATCATAATAATTATCCTCATACCTATTTCAAAAATATTAAATTAATTTAACCATTTTATCTGTCATATAATTATTATTTTTCTCTTGAGATGTCAAAAAGGTCATTCAAACTCTAAACCTATAGAAATTAATGCAGGGTTTTAGTGATTTTAAGGGCATCTTTAAGACCCCAAATAACTGATTTCCATCAATAATATTGATCCCATTTTTTTAATATCTCTTATTAATTATATAATATATCATATTTATATATTTTATAACTTTTTTCAAACATGTTATAGGATATCTACAAAAACCCTTGGACCTCTATTTTCACATTTTAGGGAAAGTTTCCCTAAAGCTACAGTCATCACCTTTAGAAAATCTTCTCACAATTGTTTACCACCCTATAAATTTACATAGGTTTTTCATTCCTCCACCACATTATAGAATTTTAAAAGGACCTTACCATGTTACAAATTTCCCATTCAAAAGCCTTCATAGCTATGAGGTACCACCTATAGGTGGTCATTCTCACACATAGGTAGTAAAGTGAACTTGAGAAGTATATAATATATCCATGTTTATGAACCTTTATTCTCTCATAAATTATTAATATTTACATTTTTAAAAATATTAAATATTTAAACATCTCCCAAAATCTTCACCTTGAGTATGACATTAGCAAGAAGGAATCATGTAGGTGTGCATTTGTTGTATGTAGGTAGTAAACAGCCATATGTGTGGATGAAAGGCCTCATGAGTAGATAAAAATAATATTAAATCCGTAAAATACATGATTTTCATTGAGGTATGAATTCAAGGTGTAAAACATCTATCCGAACATGAAAGACTCTTGCAAAAATTTGTAACAAAGGAAGCAGGGGTATCTCATGACTATTGGGTGTGATGAATGAGCTTGTAATCATTATTTCACTTACCCAAACATCCAAATTAAATATATTTATATATTAATTACTTGTAAAAATTTTAAACCTTAATTACCATTTCATGAAGAAGCTAAACAGTCTCCATACATGTGACTACAAATGGGAAAGAGTAAAGAGTTGACTATGGGGAATGACAAGATGGGAAGTTGACCAAAGCATGATATGATGAAACCAAAAATGTTAGGAAGTGATAATATGGATTTTTGACCTATTTAAAACCATATAATATTCACATTAGACCTCTATTTAAGAACAACATTCTAAAATAAGGAAGAAATTGACTGAATCTACACAGTGGTGATACCTTCCTGCAACATGAGATAAATTTCACATAAAAATACCATGAAAAATTAAACTAAACATGGAGATAATATGATAATATATAAAAAATAATATAGATTAATTATCACCAATTGGTCTATATGTACTTGTCCAAAATGGAGCAAAACCTATAGGGTGTAGGAAATAGTGAGCAAAAAACATAGTTAGATTGTAAAGGATGGTTCATAAAGCATGATTAAAAAATAATTAAAATATTATTATGTAAATTAATGTATATATGTATAATAAAATATATGAAAATCATTTTATCTAAAACCTCTTTAGCTATCCATACTAAGCATAAACCTGATGGTCACTTCTATGTGTCTAGAAAGGCAAAGGAGTAGAATGGGTTTATCTTAAAAATAGAAATTAAAAATAATTTAAATAATGTAAATTAAACTAAGGAATATTAATAAATATTCAATTACCTTATCCTACATGTCACCCTCCCTCATGGGCCATACAAGTGCCAAACTCCCCTTTTTTAGTTGATTACTTGATCTTTAGTTAGATAACCTACAAGATTCAAATTGAACTAAAATTATTGATAGGTAATATGAAATTTTTTACATTTAAAATTAAAATATTACACCTTAACACCTTTGGAACTATGCCACTTGCATTTATGACCCTTAAAAGCCCACTAAATGACCCAAAATGACAAACAAACTTATTATACCATGACTAAGGGAAAAAAGCCCTTAAATAATATAAAATGGATTATAACATACCAAATGACAAAATATTAGACCCCTAAAACATCTAAAAACCAATATTTTTGCCTATAAGGGTTCAAATCTGACCTAAAAGTCAAATTTGGTCAACAAAATAGTGACTCATAGGGGTAGTATGCGTGTTATACTAAAGACCAGTAGTATTTTTAATATATGGGCCAAGGGAGTTAATGAATTATTGAATAAAAATATAAATTAACTTCCTAAAAAAGACAAAACAACCACAACACAACAAGAAAACATAAGACAAAGCAAGACACCAACAAGACTCACACATGTGCATAAGCACTTAGGGAAAACAACAAAAATAATAGCTATGTACAAGGAGAGAGGGGAAACTTAGTAGAATTGTTTTAGATATATCCCATTGATTAAGATATGAATCTCCTTTCCATCAAACTTTGGGAATTGGAAAAGAATTATGTTGCTTGCATTGAGTGATGACATAAGGGAAACTCTACAAAGCATCAAACTTTGTGTGTTTTCTAGGATTAACCCTATCTTCATCCCACTTTATAATAATTCCCACTCTTTTAATCTTATTATCATGGATTTATTATCAAATTATCTCTTCATTTTATATTTATGATCTCTCATAGTTCAGGTAGCTTGATTCCTTGTTTCTTAAAGCTCCATCAACTCACACAACTTGACATCCATGCTTTCATTTTCCATCAACTCCAGCTTGTAAATGAGATCCAAGGCTGGTAAATCAAGTTAAATATGTATTATATCTTATTTCCCATAAACAATTGTATATTTTTAGTTTCCAATGGCTCTTTTGGGGTGATTCTATCAGCCCAAAGAGATGTTTTCAACTTCGAGTGCCAAGTTATTTGGTTTTCCTCTAGTGTCCTCTCGATGATCCTAATTATATTCTTATTATTATAATAATATAGTATATTCCCTTCTATATAGTAGTTTTAAGAAGTGCTAAGATAAATACCATGTTTCAAATCCCACTCACTTGTCTTGATTCCAAGGAAAGCCAGTGCATTGTCTAAAATTATTATTGAAAGAGCCCCAAACCTTGTCACTATGGCTTCATAGATGCGTAAAAATAAAATTTAATTTTCTTCCTTGAGAGATAAATCCTCCAACCATATTGTAAATTAATATATATTACTCAACATATAGTAGTCAACACCCACTTGTGGCCAACACTAGAAGGTGGGTTGATTAGGCTTATGAAATCTCGACCCCATTACATAAAAGGTTGGTCTGCTTGTATTGGGTGAAGAGGAAATTTTCAAGATTTTTATTACCATTACATATAGCACATTTTTGAAATTTCATTACCCAATCATTGTTGTCTTTAAATAAACTAGGCCAAAAATTTCCAGCTCTCATAATCTTAGCAAATGTGGTTCTTGGAGCAAAGTGACCACCAGCTGGTCCATCATGAAACTCAAGAAATATTTTCTCAACCTGGTCTGATTCAACACATATCAATAATACACTTGATAAGTCCTTCATAGACAATACTCAATCAATAATTACATAATTAATAGATTGTAATCTAAAGTACCTTTTTTTGGCTCTATCTAGGACTTATTGACAGTCACCAGTTTGAAGAAAATGGATCATTTCTTGTGTCCAACTCATTATTTATGAAGATACAAATGTAATAGGATCATCATGAAGTGATAAATAAGCCTCTTTTTTTCCATCAAATATTAATCAAGGTGCTCACATAATCCCTTGCCTTTCACTAGCTTGGTTATCTTGATTTCTGCATAAGTATATCTTACCTCATAGCCTTCCAATCCTTGACCAAAAAAGGTAATAGGTTGCTCCATGTTTTCTTCATTTAATTGAGTAATCATTTTAGAGATTTAATAATCATTTCCAAAGGTATACAAGTTGTAATCCTTTAATAAATTAGGACTTTCAAGAGTTTGGGCTTGAGAAATAGCTTACTTGATTTCTAAAAAACTCTCCTTTCTCCTTGTCCAATTAAAAACTTCATCTTTAACTAGCATTTAGCCTAGAAGATTGATTAGATTGGAAAAATTATTAATAAACCTCCTTATGAAATTAATTTTTCTAAATAAACTCTTCAAACCTTTCTTATGTTTGGGTAAATTCAATTCCAAGATTATACTCACCCTTTTAGGATCTATGTATAGGCCTTTTTTTGAGACAATGTGTCCCAAAAGTTTGCCTTCATGGATATAAAACATACACTTATTTGGGTTAAGAGAGACTAAAAACTCTCTACATCTCTCAAAAATATGCCTAATATTATTCAAATGGTCTTTTTCATCTTTAGATAAAATTATGATATCATCAAGATACACCAACACTATATCATTTATTAGACCTTGAAAATCCATATTCGTTACACGTTGAAATGTCACACCAACATTAGAAAAACCAAAATGATTTTTACTATAAGAATATGTACCCCTTTTATTAGTAAATTTTGTCTTATATTAGTCACTTTCCTTTACCAAAATCTGATTATACCTTAAGTATCCATCAAGGAGTGAGAACCTTTCACCACCTGTCACAACTCTTAAATTTTGCTCCATGGAAGGAAGAGGATAATGGTCCTTCAAAGAAACTCTATTCAAATCTCTAAAGTCAACACATATCCTTATTTACCCATTCTTATTCCTCACCAATAGTAAGTTTTCATTTAAAGATGAATGCTTAATAGGAAAAATGATCTTAGACTCACTCAACTTTGTAAGCTCATTTCTCATGAGAGGTTCAATCTTAGGATTGATTGGCCCTTGCCTTTGCTTAATAGGCTTAGAATTATCATCTAGTTATATGGTATGTTGAGATAAGTTTGGATCAAATCCTTGTAAATCACTATAATTCCTTGCAAAGACATTAGTAAATTCCTTGCATAACTCAATGAAAGCATATCTTTCTTCTCTAGTACATACCTTCCCAAGAGCAAGCAACTTATCCTTGAAGATTTTCACCCTCTCATAGTTTTATTTATTAGTATACATTCTTACCTTTTCCTTATTAAACTAATCATCATCATTGAAGATACTCTCAAGTGTGACTAAGCCCTTAGGGAGCTTGTTTATCTTCAATTGTACAATCTGCCTTCCATATTGTTGTTTTAGTTTGGACTAATTCTCTAAGGAAAAATCAGCCTCTTCTTGTAGAAAAAGAGATATTTTTTGGTCACTATAAAACACTTCAAAATTAGTGACATTATCAGGTATAGAGGGCCTTATAATCACTTTGAGATGAAGCTAGTTCTTATCTTCTCTTATCCCTTTTGGAACATCAAACTGAGCTCCAATTGCTACTAACCTATCAGGATGTTTGTTATCATCTCTTGGTATAGATTGAATGTTGAAAGATTTGAAATATTCCAAAATATGCCACACTCTATGCTTATATGACTTTAGTAAGGAGTTCTTAGTCATATTTTAGCCTCTTATTTGATTCACAACTAATTCACTATCACCATAAACCTATAACACTTTCAAACCACTCTTTCTACCCCACTCAAGACCATGAATTAGGGCCTCATATTATACCATGTTACAAGTACAATTAAAGTGAAATATAAAAGTAGAGTAATACCTTTCCTTGGATGGAGAAACAAACATTGATCTACCAACTGATCTAATCTTGCTTCTTGATCCATCAAATAATAGCTACCACAAACCATCCATACTTTCATTTGGCTTCATGAAATTTTGCATGAGAAAATCCTTATTCATGAAGGCAATACACTCCAAAACCAGCTTCCTCTATGAATTTTTAAGGATCATGTTCATAATTCTTAGCTCCCCATTCATCTAGATACAAATTAGAAACTCTTTAAAGAGAATAAGTTGGGGATTGATCCATGTGAATCTCCTCCTCATATCGAGAATAGCATAATTGATATTTTAAAACCTTAGGAATGTATGGATCTAAATGATTTTGATGAATAGGCTCTGATTCAATATTTACCTTGGTACCATAATCTATCCTAAAAACCATATATGATCAATTGGCTACCAAGTATCCACCTATATTGGCTATAAACTCTCATGAAAAATGAAGAGAAAATTATGGAGGTAAATATACAAACAACAAATCATGAGGGAAGGACAAGCATGTAGAATAAAATTAAAATCCTTGACAACTCTAAAGGTCTTTGTTGATGATCAGTCTAATTGTAGAACTCTTTAAGCCATTAGTTCATACTTCAGGCCTAGTTTATCTGCTATTGACTTGGGCATAACTAAAGTACTAAATATACTATATATGATGTAATTTTGAACTAATAAATCACCAATGATCAAGGATAGATAAAAAGGAGGATTATTATAAATTTTCTTCACTTGTCCATCAATCTATTGAGTTCCATTCACCAAGACAACATTTTTAGTTTTAGTTGATCCAACTTGTTTACCTAGTCCAAGCAATTATTTTTAGAGCATATCCTTTTGTCCCAGTATTTTAAATGAGTCCCATAATTAAATATTCATCTTTAACTTCTTCATTTTAACCACATTAATATAAAAATTATTAATCTTGAATTTCTCTTTAGAAGCACTAGTACATTGTGGTGTAGCATGTGAAGATGGTTGTGTAGGAGCTACCCTTGTATTCTAAAAATTCTAATTTTATTCTACCTTAGGAGATGAGTTTTATCCACCTACTATTTTGGGTGATGTAATATTCAAAACATGTCCTTGAGTTTCCCCTTATGTCTCTTTAACAACTCTCATTATAGATCTAGTGTTAGAGGACACACTAGCATTCACATTGTTTGAACTTCCCAAATGATTCATGGCACAAAACTCCCATTAAAAGTGATTTATAAGAGTATAATAAGATTTTAATTTTCCATTTTCCATTATATTTTTAATTTTCACCTCAAAATTGGAAACTTGAGGTGCTTGAAAACCTTGCATTATCATGGCTTGATTAGGCATTTCATTGGCATATGCAAATTCGCCTTGATTTTGGTTATATGAAAGATAACATGATTGTTATTAAACAAAGTTATTTTGAGTGGGAATAAGATATTTATAATATGATTGGGATTTAATATTGTAACTTTGGTAAATTATAACTTGAGTGATTTGACCTTGTCCTTGAGCATTACCTTGAAAAGGAGGTCTACTTTCTTGTCCAAACTAATTATAGGGATGATAAAGTATATAAATTTAAGCTTATTACCTTTTGAGGGAAACCAATTCATTTTTAACACATTTAAGAAAATTTTTGACTTCATGAATCTCATTGGTAGGGGTAAGGATAGACTTTTCTTGACTATTAAGAAAAGGAGCCAAGGTAGGTAATGCAACTTGATTATGAGGCTACAAATCAAGGAATAATGACATTGTTGGTCTAGGAGTAATATTCCCTACTTGAAAAATACAATTCTCAACATTAATAGATATATCATAGGCAAAAGGTAGTGTATTTACACTCTTGGATTGGATCATCATGGATTCATCACTATTCAATGCCTCTAGGTAGTACAAGAAGGCATAATTTGGAGTAGGTCTCATAAGGGTTGGGATCCTATCCCATGTCTTTTGAAATATAGAGTTAAAATATTGAATGAAATATTAAGGATCCCTCTTGATAGTTGTCAATTTCTTAGCTAATTACAAATAATCACTCTTCTCTTCAAACATCTTGGACATTGGATTTCTTAGTTCATCCCATCAACCAATGAAATTTTTAGGTAGAGTTCCATACCAATCTAAATTTTTCCCTTTGAAAAACAATTCCAATATCTTGATATCGACATTATCTTGAGTGATATTATGGATGTTTTAGAAGCTTTACATGTTTTTAATATGTTCAATAGGAGTAATAGGACCTTCCCCACTAAAATATGGAACACTCTTAAGGGCTACTCCAAGAATTTGGTCATATTAGGCAAGATTCAAAGGAGAGGATTAGGTAAAGGATAAAAAAGTAATGTTTATATCCATATTAGAATGTAGGCTATGTGTATTAGGGGTTGAACTAAGTAGAAACCTAGAATTATTAAACATCAACTCCATTGAATAAGGATGAGTATTTACAAATCTAAATCTTTTGACATAATACAAAGGCAATTATAGCAATAGACCTAATGGTTACCTTTGGCATGGTAATTAAGTATTGGTTAGCAATAAAAGAGTTGAAAAATTAGTGGATTTACCAGGTATTGAATGTATATGCTCTTGTAGCTACAAATATACCAAGACCAACACTAATATTGGATAATCTTTTAGGACTTAAAGTTCCACTAGGCATGACAAAAACTATTTTCACTTGGATTTTCACCTCTTGAGGATATGTATCAACTCTCCTCATCCATGTGAAATAATAGAAACATCTCACTTTCTATGGGTAATCAATTTGGTGAGATGAATCTCTAAAATGTCTAGTTCCCTTGATGCATTCCTTGAAACACTCTTTCACTTGTCAACTTTGCATGAAAAGGGTTAAGAAGACAAACTTAAAAAGATAAAATTTGATGCACAAATATTTAATTCCATCCTATTTATTGAACTTATACTACTTAGAACAAATCAAACCTTCTTTCACACAAAACTCATAATGCAAGATAGATTGTTACATCAATGTTTCATATGTTAGGTTCAAGAGGTATACTAATGTTTAGGAGGGATTATGAATTATAATTTATATAAAAATAATAATATACCACTTATACACACTTATAAAATAAAATAGAACACTAAAAAAGACCTCTAACAATTACTCTTTTGCACACTTGGTGAATAAGCAAGGATAACATGCTAAAAAAGATCATCTTCTACTAGATAAGACCAAAAATATTGCAAAAAAACATAATTTTAAAACATTTAAGTAGGAAAATTTACTTGTTTATTTCTTCAAGATTCATTCAAATACAAAATTTTCAAGGTTTTCACCATTGACCAATGGACGCTACTCCAAAGAGCCAAAAAAGTCATTATTTATAGAATTTAGGAGAGGGGTGAGAAAAGGGAAGTACAAAGGTCACTTGGACACTTTTCAAGATGATAAAATAGGTTAAATATTCATAATAAGGAGATTTTAAATGAACCATGAAATTTTAGGATGTACAAGTGTCCATACAAGTCGTGAAACTTATGAAAAGTGGCATTAAACTCCTTGTGTTGGCTCAAAAAATTGCCTTCATCATCCACACATATTTTAGCTTCCAAAAAATAAATATGGATAATTATGATGATTTTAATTATATGTTATTATTTTAGACATGCCTCTCCATGCATTGTTTTTAGTCCTACTCATCTGGAATCTCTTAGAAGTGAGCCATCATTGCCTTCAGTCTAAAAAACTCCTTTTTTAGTCACTCCTTACACTTGGCCTAAAACATGGCTTCAATTTTGCATGAAAATATGTATTATGGAGTGTATTACACTTTTAAATACTCTCCATGGACTTATAGTACTTAGGTAGACCTTAAAAATCCATCCACTTAAAGTTTTCACACTTCTCACTATCATGCTCACTATGCCAGTTTTGATTGGCTGAGATGAGAGCTATTCTTTAAACACTTAAGAATTTTTTAAAGTAATTAAATTTCTATATGTAGTTATAATAATTCCTAAGCCTTACCCCTGACATGATTTCATCTCTTTAATGTTCCTAGAACCAAAAAAACACATAAAATAGTCAAAAGTACCCTATTTTTTACCCTATCTATACAATTCGATATAGATCATATTGATGGGGAGTAGTCTGATAGAGTAATAAAAAAAATAATAATTCTTGACAATAAATTCTATTTGAGTAGCTTTCCAACTTCATTTCCTCCATCGAGTCTCTTCCAAGGGTTTAATAGGGTTTTAGGTCCATTTTATCCTTAATATTTGTTCAAAAATCCCTAATGTTGTAACTACCCAAAAATTCCACAAAAATGATTTAAATGACCCATAATAACCTCTCTAAACTCCTTTTTCCTCCATGTAAATCCTCAGAGAAGATATGAGCATTCAAAACTAGCCTATCATGCTTATTTTCACAATTCTTGCATACTTGGGTTATCTCTGGGATAAAACTACCATTTATATAGGTTTATATATATAATAAAAGATCAGATATGTCTAAAAACATCTCTTAAACATGTTACAACTAGAAATAACACTCACCAGGAGCTAGAAGTGAAGTTGGAACCCTAATTGGCTCTAGGTCACTTCAAGGCCTAATAGGCTTCACATGCACCTTGCTAGTTTTGGATATATAGAATAATATCTCATGGCTAGGATGGTGTCTAATGATTTTTAATATTTAATTAAATATTAAAAATTCATCATATAACTTCTCAAGAACTCCTTTTCATTTCTTCCTTTCATTCACCAACTAGACCTAATTGAAGCTTGTCTAGTTAGACTATGTGAAAGAGTGTTTTGATAATTTTGAGAGGTATGAGATTTAATTAGTTAATAATAACACATATTTAACCTTAATACACATAAAAAAAAATTCTTTAGGTTCTCCAATATTTCCATCAAGTTTCTCACCCTCCTTGGCTTCATTTGCTTGTTTTACCAAACCCTAATTTTTCTTGATTGGCTGACCTTTGAGACATAATAGTGAGATATATACCTCTTAACCAACTCAATTTGCCCAAAAAAGGCCTCTAAAAGAACTATTTTCTTGGAATTTTCACCTCCACCTAAGAATGACCTCCCAATGCTAACTCCAAGATGTTTAAGTTTATTAAATATTTTAACCACATAAAATTCATGATAAATAAACTTTTAATTGACCCAAAAACGCTCTTCTTCTTTGGATTATATGGGTTTCCTAATTCATCTTTACGGACTACCATCTTTGGCTAGTAGGAAGAGTAAGTGATCATATTTAAGGGGGTAATATAGCTTGTGAAAAAAATTTATCAATAAACCATGAAAATTTTAAAATTTTTAGTAAAACCTCTCCATCTTCCTAAGCAAGTTTGCCTCCTTACCCATAATTTATGCTCAAGACTGGACACTCAACTGTAGGTGCATAAATGGCTATAAAATGTCTAGGTAAGATTATTTCACACTAAAAAGAGTTAATGGAGGTAATAATGGATATAATTAATGTTTTAATATGATATTTAATCATGTTAACTCTAATTTTACCCTTTATATGCACTTTGAATTCATCAAATTGAGTTCTCCCTTCCCTAACTGTGAAACTCTATATTTGTATTCATGTAGGTGTGTGTGAGATGGAATTGAGATTGGTCATGGTATGGATAGAATACAATTGCATAATTTTTGTCATAAATCATCTAATAATACCTATTATATCCTTTTATGGTTTTAAACACCATCAAAACACCTTGTCTGGGTCATTGTCAACCTATTCTACTATAGGTGAACATTTTCCTGCAAGGGGATAGTTGTAGGTGTCCATGAAACTTGAAACACCATATTCCAACATCATACTAATTATAATCATGCATATTTTCACAATATTAAAAAAATTTAACCATTATATCCTTTATATAATTCTTTTTTTCTCTTCGGATGCCAAAAAGGTCATTTAAACTCAAAACTTGTAGAAATTAGTGCCAGGTTTTAATGCTTTTAAGGGCATATTTAGGACCCTAAATAACCACTTTCCATCAATCCTATTTATCCAATTTTTTTCATATCTCTTATTCATGATATAATATATTATATTTACCTATTTATATTCTTTATAATTTTTTTCAAACATGTTATTGGATAACTACAAAACCCCCTGGACCTTTATTCTCACATTTTAGGGAAAATTTCCGTAAAGCTATAGTCATCATCTTTAGAAAATATTCTCATAGTTGTTTACCACCATATAAATTTAAATAGGGTTTTTATGCCTCCACCACATGTTATTATTTGAAAATGACCTTACCATTTTCTAAATTTTCAATTCAAAGGCCTTCATAGCTCTGAGGTACCACTTATAGGTGGTCATTCTCACACACATGTAGTAAAGTGGACTTAAGTAGTATACAAGATACCAATGTTTATGAACCTTTGTTCTCTCATAAAGTACTAAAATTCACATTTTTAACAATATTAAATATTTAAACTTATCCCAAATTCTTCACCTTCAGCATGATATCATTAAGAAGGAGTCTTTTAGGTGTGCATTTGTTGTATGTAGCTAGTAAAAATGAAATGAATCAATATGTGTGGATGAAAGGCCTAATGGGTATATAAAACTCATTTTAAATCCCTAAAATACATTATTTTCATTAAGGAGGTATGAATTCAATGTTTAAAACATCTATCCCAATGTGAAAATATCTTGCAAACATCTGGAACAGAGCAGGTATGGGTATCTCATAATTATTTATTATGATGAATGAACTTCTAATGAGTCTTTCACTTCCACAAACATCCAAATGAAATATATACAGATATTAATGAATATTAAAAATGATACACCTTCATTACCATTTCATGAACAAACTAAACAAGCTCCATACATGTGACTGCAAGTGGGAAAGAGTGAAGAGATGACTATAGGGAATGACAAGATGGGAAGTTTCCCAAAGCATGATATGATGAAAAAAAACATGAAATTAAGTGATAATATGTATTTTAGACATATTTAAAAACATATCCTATTCACATGAAACCTTTGTAGAAGACTAACATTCTGAAATAAAGAAGAAAATGATTGAAGCTCCACAATGGTGAAACCTTCCTGTAACATGAGACAAATTTCTCATAAAAACACCATGAAACATGAAAATAAACATGGATATTATCTAATGAAATATAAAACATCCTCTATAGTAAACATCACCAACTAGTTCATACAGACTTGTCCAAAATGGAGTAACACATATAGGGTATAGGAAATAATGAGTAGAAAAACATAGTCAACTTGTAAATGATGGTTCATAAAAAATGGTTGACCAATACTTTAAATATTATTATTTAAATTAATTTATATGAGTTTAATACCACATTCCAAAATAATCTAACTTGAAACCTCTTCAATTATCTATACTAAGCGCAAGCCTACTAGTCATATCTGTGTGTTTAGAAAGGCAAAGAAGGAGCAAAATAGTTTTATCTTAAAAATGGAACTTAAAGAGCATATAAAGTGTGTAAATTAACCTAAGGAATATTAATATATGTTACACAACCATTTCCTATGTGTCACCCTTCCTCATGGGCTATACAAGTGCCAAACTCCCCTTTTTTAGTTGATTACTTGATCTTTAGATAGATAACCTACAAGATTCTAATTGAACTGACATCCCTAATAGGTAATATGACCTATGGGTCTTTTAAAAATAAAATGACACTTGGACACTTTGGGAACCATTCTAGTTGCATTTATGACCCTTAAAAGTCCATTAAATGAGCTAAAATGACAAATAAACTTATTATACCATGATTAAGGATAAAAAGGCATTAAAAACATCAAATGTATTATAACATACCGTAACAAAAATTAATATACTCCTAAAACATCTAAAAATAAATATTTTTACCTATAGGGTTCTAAATTTGACCTAAAAAGTCAAATTTGATCAACAATTATAATGCTAAAATCTCTTCACAAATCATTTGTGTATTGATTATTATATTATTCATATTTGGATTAGCCTCATTTGATAGGCAATTAGATAGTTTCAATATCATGAGGTTAAGTTTTATGGAGTGTTCTTGAGAGATTGGAGGAGTTTTACCACCATTGTTGATAAAGACAAGAATGTTTGATCAAGGGGAGAACATGCTTGGAGCCACTCTTGAGTGATGGAATAGATTTTGAAAGGTAATTAGTATTGCTTTCTTTAATTTTGTTCTTCATTGTCACTTTTAAGCCCCACATGAATAGTTTGGCTTGATATGTTTAGTTCTTTACGTATTTTTCTTTTATTTTTGAGATTAAGGCTTGACTAATCATTTCTTATAATATACTCTACATTTTGGCATGACTAGTGGGACCTAATGCATCTTACATATCAAGAAGGCAAATAGACAAGTCTTAAATTAATATTTGAATTCTTGAAACTTGTTGAATTTGTTTTTATAACTTTGTTTTGTTGTATTTCATCTTCACAAGTTTACACAAAGACCTTTAACAGTCTTCTATAACTGGTGATGGTCATGAACTAACCTTCAGTGGTCATATATAACCATCAACAGTCATTATGTGCATAAAAAAACCATCATCAGTAACTATGTAGGGCAATAAGATAATAATCCATCTTCTAGAGTTTGGATTGGGGTCATACGACTTTATTTTTGATGATTCTTTTTTTAAACCGCATGTTTTCTCCTAAATTTTTAGAATATGCTATCAGTTTACCTTCAAGTGGCATAGTTTTTTAACAAAATCAAGTTGTTAACTAAGTCTAATCTAACAAGTTTGATTCTTGAGGTTTTACCTTTAGGTCGATAGGTGTTTACTTTTCAAATTTACTTGCCTCAAACTTAAAAGAGCTTCAAAGGCAAAGGAGGTTATCTAACTTTTTATGTAAGGCCTATTTGAAGAGTACCAATTCATATTTTCTTAGATATTTTTAAACCTTATTTTGGGATGTTTAAAAATAATTACAAAGCATTTCATTTGGTGATTAACAAAAATTTTAGGGTGTTTTATTGAATAGTTTTTGTGGTTGTTTCTTCCAAATTTACAACTTAAGGCCAACAAGGCAAATAACATCACCAATTTTTTTTAATTTAAGTGCTTTAAAATTGAACACATTTCAAAGTTTGTCTTACATAAATCATTGATTTATTAGAATTTATTGGCAAAAATAATGTTGTGGGTGTATGATCTCCCTTCGTCCCCTATAGAAAACTTATGGAATCAAAAGCACCATATTTATTTGAAAGTGCCTTAGTCCAAAGGTGTTAAATAGAAGTTGTGAAGGCTCTTCCAAAGATCCACTTGTCTTGGGTGATCTAGAAACAACCTTTAACTATATTTTACTTGGTTTTTTATTTTTGCATCTTGGCTTGTGAGGGGGACTTCATTAGCTCCCATAAGTTATTTAGGGAAGTTTTGACCCAGAGTTTCATCTCCCAACATCATTTTCAACCCCTTTCTATGGGGGTTATATAAATTGGGATCACCTCATTAGGATGGTATTTTGAGTAGTTAAACCATCTCCTATCACTATGGCTAAGCCCAGGATGTATGGTCATGTTGGATAGTGCATTACACTAAGAATGTGATGGATGTAGTAGTTGTAAAAATGGAAAGACATTTTTATAATAAGCCATATGACATGTACACAATTGATGTGTTGATTCTCTTTCATTTTAATATGAAATATTGTGCATCTAATCCATTTATAAATGTTCAAAAACTAGCTAGTTTAGTTAACCCCACTTTGCCACACCTTGTCAGTTTAGGGATTAGGATGGTTAATTAGTTTATTTGTATTTTTATTAGATTACTTGATCTTGTTTTGTGTTAAAAAATTTCTTGTTAACCAAATATAATAACCAAACACATTGTCAAAAAAATTCTTGAATAAGGAGGCATTACGATGTCTAAGTAAAAATCATATTTTCCTTGTTCAAATTATCATCTAAAACATTGTGTCATATCTTCCATTTTTGGTGTATTTATGATGACCATTTAAGTCTAAATCATTTGAAAAATTTTATTAACACCCTCATTGATAATTTAACTTTTAATTTGGAATTTTTTTAACTTTAAAGGTTTATGTATTAATTTGGTTTCACCATTTGCACTTGACTTGTTTTAACTTGGGTTCAATTTCCCATTTGAATTGAGGGCCATTTATAGACTCATCATCACATTATCCTCTTTGGTGGAGTTAAGTCATATTTCATATCACTTATGCTTTGAGTCATACAACACATTTTAGACTACCATTCCTATTACCATGTGGTGATGTTATGCCACCCATTTGGTTTTAGCTTTATACTTAGGAGGACTTATTTCATGTTTTCTCATCATGAATTTCTTGGTTCACATTGTGTCATTCTTAATTCGAAGGGCTTTATTCTATTTTTCTAGTAGCAACTCATTAAAGTTGAACTAGATTTTATGGTATTGGCATATCACAAAAGTCTACATTTTAGTGTACAAGTCACACTCTATATTTTTGAGTTATCATACCCTCTTACAATTTATATGATTTTAAACCTACCCAAGGTTGAATAATTTTGTGAACACGTTCTTCTAATTATGTGTGGTTCTAATCCACCCTCATTTTATAGTCTCTTTGGTACCTTAGTCACTTATTTTGAAGAAAGATCAAGTCTCATACCTTGTTTAGATGTTTGAATAACATTGATCCAAATATAGTCAAATGTATAGAATAACCTTTTAAACAATGACACTAAGGTAAAATTACAATAGGGTTTTTTGTGACCCTAGTTATGAGGTTGATTATTATCATGGAGGACAAAAACATTATGTCTTGTTTGAGAATGTCACTCTCTTTGAGCCTATCTATTGAAAGATAATCCCATTTATGCTAATTATCATATTTCATCATCATCCTTCCCCTTTAATTTGTGCACTACACTTAAAGGTTAGCATCTTAGGATGTCCCCCTTCACCTTTGATTTTCATGACACACCCAAAGGTCACTATTTTAGGATATCCTCTTCTGATTTATACTCTATGCTATAAGGTTACCATCTTAGGTTATCCCCCTTCACCTTGTGTGAGTGATCATGCTATGAAACATGTAAAGGTTACCATTTTAGGATATTCTAGTTCAGATTGTGCAAGCAATCAAGATCTGAGACACATGAAGGTTACCATTTTAGGACCTCATCCTTTGGTTTACATGAGCAACCAAGCTATGAAGCATCTAGTCATTACCATTATAGGTTCACCACCTTCATCTAATGAACTTATTGTTGAAGAACTTCCATTTTATGAACCAATTATTTTTTATCCCTTTTTCAATAGTTTGATTTTTGGAGAGCCCATTATTGAACCAAAAACCATTATTCCCACTAAACCAAATGTTCCCCACTTTAAAAATTTTGTGCTAATATTCAAGCCTCAACAAGAACCATTACCTATTCAAGAAACATCTTATGAGGACTAGAATGTGTTTAAATTTGATATTTTACAACCAAATGTGAACCAAAACCCCAATGTTATTATTGAAATACCCATTTGTGATAAGTCAACCTATGATGAATCACCTATTCACATGTTACCTATTTTTAAAGAGCCTCATCTCATTGACAAGCTAGTCTCTATAGAGTTATCTTTTGATCTTTACCCACTCATTGATGAGTCTCCTTTTGATAGACAATATTCTATTGAGTCATTAGTTGAGTGGTTGTGTCTCTTTGATGGGCTTCACTTAGATGAGCTAGTCTATGTTGAACCCTTCTTAGATGAATAAATTTTTATAGAGCCCATTATGCCATCATAGGCCATTATTTGTTCAATATCAAGCATTCAATAGAGCATTATTATAAAAGAAACCATATCAAATTAATAAACAAAATTAGATTTAAGTTATATTTTTAAATTGACATTGGATTTAACATCAAAAACAAAATCAAAATTAGTTGCAACATTGGCTTTAGAGTCCCTTGTATCAAAATAAAATTAAAAAATAGATTATTGTATTGGTTGTTATAACATTGGTTACAATTACCTTATGTATTGATTTGAATATATTTGTATAATATAAACCATATCTAATGAAGAAAAAAAATTAGATTTAAGTTATATTTTTGAATTAACATTGGATTTAACATCAAAAACAAAATCAGCATTTGTTGCAACATTGTATTTAGAGTCCCTTATATCAAAATCAAATTAAAAAATATAGTATTGGTTGTTAAAACATTGGATACAATTACCTTATGGATTGATTTGAATATATTTATGATATTTTTACAATTTTTGAGGATGATTACTTTAGTATCGACATGGGTTCAACTAGTATCTTTTAAGAGGATTGTGATATCATTCATCATTCCATTATTCCCACCCACCATAGCCATTATATTGCCATTCCATCTCCCACAAACATTGATTGGGACTGATAGAATAACACTTTATTGAACTATATCCATGGTCACATACCATTTACAAAATATTAGGGAGGGTCAAGATCAAATTCATACAAAAGAAGAATAATCTTCTAGTGAAAGTTTTTTGGATGTGCTGGGGGATGATCAAAGAATAAACTCAGCATATTTTATTGAAACCTTTTCTAAGGCACTAGAATACAATAAAATACAAATGTTAACATATCTTCATGAAACCTTCTCAGAGGCACTAAAGGATAATCACGACAAATTCATTGGTGAAAACCTCATCAAGGTGCCAATAGCTGAGTATAAAATTTCTTCACCTAATACTAAAGACAATATCAAAGATTAAATTAATAAAAATTCCAATCTACAACATAATCAGATGGTATCTACTCTCAAGACTATGCAACAAAACAATTTAGTGGTCATACTAAGAGCATCTTCAAAAGTCTCGACCCCACCATAACCAAAATTTTGTTGAATCCAAAATTAGAAACATTACATGCGACTAAATGTTTTGATATTCATTTGTTTCCCATTCATTATACATTTCATTATCATCCACATATATTTATTACCTACTTTTATCATTTATCCTAACATTATTTACCATCATTGGCAGTTCTTTACTTTGTAAAGGCTATAAGGATATCTTGTCTTGATGTTTGAAGGAAATAAATTTAATGACCAAAGAAATCATGAACACATTATTTAGATCTAAATTTTCAGCAAGTCTTAACTAAGAAGCTCTTTCAAAAGGCTGTTGGATAGCATTTTTATAACTGATCATTTATGTTGTCTCACATATTAGCTAGGACATACATCTACATGTCAGTAAGAGTAGTGAAACCATTTTTAATTTTTCCAAATACCATTTGCCATTACCATGCCTGGTCTCCTGGGAGAAATCCTATAGACCATTTCACTATAGGCATTATTATACCATTATGTTCCATTTACCATGTTGTTTGAACTACATTTACTTGAGCTCTTTTATAACTATGTAGGCAACACTCAATTACTATTGAGGTTAGCTTGATCACACCTTTTCCATGCTTTTACAAATTTATGAGAAATTATTGAGTTTGAATGCTCTCACCATTTTGTGAGCAAACCAATCTAATCATTACTTGGGGTTAATTTTGTTGTCACTATAACCAATTATCTTCTGATCATTTTCATTATACCATTTCTTTACTATTAATCAAGGATTATTTTTAGCCATCCTACTTATCTCATTTTGATCTTGGTTCCTTTGGTTCATCCTACACTTTCTGTGGGGGGATTCCAATCTAGTTTCAAAAAAAATAGAATTCTGTGTTGAATGATAGTCTATGGTAGTAGTGTGACATTTGATTTGGAAAGTTATCTTTCATCTATCATCTTATTTGGTATCAATAATTATAACCACTTATGGGAAAATCAATAGTACCCTTGATTATAACCACCTTTGGGAAAATCAATATTATGATGTTGTTTCCTAATTATAACTACCTATGGGAAAATTAGGTATAATTCCTTTTTATCATGCATTATCACATCACCTGGTCATTACTATTATCATTTGCCTTAATGTTTACCTTTATTTGTGAACTTAATGTGACCTAGTTGGTTTTTCATCACCTTTTATGTGGGCAGAATTAATATGACTTTGGATTATTATCGCGTTATGTAGTCCATGTTTGATTCACATTGAGGTCAACTCAATCCCTCTGATCCTCACTCTCACCAATTTATGAGCATGTGCCATTGCATCTAGCTTAGCTATTTTATTGGAACTTTTACTCTTGGATGATCATCTCCTTGAATAGATAGTCCCACCTTGTGCATATTTTATCCCAAAAACACCAAAAACATTGGAAATAATTTATAAATACCAAAAAAAAAGATAATTGATCCACAAAAGAACAAAAATATTTTCTTACACTTTTGTAAATTTGTTTCCTCATGTTATTTCCATTTTAAAAGCATTTTATCCTACTGACTTTTCACCATGTAAGTTAGCTTATTTCACACACTTTTTGTTTTACAAGATTATTTTCTTGCATCCCACAACCTTGTCATTTTTTAAGACCAATCTCATTTTTAAAGTCTTCCCTTTTCTTCTACAACATTAATCATATGTTTTTAATCATCATCTTTTTCTTTCATCCCGCTTCCAAGGAGAACTACATTTGGCCTAAAGTTTATATTAGAACATGTATCCATGGAAATATGTAGGTAGCATCCACTATTATTGTACATCTAGAGTCAACTCATCCAACCCCTTCCTTTTCTTCTCTTTTTCAATTTTTTTTGTTATTGTTCCTCTTTAATTAGGGAATAATTATTGTGTCTTTAATCTTTGTTACATTTTTGTACAAAGTAACACTTCTATTGCATGTACATAAACAACTATTTTCAAACCACACTAGCATTTGCACCCTACTCAAGTTTGTGTGTGTTTATTTGAGTTTTATTAGTGTTTTGTTGTCTTTTCTTGGTGTTTTATTGTGCTTTTTCACATATTCATTTATTTCTTCTCCTCTTCTTCCATTTATTACTTATTATCTTTTCTAGTCTAATATTTCCCTATATGTTTTTACTTTTCTCTTTTGTGTTCAATAACATCTTGATTGTCCACATAGATCTTTATTATTTATATCTTGATCTCATGTATTTAAGTTGTTCTTGTTTTATTTCTAAAATTTCATGTTCCTACTTTAATCTTGATTTTTCATATCTTGATTTTAAGTTAGGTTAATTTATGTTTTTATTTTTCTTTGTCTTTGCTTTTTTGTTTAAATGTAAATAGTTATAACTCTAGTTTTGGTCATTATTGTACCATTATCTTTAGTTATAGGTATTTACATTTGAACTGGCTCAAAACAATTGGAATATTATGTCATTATAATTTATTCAAACTTATTATTCCTAATTTATTTTTGTATAACAAGCACATTGTGCTTAGGTTTCAAATTCTTAACATCAACATCACTTCGATGAACAGTTCTCAACACTATGCATAAACTAGGCTCAATAAGTTTAGCACCTTGACTCAATGTGTAGATGTGCATATCTTCACATAAATCATGAGTCTAATAAATATTTGGTCATTTTTATTCATCCTTCATTCCATTCTCTCCCATTTTTGGGTGAACTACATCAGCTTGAGGTCCTGTTAGACTATGCAGGTATCACTCAATTTTTATTGAGGTCAGCTCAACTATTCTTCATTCTTTTTTTCATCTCTTTCATTACTTTGTGAATTCTTATATTCCTAATTTTTTGTGTATTTTTATAAGCCATTCCACCATCACATCTATGTTTATGCCTACTTGATTTAATCTATGTTTTAGATTATATTCTTAAGCTAATTATTTACCAATTTTCCCATGATAGGGGACAACATCTGAACAATATCAAAATCAAATCATACCTATGGGGCCAAGTCCATTATTTATTATTTATCAATGATTGAAATTAGTCCCATTAAGAAACAACTATATTATAATGATCATACCTATCCCACTAGGTCACCTCTTATTATCATCTCTTTAGAGACCACATTTTTCTTTTCCTCTAATTCTAAGCTCTCTACACTACTACCCACAATGGTAATGTTTTGGTGTGAAAATTGTATTAGGATTGATCAATGCTATAAGCATGCATATTGCACTCTCAAATTAGGTGCATAAAAATTGTGTCCCTTACATTTATGGATTAAATCCTTCTTATTCCCCCCATCTTTGGGTCCCATTATACCTCTAATTATATTTTGATCATTGATGGTAAGCACACATGAAAGCATTATCTCTTTTGGATGTGATCTATTCCATGGGTTAATCTCTCACTTTCCCTCTATTTTTGAGAGTCCATCCTTCTCTTTCATCCTAGTATGTTCTCTCAAGGGGCCATCATGGGTCATTTCTAATTTCTTGTTGACAACTTTTTTCTTTAAAAAGATGTTGTTTCACTTGAATGTCTTGCTACACCTTCTCAAATAGGGTAAAAATGTATACATCTAATTCCTAACACCATTTTTTTTGAAATTTTAAATTACTTGAATTGCACTCAAATGCACATTTTAGGCCAAAATCCATAAATGTACTAAATGGTTCAATCTTGTCATATACAAGTGCCAATTTAGACTAATTTATCCCTAAATGGGGCAATGCATTTTATGAGATACCTAACTTTGATCAATTCATTTCAAGTCAAAATGATGATTTCACTTTTTTGTACTCTATATCACTCTTTTATTCTAATTTGTTAGTACACATCATGTACCTTTTTTGGATTGTGTTGGTAAAATTTTAAATGGTAATACACTTCCAATACATCTAATAATCACCTTAAAATTATTCATAAGTAAAATCACAACCCAATAATATGACTTTCTGACCGTTTTGATTAATTAAGGGCCAATTTCCAAGATTTTCACAAATATTGACTAATCTTGTTTATGGATAATTAAGTGAAATCAAGAGATTAAGTGGATTTACCATGGAGGTTTTTTATTATTTCAATATTGAAAATTTATTCTTAATATATACATCACCTAGTGGCATCATCTATGGGGTGGCATCCATAAGCCATAAATACATAAAATATCAAGATTTTGGGTCTCCCATGCCTCTTTAATGCCTTCCATGCCTAATTAATAGCCCTTGCCCCCAAATAATTATGATGATATTTATATATTTAATTCAAAATATTATATTAATCCATAGCCACACATCTCAATCTTTAGATGGATGGCCATGGTTGATCTTAGACCATTTCCAAAATCTATAAATAGGAGGGTATAGAACAAAATTTTTAAACTCAATTATTGTAATACTATAATGTTAAAATCTTTTCAAAACTATTTGTGTTTTGATTATTTTATTATTAATATATGGATTAGACTCATTTGATAGGCAATTAGATTGTTTCAATATCAAAAGCCTAGGTTTTATGGAGTTTTCTTGAGACATTGGAGGAGTTTACCACCATTTTGGATGAAGACAAGAATGCTTGATCAAGTGGAGAACATGTTTTTGACATATTTTTGAGAAATGGAGTCACTTAAGAATGTAATGGTTCAATTTTATCCTATTGTTATAGTAAAACCCTACATGAATAGATTGGCTTGATTTAACTATCTCTTTATGCATTTTTCTTTGATTTCTTAGACTAATGCTTGACTAATTAATTTTTTTAATCCACTCTACATTTTGGCATGCCTAGTGGGACCAATTCTTGACTAATGATTTTGAGATTCCATCCTTCTCTTTCATCCTAGTATGTCCTCTCGAGGGGACATTATGGGTCATTTCTAATTTATTCTTGATAACTCTTTTCTTTGAAAAGATGTTGCTTCACCTGAATGTCTCACTACACCTTCTCAAATAGGGGTAAAATGTATAAATCTAATTCCTAACACCATTTATGTTGAAATTGTCAATTTTACTCAAATGCACATTTTAGGCCAAAATCCATAAAATGTGCTAAATGGTTTGATCTTGTCATATAAAAGTGACAATTTAAGCTAATGTATCCCTAAATGGGGCAATGCATTTTATGAGATACCTAACTTTGATTAATTCATTTCAAGCCAAAATGATGATTTGACCTTTTTGTGTTATGGATAACTTTTTTATTCTAATTTGTTAGTATACATCATTCAACATTGTTATTTTATATTGTGAACATCCTAAATGGTAATATGGTTCAAATGCATCTAACATTACCTTCCAATTCTTCTCCATTCAAATTAGGACCTAGTAATATGACTTTTTGATCATTTTGATTAATTGAGGGCTAATTTCCAAAGATTTTCAAAAATATTTATTAATATTTTCTAAGGTTAATTAATTTAAATCAAGATCTTAAGTGTATTTTCAATGGAATTTATTGATTATTTCAATATTGGAAGTTGATTCTTACTATCTGCATCACCTAGTGTCATCATCTATGGGGTGGAATCCCATAGATTATGTCACTAGGTGATGAAGATACTAAGAATACATTTTTAATATTTATATAATCAACAACCTCCATATAAAATCCACTTAAGCTCTTGATTTTAATTAATTAGCCATAAACAATATTAATCAATATTGTGTAAATCTTGGAAATTGGCCCTCAATTAATCAAAATGGTCAAAAAGTCATATTATTGGGTCATATTTTGACTTGATAATAATTATAAGGTGATGTTAGATGCGTTAAAACAATATTCCCATTTAATATGTTTCCAATAAAAAATAAAAAAGGTACATGATGTGTACTAATGGGTTAGAAGAAAAGAGTGATGCAGAGCATAAAAAGGCAAAATCATCAGTTTAAATTGAAATGAATTGATCAAATTTAGGTATCTCATAAAATTCATTACCAAATTCAAGGATAGATTATCCTAAATTAGCACTTGTATATGAAAATCTCAAACCATTGAACATTTTTTATGGATTTTGGCCTAAAATGTGCATTTGAGTAAGATTGACAATTTCAACACAAATGGTGTTAGGAATTGGATGTCTATAGTTTGATCATCTAAGAGTCCCCATTGGTAGCTAATGAATTAAAATGTCCATCTAAAACCATCTCCATATTGCTCAAGTATAGTATTGAAGATGAGTTGGGTTATATACGTGTTCAAGGTATCAAGAGGACTAATTCAAGCTTCATAAAGGACATAAAATGATTGAAGATATCTCAAGGAGGTAACTCACTACAAGTTAGTAGTCCTAGTCATCTAAATAACACCTAAAACCATAACTGATAATAGTTAGAGTTCCACCTTAGAGTGAAAAAGAGGTTTTGAATAACCATGGAGTTTCACCTCAATAAGGTTAAAAGTGTCTTAAGTGAGACTATATCAATGAAATCAAGAAAATAAATGAGCACTAAGTCAATATAGTAATGAGAAGCACAAACGAGAAGAGATGAGTAACTTTAAGGTTTTATTTATTGGCAAAAAAAAAATGTAAATTTATGGAAGTTAAGGTAATTGGTGTTCCCTTGTATCTCCTCCATTCAATCATTATTGTGACAAAACTCATGACCTTTCAATCAATGGATATTATTGAATAAATAATAAGTTTTTTAACCCATCATTAACCATGTAAATACAACTCTCAACATGTCTCAGTCCATATAGGGGTTAGACATTCATATACAATAAAAGGCTCAAGTTGAAATGAAGATTTCAATTATAGGTGATGATAAGAAATATGAGAAAGCATGTTCAATGTTTGTGTTTTGTGTCAAAAATACTACATTGCCTAATGAGAAGCAGAAGAGAGCCATCACCCACATGAGAAGACATATATCACTTCTATAGACTATGTACTTTTGGTAAGTCAAATAAGAAGAAGATAAGTGATTGTAAGTGTTGGAGGATGGTGTGTTTGAAAAATATTTGAAACCTAATTAAAGTTTACCAACTTAGAGTTCAAGAATAATGATATGGTAAATTATTCCAAGGTGAGGTTGAAAACTTAGTATACAGATGTATAAAAACCTAATAACACCTATAGTCAACCCTACTAGTATAGGTGCTAAGAAATTTGAATCTTTAGATGAGAAAATGGTATTGAAAAACCCAAGACATAGTAAGGGATGATGGATCTAATGCCATCATGTATGAGTGGAGATTGAGGTCTTAGGTAAATAGGAATGAAAAATAAACATTGAATTGGTCATCTATAGCCAATACCAATAGGTAAACATAGTAAAAAGTAAGGTGACAGTGGTCTAAAATTATTTAGAAAAGTTAGTACATTGATGAAGAGTGAGATATGGTATGAAGGAATGAAATAGGTCTATCCAATAGTCTAATTAAATCAAATAAAGACAAAGAAATTAGATACAATACTTAAGCATAAATCACCACCTACAAGTTTTCCAATTCTAAAACATACCCTATAGTTATGTTTGGTACTTTGAAAGACTAGCTATGATGCTTTAAGGATAAATTGCCTATTCATAAATGAGCATGGAGTATGTGATAAAAAGTAATGTCTTAGTGATATAAATAAAATTTAAATATAGTGAGACAAGTTTCTTAAGGTACATCAGCACCTATAGGGGTTTCAAAGTTGATACTCACCTATAGCTACCTTCTTGTGATTCTAACATGGTATTGAAGATAAAGTTAAACTAGTGTTGACTTAAAGGACTTATAAGTTAAATAAGGTTAGGAGAGTTGTATGAAAATAATAAAATGGTTTAAAAAATCTTGAGAGGATATAATATAGTCAATAAATAATCCTATGATCTCAAATGCACAACTACTACCATCCTTAGCTGGCTCACTTAGAGAGAAGTGATTAGAATCATGTCTCAAGGCAATTGGTGGATGGATTAGAGTTTATGATAACCATATAAATATAATAGTTAATTATAAATTTTTAATATACCTATACATAATAAATCATCCTCTCACTCAGCCAAGAAGGAAGACTAACACCTACAGCCACCTCTTAAGAAGGTTGGATTTCATAGTGGTGTTAATAAATCAAAGGGTTTAAGTCATTAAAAGAGGATTAAAACTATAAAAATATGAAAATAATATTATATATGAGGTTTTCCTAATCAATTAAGGATATATTGAAGCTAAATAAGTAAATATTGACTTTATTTAATGGGACCTAAGCAAGAAGTCTAGTTTACTCTCAAGCAAACGTAGTCAGTCATAGAATGGGGGAAATAGGTCAGGGTTTAAAAGACAAAGGTATTTAAACATGTTTTTATTATGGTTATAATTTATATACGTATTTTTAATTTTAAATAAATTAAAATATCACACTAATAAATCTCTGACTATCTACATGGTCTTATAAGATCATGACCGCCTACAATTATATATAGAGGTTATAGGAGATTGACTATATAAGGTTCTAGCATTAAAAAATGATTAATACAAGTGAAAATAATGTATTAAAATAATATGAGGGTGATATAAACACTCATAAGTTTATCATAATGCTCAAGGGGTTCATAATAATTCTCAACTAGAGATCTTCACCTACAACTATGCCCTTGGAGGTTTAAGCTAGAAGTGTGATGAACTAAAAAGAAGAGGGCTTATTTGGTATTTAGAGTTGATATATATACATCCTTATTGAATTTGGATGATGTATAATTAAATATAAATAAAACTTTTATCATCTAATAAGTCATTCATTATGAAAATCTTCACCTACAACTAATTTTTACAAGGTGTGAGCTAAAAGGAAGAGATGGGAAGGTATAACACCTTGATAGCTTGTAGAGTTGGTGAAGTGAGTTGGGAGGATAATAATTATGTTTATATGATTAAAAATACATTATAAAATATTAATTTACACTCTTAAACTTAAACACAATAGTGATAAATCAACTCAGTCACAGACCTATTGGAAACACAAGTAACCTAAGCCAATATTTAAGAAGGTTCTAACTTTTGAGAATCTACATGTAGAGTTAGGTTCTAAAAAAAAGTAAAAATAGTATTAATAAATAGTTTAATATTTATATTCCAACATTAATTCCAAATTATTAATGTAATTAGGCACTATTTTTTCATAGACCTCCTATAGTCATAAACAATCAAAACTTAGGCAGCCACTAGCAAATTTTGAGAAAAATGCATCTAAAAGCCTCTACAGGTAATATCCAACTATGAAACTTGGTAAAAGTGATTTTAATGAGGGGTTTTATCTATAAATAATATTATTTAGGTCACATAAATAGTTTAATCATCTACTATTTTATCACAGTCACATGTTTGTCTGTTGACAATCACCATTGGAGCTCATAGGGATTTTTGAAGAGTTACAGGTTTGATAGATGTTTTTGAAATTAATTATAGGTTTTTAAGAAATAATATATTATATTTAAATCCATAATATTATTTTTGAGGTATTTCATACTCATGTTTTTAATTTAAATGTCCTTAAGGGAAAGTTTAAGAAGAAGAAGCTACACAAACATATATACTAATGGTGAAATCCATATGAGTAGAGTGTTATTTGAATACATAATCCAATTTTTAGGAAAAATAAAATATATGTTAGAATAACATGTAAAAATATCATGATGGATAAATATCATGGTTAGTAGATAAAAACACCAAACCCAACCATAGGGGTTACACTGGCTTATATTGCCAAGAAACCCTAGGGTAGAGAAATAAGGAGTTTTGAAATAATTGAAAAGTTTTAGAAGTTTTAAAATGAGTCTAAAGAGGATAATATGATTATTTTTAACCCAAAACACCTATATAGGTCACTCAATACTCCAACACCCAGATTAGGCCTAAAAGCTCATTTTAGGCCTAGAAGGCTTATATCACATTAAGGCACCTTCAGACCTTCCAATGCAAGATGATTTATTAATATGATGTGAGAAGTTTTTTCACATATTATAAAGGTACTTTAAATTACTTCAATTAAAATAAATTCCATTTCTAGTCCTTAGGGACCTATTCAAATTATATAGTCTACACACTCATTTTGACCCACCTATTTGAATGCTCATATTTTTCACCACATGAGGAACTAGACCAAATTATCCTAGAATTATTTTAATACCACTATTTACTTGAAATAAAGTAAGTACTTATGTTTATTAAGTATGTTATCTTCATTAATCATTGATAAGACTATAAGTAAGTCTAGAATGCATGTAGAACCCTAGTAGTAATCTTCTCTACGTATGTATTTTTGTACACCTTTTACATGGGAAACTAAGATTCTCAATAAAATTTATGGGTTATATATAATAAATATACATGGAAATAATTTATGTTTTTGAGGCACCATACCTTATGAACAATCATTAAAATGGTAAGCCTATATGAGCTGCCAAAAGAGCCCATTTTGACCATTTTTGAGTTTTTGAGATCATAAACACATGAAATGACCTATAATTAATTGGAAATAACCTATATCATATGGGTAACTCTCTCTAAATCTCATTTTTTAAACTATTTTTAAGAATAAATTGGCATGTGTGGGTTCTTATGAGGCCTAAAATAGCCTAAAAATGCCCATTTTTGTAGGCCTTAAAAAGATGAAATTGTATAAATGAATGGAGGAAGACTAATGGGAAATTAATAACAATTATATGTCACTATGATCCATTCATATGGGTTTATATGGTGATTTTTTGAGATAAAAATCCAAAAATCTAAGTTTTTTAATGATTTGTGAATGGTTGTAGGTATAATGGAGATTTATACCATTATTACAGGTCTTTAAAGGTGGAATAAAACTTCATTATATTCCTCATAGTAATGATATGGATGCTTTAAATCCTTATTCAAGTCCAAAAGTGTTGCTCATGGTGATGAAATGGCCTTGAAAGCAAGTTTTAAAGTAACTAGTTGAAGATGGCTCGAGCTTGAAGACCTCCATTAATGGAGTCCAAGAGATTTTCAGGGTCCATGGTGAATTTTTTAGGTTGGAGGAGAAAATATGAGTTTTGAATAAAAAAATAAAGCACAAAATAGTTAACCCTCAAAGTTAGTGCAATCATCAAATTTTAGGGTGACTAGCCATATTGCCAAGTTGCTTCTATAAGTCAAGTGGATATGGGGTGTAGAAATCAAGTGGAGGAGTTTTTTGGAGTTGAGTTTCAATTTGGAGCATTTAATGAAACTTATATATTTTTGGATGCCTTTCTCAAGTTATTTGATCATGATTTCATCTTCCTCAAAGCAAATTTTGTCCTCTAATGCCTTTTTAGGCCAATGGGAGAGCTTGAAGACCTTTTTGACCTTGGAGGGTTAATTTCCTAAGTGAGATTAGTGCCTAAATGGTTTGAAAGTTATTGAGACTCATCTACCTCTTCCTCTTCTTTTTTGAAGATCCTTGGTGGGTGGTTGAGTAACATTTATTGATTATTGAAAGATTTCTTCTCCTCTCCCTTTCCTTTTCTCTTATATATCCATTTTTCTCTTCATTGTAAAGATAGAATCTCATTTGAAAAGGCAAAACCTATCAAATTTTTTAATAATAGACTATTGAAGTAATAAGACAATGTATTTTACCTATGTCTCTACCTACATCTAGTGTTTTAGATAGCTTGTGTATGATTACTTAGTGGAGAAGTATTCTTCCTTGGTGATTATCCTTCTTTCATGCCTTTTTATAGGTATTTCAATGTGTTTGAAGGTTTTAATTTGTGCCCTTTTGACCATTGATGAAGGTATAGTGTGAGTTTTGATACTCCATGCTTCATATCTTGTTTAGGGAACCTAGTTTAGAAATATTGATGCAAATGACCAATTGAGATATTGTGTGAGTAAGGGTTATCTTTGAGCTAACTTAGTGTTATTTTCAATAAATTTGTAGTGTAACATAATTTGATGTATCACCCTTTGTATGCTTTCAATGATCTCATGTAGCCCTTTTACCCTTTTCCATGTCAAAAATAGTAGTTTAGGTGATATAAAAATAGGAACCAACCTTCTTTGGAGGTTTAACCCCATCATCAGATACCCATAGCCTAGGTCTGATCCCATTTTATAGCCAAGAGTGAGATATCTTGATTAACCCTCTCATATGGTACAATTTTATGCTACAACAAGAACACACAAACTATTCCAAAGGCACTTATAGGAATATTAAAAAAATATAAAACTATTTACAATGTGTACATTGGCACTTAGGGAGAATAAAAAATATAAACTAATGTGTCACAACATTTGGAAGAAATAAAATGTAGCTAACTTACCCTAATTAACAAAATATAAGGCCACCTAAATAAAGCCATTGACTGGTTCTATAAAATAACTTCCTTTTCTTACAAATATAGAATGTTTTTCAGGTTTGATGGTAGACAACCAAATGTGGAGAAGGATTGGGTTCTCAATAAACTATGGACCACTTCTGCATGGATGAAAATAAAAACAAACTCATGGACCCACGTAAGTTGATTAAAAAATAGTCATCTTATAGTGGATAGGTGGGTTGATTCTAGCCTTCTTAAAGCTCAATGTTATGCTCTTAATTAATCACAAGTTATTATGTCTTATCCTTATCATCCTCAAACTAATCCAGGTACTTGATATGTCATCCTCTTGACAAGATAAATTTTGAGAAATTAGAGTTGCCTTCACACTTGCATTCTACTACCCCATAATTTTTCTAATTGGGATGTGCTTATCTTAATGATTATCTTGGAAACATATCCATCTCCACTTATTGTGCATGTTACTCATGAACTTCATTTTGAGGTGATGTTGGTTTGGTGTACACAATTGAGTATAATTCCTCTAGCACATCCCAATATAGATCTTCATCTAAATCTTATCTACTCATTTAAAAGATAACTACTTGCTTGCAATCAAAATTAGAGAGAAAATCTCCCTTAAGAGGATGAATTAAATTATCTTGGAAAAAGTTCTACATTGGAACTTCCTTGGGAATGATTGAAACATATCCTAGATATTGAATTTTGACCTCTTAAATTAATTAAAGACATTCCTCCAACTCTTCTTGGCCATGAGAAACGATATATTTGATTTCAATCTTAGCTTGTTCTTTATCTTAATCAAACTCATGCTAACTAGACTGATCTTATTTTTCCACACTAGGAATCTCATTTTTCCAAGAGATAACCTCATCATTTCACCCCTTAATGCATTCTTGACTAGAGAAACCTAATCTCTCCTCATCAATATTATTTTCTTCCTCTTCATTTTTGCCCATTTTTTCATTGTTTTAATACTATGGCTGATCATATTCATTTTATTTTGGCATCAAGTTTGATTGTTATAATTTATTAACACAAATAAGGATACCAATAATTATTTATTCATCATACTCACTTGAAACACTCTTTTATTTCCTAGGATGATCTTCACTATTTCTCAATATAAATGGTCTTCCCTTGAAAAGGGAAATGGTGGGAGAGAAAAAGGTTTCAATTGGTGAAATAAGATTATAAGGAATTATGGGCTACTCTTGAATTGAGGAAGAATGGATGGATTTTCCACAATCATAGACTCTTTCAAAGAATGGGAACCTTTAAAACTTGGGAATCTATTTGATTCAACTTGTATAACCATTTCATTTTCTTGATGAATAGTAGATTTAAATAGACTCAACATCCTAAAATTAGGATGCTTAGTCCAAGAAAGATACCATGTTTGAGAATATTGAGTCTCTTCTAAAGGATGAGTAAGAATGGGATTTTTTAAATCCTATTCTTGAGGGATAATAGGTTGAGTTTATAGAGGAAAAATCTCTTTCAAAGGATATAGAGCTATAAATCTTGATATTTTAAAGCTAGGAAGTTTACTTGGAAGGTCAAGGGATTTACCTTATTCAAAGCTCAAGATCATGAATGTGGGAGCCTCTCTTTGAGTAGATTGAGCCTAAGCTATGGAAGTAGAATCACATTAGAAATTGGGAATAAATGAGGTTGACTAAGACCTAATTTCTTGCACTTGATAAAATAATTGATATATCTACTCCTTTTTGGCTAAAATTTACCTATCCAAACATTCTTATTTATACCTTCTTTGAATCTTCCTCTCCTATTGGTGAAGATAATCTTGAGGAGAAATATCCTTATATTGCAATTCATACTCGTTCTCTCTTTCAATCTCCATTATATGTCTCTCAAAATCAATTTGTATATCATTGATGATTTTTTAGGGTTGATTAAGAGGGTCAAAATATTGATTAAGAGAATCATATCCCTCAAAATGTTTATTATAAACATGAATAGGTTGCTAATAATGCTAAGTAGGGGTGAAAGGGATGAAAACACTATGATTAGTCTATTACCTTGATGTTGTAGGCCAATTTTGGGTGACACTAAGAGTCCTTTCAGCTTGATATGAGAAATGAGAAGGTACAAAAACATTTTCATGAAATTAGGGGTGAAAAAACATTTTTTATGCACTTAGAATGCTTAAAATAGTAGATTTGATACTTTGAGTCACCATGATGTTGAATAAAATTACTTAAAAGGTAAGATGAGTTGAATAACATGTTAGGATCATCAAACTATGTTCCACTAGGCACGTCAAAAAATGTAATTACTCCAAATGTTCACCTACTAAATTAGAATAATTGGTTTAGTGAGATAATGATATCATACCTAAATGTGTGGGACACTTTTACTACTTGGGATGAACCTATAAAGAAGGCCATATTCCTTCTAGTTTAAATTCATCTAATTTAAGATCAACATATAGCCCTAATAGAGCTGAAAGGAAATCTACAGTTAATCTTAAGTCTAAAATCTATTCAAAAAAAGAGGGAGAGGGGGTTACTAAAAGGTAAATAAAAATGATGCACCAAGACTAGATTGAGAACATCTACAAGCCTTGGAAATTAAACTACAAATCTCAAAGGATGATAAAATATCACACATACTCTAAAATGGACATATTGATTACATAAATATTTTTTCACCTCTGTGCAAAACTTAGATTTCTATTATAGGTTATATGCTATATTCATATAGGTCTATATAGAATCCACTAGTGGATCATTTTTCAACTTTATTGGTGTCATATTATGTCTTTCATCTCCATGCAAACTATTTATACAATTAGAATATTCATTTTAAAGTTTGTGTGATATTTTATTATCCTCTAAGCTTTTTAGTGTGATCTTTATGGCTTGTAGAGGTGCTCTATCTAGACTTGTTACATCATTGTTATTTTAATTTTAGGAACCCCATCTCTCCATTTTCCCCTCAACATATCTTATACTTAGGATTAGCTATAGATCTACTGTCATCTCTTTTAGGCCTTCATGTTGATCCTAGATTAGATGCATTTAGATTAAAAGGAAGCCAACTTTATCCATAGGTTCGTCTAAAGTATCTCAAGTGTCCCACACCTTGGGAGATGATCCCATTATCTCACTAAACCAATTATTAAAATTTAATAGGTTCATGGTTTGAGTGATAGCACTACCTATCCTTATTTCCCTACCTACTTGAGTAATCTCTACCTACATTAATTACCTACTTGAGTATGGCATACCTAATTTATTATGGAGAGTTTAAGGATAATTAGGGTTGATAAGGGTGTGACTATGGATATAAAGGGCTGATGAGGGTTGATGAGGGAGTCATTAGGGATGGTGAGGTCTGATGAGGGTCAATGAGGGAGTGATTATGGATAATGAGAGTTGATTATAGAGTGTTTAGTGATGATGAGGGATAGTGAGGTCCAATGAGGGTATGATTAGGAACTAAAAGGGATGATGAGGGATAGTGAAGGATAATAAGGGAACAATTATGGATTATGAGAGATGATAATGGTCAATGATGGAGTGAATTTGTATGATTGTGGGTAATGAGGGAGTGATTAGGGATGATGAGGATCAATAAGGGCATGTTTAGGACAAGTGAGGGTAAATGAGGGTGTGATTAGAGATGCTTAGAGATGATGAGGGATGATGATTGAGTGACTAGATACAATGATGGAAGATTATAGTTAACGATGGAGTGATTAAGAATTATGAGGTATGATGATGAGGACCCTATATATAACTAAAGACTCAATAAATTAATTATATTAATCTATGGCCCTTTAAATATATGGGAACTCACTTATCCCTATATATATATATATATATATATGTCTGATCAAGGTGAGGGGTACATAGGTTTTTAACTTTTAGAATTTGAGTCATGGTATTGATGACTTGACTAATTGCTCCACCTTGATTCATCATATATTGGTATGCCAATAATGAATCAATGCCATATCCATATCCCATATATACAGGGTAGGTTTCCTCCAATTGAATGAATCAATGTGAATCATATTACATACATAACATATTTAGATCATTCTAATGTAACAAATAGGAATGAATGATATGGTGGTACCATATTTTTTAATAAACAATGACACAATCATGTGACCACCCCAAACTATATATATATATATATATATAGTTTGGGGTGGTCACATGATTGTGTCATTGTTTATTAAAAAATATGGTACCACCATATCATTCATTCCTATTTGTTACATTAGAATGATCTAAATATGTTATGTATGTAATATGATTCACATTGATTCATTCAATTGGAGGAAACCTACCCTGTATATATGGGATATGGATATGGCATTGATTCATTATTGGCATACCAATATATGATGAATCAAGGTGGAGCAATTAGTCAAGTCATCAATAATATATATATATATATATATATAGTTTCATTGGCATTGCCATAGTATATAGTTTAATTTACATAATATATATTGGCATCCCAATTCTAAACATAGATTTAGATATAATTTTAGTCAGTAGAGATTTGGGAGAAGGCTTATCAATGATATCATCTATATCTACTTATCTCTATATATTTAATAAGTCTATCAAGGACTAAACAAGTCTATCATGATCAATGTTACTACATTAAATATGTAATATGTATGGTATGACCAAAGTGAAACAATGTTCATTATTCTTTCATGTTATGAATGATTTGTGTGATGTATTACATATCCATATCATACAATAGACTGATGTTATCTTTATACGTATTTCATGGTGTTAATGTGATACATAATGAAATCCAAGTGTGGGTAACATTATGTGATGGTTAATTTTTTCCCTGTTATTAGGTAATTAGTTTCAACTAATTGACATCATGGAATGAAACTCATTTTGTGTGGGTTACATTAGTGTAATGGACCCATTGTTTGTATTTACCTTGGTCATAGGTAGATATGGTGTTTTTATGTCACTTTTAGCCTATAATGGACTTAATCACAAGTAAAATTGACATAAATGGGTGGTTTGGTTTACATGGGTCACCAATGTAACATATGATTTCTTATGTACACCATTTGGCATTAATTCAAATTGAATCGGGTTGACCATGCCTAAATGTGGTTGAAATTGTCCCTATTTACCCTAGTCATAAATTATTATGGTGTTTTATTATCACCTTTTTGTCTATAATGGACCTAATTTTAATTAAAATTAAAATATAAAAGTGGTTGGGTATGTGTTGGTTTTTAAAATTTAATTTTGACAAACCTAGGAGTCCTAGTAATTCTAGAAAGAAATCTAGAAGGTATCAAAACCTAAAAAATGACTATATATTAATCCAAAATAGATATCAATTACAAAAGTTATGCCATAAAATCACTTGGTTAAATACTAAAATCTTGAAAATGACTAAGTACTAACCAAATTACATTCTAAAACACTATTTCCCACATCATAAGGCATGTAGCTATGAGACCAACTCTATCATATGTATAATTTCTCTAATTTCTTATATTATTGGAATAAATTTAATGTATAACCTTCTGATTCATTCCTATTTTTCATTCTACCCATTATAATATATATATATATATATATATATATATATATATATATATATATATATATATTTGCTATGTCAACATAATGTGTACATGCTATAGCATGTATATACTACTTTTACATTCTAACCTTCCAATATTTATTTTCTATTATTTTGTGTTATGTCAGAATAACATGTGCATGCTATGGTATTTTTAATTCAAAAACCAAGCCTTTCTTAGACTCTTAATCCAAAGGCTTGATCCTATTAACATAGTCAAATTCGAGATCATTGATAGAAAATTAAAAAATTTAGCCTTCATCATCAAATACACTATTAATTTTAATAAGACAATTCAATAAAACTATTACCATGATGATAATAACGCTCTCCTATTTTCAAATATATTATTTTTTTATTTTTTAGACTATTTTAAGGCTTCCATAAATGTTGATTTATAACTATAGATTTTTTAGGCCACTACATGCCACAAATATATATGCCTATATATGTTTATGTAATTTTTTTTATTTATCCAAATTAAAAATATATATATGGTCACTTACTATTCCTAAATCTACACACATTCAAAAATAAATTGAGGTAGTTAGGGGGGTTGCATGGCTGACTATCCATTTTTTATCAGTTTTTAGGATCTATTTAATTTTAATATTAATAAAAACTTATATATTCATTAAAATTTATTAATAAATATAGGTCACAAACTAGATGATATTATATAAATTTTCACCAAAGTGTTTCACATAATATTAAATGATGTTAAAAAATTGAGGGGCCGCATGGCTAGCTATCTACTATATTTTCATTCAAAATATGAGTTCCTTTTCAAATTTTAATTGTTTTACCTAGTTATACTTAACCATTATTTCTAAAATGTGTTTTGGAAACTACACCCAAAATTATAAAATTCATGTTCTTATACTATATTCAAATTTTGAGTGTATCAATCTTAAATTATCTACATAAGTTCACATTTCTCAAATTTTAAGGAAAAACATGTCCATATGTAGCCCCCTTTTTGTCCCCCAACTTTATGCACTTACCCCTAAGTTTGCACAAATTTCTATGAATTCCATTATAAAATTGATCTTTAAAAGGAAAATTTTGAATTATTTAGTATGATGTATTAAACTCAACCCTAGAATTGATGAAACTCTCTTTATATCAATTTTCAACCTATATCTAGATTAAATATGTCATAGTGGTTTAACCTCAACAATAATATAAATTGACTTCTTTAGGTTAAGGGATACACTAAACTCTCTACATCTATCAAATATTCTTTGTAAATGAGATAGGTGGTCTTTATTTTTCTTAGATAACCTTAGTATGTCATCAATATACACCAAGATCATCTAATTAATTCACCCTTTAAATGTTATACCCACATCGATTTGAAAAAAAATTCTCCTACATTTGTTAATTGAAGTGACATCTTCTAATAACTATATATTCCCCACTTGGTAGTGAATGTAATATTGTATTGGTAATCCTCTTTTACCCAAATGTGATTGAATATTAATAACTATATTTTCCCCACTTGGTATTCAATTTAATATTGTATTGGTACTCCTCTTTTCCCTAAATGTGATCGAATATAAATAAATACTTCCATTAGTGAGAATATTGCCAAACCAACCATAGTATACAATATTTAATCCATAAAGGGAAATTCATAGTGATATTTTAATGAATATTTTTTTAGATCCTTGGAATTGACATAGAGGTATATACTCAAATTATTATTTTAGATAGGTAGCAAAGTGTAAACCCATGTAGAGTGTTTTATTGGGTATGTAATGGGACCCTCTATTGACTTATTGAAATCTAATACTATAAAGGTATTAATAGTTGGGTTGAAATGTATTTGATTTTGCCTTATTTTTGACATATGATTTGAACTCAATTGTATCTGTATGACATACTTAGCATACCCTTTTAGGCCCTCGTAGTTCCATTCCATTATATCATCATAATATTAACACAACTTGACAAATGTTTTGTTTTCATCCTCTGCACATATATTTCCTACCTTTAGGCTATTATTCATTGATATCATCACTTATTAATAATATTTATCCTTACCTACCATGTTCCTCTTACCTTCCCTAAATATATCATCTAGGTTGAAAAAGATTTCTAGAGTTATTAATCATTTAGGAAATCTCTTAATTCTCAACTAAATTGATTGTTTATCATAAGTAATCTGTAATTTTGGTTGACTATAATCATGGAATTTTGCCTCATGTTGATGAAATTAATAAATTGAAAGTCAATTTAAAATACTTTACAATGAGTGTGGTTGTTTGGGAGTATAAGAAAAATTACATTTATCAATTTTATCTCATTTTATAGAAGGCTTTGGGGAGGTTTAAAATGAGTACCTATTACAACCATCATATTAGATTATTTATTATAATTTTTTCGAATTATTTTAAATTCATAATATTTAATTCCTCAAATAAATCCCACACCCTATATAGGCCTTGATAAAAGGTTTTTAAATCATACATACATCTCTAAGTTATTTAACTATCACCTATGATTCTCAATAAATTTTAAGGATATTAATCCCTTTCCTATTATCTATCTAAATACCATAGATAAGGGATTCATATTCATATACATGATTTTTAAAATTGAATTCAAGTCTGTAGGATATAATTTTATTGTCTCCTTATTGGATATATCAATATTAACCCTACTCCTACAACATTATTACATTTGGATCCATTAAATAAAATCTCCAAAGTACCCCACATATTCATATTATTTTATTATTATTAGGATAAGTGAATTATATTCATAGATGGAATAGGTGCCCATTCCATTTTTGGATATTATATTATTTTAAAAAGGCCTCCTCCTTATCGAAAGGGTGAAATTATAAATCGTTGTCCCACTAATCTAGAGATTCATCAATAATTTCCTTTTGTACTTCATCAAATTCAAAAAAATCTCTTCTTGATAATATTGTAGGATTTATTTATTCTCAACAAGATTATAATCAAGTTCACTAACATCTTATTTAGCTATTGGCTCAACTAAAATTTGTATGCTTGTCTCATATTGATGCAAGGGAATCTTCATGGTCTCAAATTTTGAGTTGTTTAAGTTATTAAAAGTCATATAGTATGTGTTTTTCCTATTTAGGAGTCTTATAGATCTTCAAAATTTGAATGGGAGTCATATTATAATTTTACCAGCAAATTCCTCTATTTGAATTTTTGAATATTTTGAAAATGTTTTGGCATATTGTCATGTTTGTAAAAGTCTTTAAATGTTGTAATTAGGTTATTTATACTATGGAAGGTATATATTTTGGATTTGGAAGAGTTGAATATAAGGTAAATAAAGTTGAGACCATTCAAAAATTAGACACAAGAACCCCTAAGATGTAAGGAAACTCAGAAGTATGAATGAATTAAGTTATCAAAGGATTATTATTACAAGACAAGTATATGGTCAAGAAGAGTGTGTAAGGATGGAATTAGGGAGTGACAAGTTTGAAGGGTGTTTGATAAAAGGGGAATATGTCAATGTTAAATAGGTGATAAAAGGTCATAGTTTAAATATAAGAAGGGTGATATCAAGAAGTAGAGGGGATTTGGAACTCCAATTAAGGAAGATAAGTTTATAAAGAGACCAAGAGGGACACTTTTTGAAGATGGTTAAATAAGCAAGTTATAACTAGGTGGTTATTTGTAGAAGTGAATAAGTTAGTTAGTTAATGTGCTCATCCATTAGAGACAATAAAGGTTTGACCTCTACATCATTTTTGGTATCATATCAAGAAGGTCATTTGGAAGAAGATAAGAAGATTTACAACAGGAAAGGTACATGTTTTGTTTTTAAATTCTATGTATTTAATCAAGTTCATTGAAATAATGATTAAGGTTATTTATAAGGATGATAATACAAATTTTAAGAAAGAGAGAGTAAAAATATAATTGAAATAGAAGAGAGGTGTGACAAATCCCTTAAACCAAGGAGGCTTAGAGAGAGAAGAGCTAGTGAGAGCTTTAAGAGAGAAGCTCAAGAAGAGATATTTAGATATAGAAAAGATTCCCATGCAAGGAAAATGGAGAAATACATTCCAAGAGAGAGATTATAGTGAGAGAGATCAAGTGAGTGGTCAAGAAGGCAAGTGGGAAGGCTTGTTAAGAAGAGGAAGATATAGGTCCAAGAGAGAGACTTAGAGAGAGAATGTGAAGAATAGAGATTAAAGGAAGATGAAAGGTTTAAAATAAGAAGGCATCCACAAGGAATAAATTAATAATCAAAGAGATATTATTGAGTTCAAGGCATATTTGACAAGTTTAGAACAAGCATAAAAGGCATTATGACTAAAGTTTTTATTTGGAGTTAGAAAAAGAGTGAGATTTCCTCTTAAGGAAAAGTTGATGAAGAAGAAAAGAAAAAGAGAAGTGTGAAAAATAAAGAGATATTTTAAATTATTAAACAAACAACCTAAGAGGAAGGAAAAGGGGGAAAACAAGGCTCATGTTTTTCAATCTAATAATTATTTTGTTAGAATAATTAATTTATCCTAGCCTATTAAAATAAATGTCTCAAGGTATTACACCTTTGATTGACATAGGTTAGTTATATGGGGTATTTCCTATGTATGATTAGTTAGTATGAATCATAATCTCTTATAGATTAGGAGATCTAATATCACTTATTATTATATAGATAAACACCTCTTGTAGTTTTTTGGTTAATTCAATTCCATTATTGCCTTCATTTGGTATTAGAGGAGGAAATCCCAAAGAGTTTGTTTTGAAACATTGGAGATTTGGTGGAGATTGAGAGACAATTAAGTGTGATCTTTAGGATCACACTGCTCCTATTTCAACCATCCCTAGATAAAATGTTGCTAGAATTTTGGTCAATTTTTATAAAAGGAGAATAGTTGTCAATGCAGGCAGTTTTTTTTTGTTTTTACAAGTTTTTTCCATTCTTAGCATCAATTTGAGCTAAAAATATTCATTTTTCAATCATATTTTGACATTTTAAAGAGTTTTGGCTAATACAATTTTAGATCTATGGATATTTAGAATTCCATATTCAAGAAAATTGGTATTATTTGTTAGATCTAGAATACATATTTGATATTGATTTATTTTTATTATTGGTAATATTAATATTTATTAAACTATATGTTTGAATAGCCATAACCATATTGAGATATCTTGACATCACAATTCACAATATTGACATCAATATTTAGTCTTAGTTGTATATCAAAATTTATTATTTAGTTTAGATCTACTACATAATAGCCAACTAAACCTATCAGATTGGAATCTATTCATCTAGATGCATCTTCAAGATACAAATATACATTTCACAACATTGACATCACATCCAATGCCTAACTAATTCCATGGCATCCATCTAGTGACCCCCATACTATCAAACAACTCAGTCCTCATCTACTCTAGTTCTATGTCTAAGGGAATAAATTCATTTTGGCATTAACCTCTATAAAAAATATGTGCATCATAATCACCATAAAGGTGTTGATCTAATTTTCATTTGGTCACTATTTTTCATATCTTCATTATGAGCGTATTAGTAGCCACATCTTTTATTTGGTATTTGTCTTCATCCTAAGTCACTAGATCTAAGCAACCATAGCCCTGCTAAATTCCATCAACCTACCTATCAATAGCATTGAATGTTCCACTCCACTAATGTGTCATCTAATTATGGTATTAAAATAACTATCCAAGTTCACGCTTTTTTTTTTTAGGAATTAATTATTTTGGTATTATACTTATTATATAATTATATTTAATTTAATTATATAAATACCAAAATCTATATATTTAACCAATTAGAGGGGGACATAAAAATCATCTACTTAGGTTATATTTATAGTGGTGGATTTTTGTTAATTGTGGTATAAAATATAAGGTCATGGGAGTTAAATTCAATAGTGGTCATTTTTCAATTATAGTAAGTCTTAATAAATTGATCATTAGTATTATCTTGACATAGTAGGCTAAAAAAATTAATTGGTGTGAAACTTCCTTAGACTCATGAAACATTGTAGATTGTAAGGCATAAATACTTTTTTAAGTATAAACAATGAATTTTCAAGTCTCATAAGCTATTTTTTTCTACTTATAAATTTTCAAACTGAGCTAATTTCCCATAATTATAAATATTAAAACAAGAGGGGGGACATTTTCTTACCCTTACCCAACATATCTTTCAATAGGAAAATTTTAAATCTCCTTGGATGCTTTTTTGGTCAAAACTAACATCTAGTTTTCCATTACATTTTTTGATGCATTTTTAGTGGAGTATGACATACTTTGTGTGATTGTGTGTGATTTTTCATCTTTATGTTTGATTTTTTTAATTTTATTTACATTTTGAAAATACACATTTAATTTTTGCACTTAAACACACTTATATTTCTTTACCATTTTCAACTTTCACAATGTCTAGTTTTGGACCATGTTTTGTCCTTCCCAAGACATAATCACTTCATGTTGATAATTACATAGAATGGAAAACAAAAGTAAAAATACATATTGAGTTTGAAGACATTTGGTCAATTTTAGAAGGCACATTGGTTAGACATGTAATAGATGTTGATCAATAATAGAAATATGACAAGGCTAATAAAAAGGATAAGTTAAAAATCATGTTTGGAGTTTTGGATGAGGTATAACCTCATATCTATAGTGATACAACTAAAAAATATGATTTGGATAAGCTTAAAAATGTATATGAAGCTAAGAATGAAAATCAAATCCTACATCTTTAGAGGCAATTTCACACTCTCAAGCTCAGATTAGATGGAAAATAGAAGCATTCCTTATAAGGGTTGAAAATTTGTAGGCTTTACTTAAATCTTTGGTCAAACTAGTGATAGATGATTCTTTGGTCCCTATAGTCCTTAGAACTACCCCTTGAATATAGGATCTTTATGACCACTTTGAATGTCATAAGACAAAAACCAACATTGAGGTGTTGGTAAATTTATTACAACAAGAGGAAGCTTTACATGATTCAAATGAAGAAGATGATGAGCATGCACTCACATCAAATAAAAAGTGTAATAAACCCATGAAGGGTCTAAATAAATATCCAAATTAAAATAAACAACAAAATCAACAAGGGAATAATTCACATTCTCCTTAAGCATGTCAAATTTGTGGAAGATGGGGACATGACTTAAAACATTTTTAGTAAAACACATTGTAAAAAGTATTTATTGATATTTTTGCCTCAAAAATATCATTACATCTGATACCCTAATGAATAACCCCTTTGTTTTTTATAAAATTCCATAAAACCACCAAAAACCCCATCTTCTATTTTTCACTATAGAATCTAGAAATCTGGATACAATTTGCATGTTAACAAATTGCTTCATGGGTTTCAGATGCCACAAAATAATAACCTTCTATAATGGTGGAATCTAGAACTCAATATTAATTTTGAAAGTTTACAAACTTTTAAAATGCATGGTGGGATCTGGATCCTACAAAAAATCCAAACTGGTAGAATCCATAACTTAGCATGCATTTTTCAAGTTGAGAAACTTGAAAAATGTAGATCATACAAAACATAAATACCCCCTACCATAGAATCAAGAACCCGAATCACAATTTATAAATTGAAAATTGTGTCTAGGGTCCAGCCTTTTACCAAGCAACTAAACCATGGGACGCATAACTCCATGAATATTTTACAAGTTTCTAAACTTGAAAAATGATCAATGGGTTCTTCCACCTACCAACCATTCATACTAAAGAATCTAAAATTACACAAGCATATTGTAAGTTTTCAAACTTGAAAAATGCTCAGTAGGTTCTCTATTCTATCATTCAATCCATTCACTCCCATGGACATGGGACCTACTCTAAACAAATCCTAGATCCACCACCAACCACCATTACTAAATTTATTGTAAGGGTTTTCACTATTTAAACCAAGTGAATTAGGGATTTTCTATCATTTGTTTAAATTATTAATCAAGTTATTGAGCTCTAATGACCTTTTCCATGTAAGAAAACCTTGATCCATGTAAAATTAAGTACCTATGAGTTCAAGCCATGATTGTATCACAATTTCCATGTCATTTTCATAGATGCACAGTATTTCCCTTATGTTTTTCACAATTACTCCTTCAAATAGATATGTTTTTCAAGTTTTTATTCCTATGAAAAGATTTTTGATACCTTTTATTAGGGTTACCATTGTTAGTTTAGCATCATATTTTAGGGTTATCTATGAATTAGGTGTGGGTAAATTATTTCTTGTGTAATCATTTGATTTAAAGGTTGCCTTCAAAGTTTAGGATTTTCAAGTGTTTTCATTTTCAAAAGTTTCATCGTGAGGATTTCCCTGCCAAAGTTATCACCATAAAAAACCTTGAAGTTTTTACCCTCCTAATTTTTTAGTGGAAGTTTAGTATTTATTTGATCAAAATGGATATTCTCAATATATACTACTTTAAAACCTAGTGAAAATTCCATAAAAATCCTCCAACATCACTATGGAATTAAGAATATCTAGATAACCCTAGATCCCTATGGGTTTTACCATTGCACTAAGCACCTTTAATTCCCAAAAGTTTCTAAGTCTTCATAGAAAGTGGACCTACTCTTTACACCTCCTATCATCAAAGGATTGCACATTCATTTAAACACCTTCCACTTCTATTGAAACCCTCAACTTCCTAGATCACCTTCTACCTCCACAAAAAATGTCTCTTGATTAAATCACCTCCCAGTTCCATTGAAACCCTCACCTACATGGATCACCTTCCATCTCCACTAGATATTTGAATTGTTTGAAACACCTATAGACTCCACCAACTTTTACAGTTGGTTTTTCACAAGTAATAAATTTAGTTTATATGTCTCCTAAAGAAATGAAGTTTAAATCCAAAGGCCAAAGGATGACTCCTAGTTTGGAGTGTAATATAATAGAGATTACTAATATGGATCTAGGTCACATTGACCTAGGAGATTTTGGGATGGATAGGTGTATATTTTTAAAATGACTGAATCTAGAGTATTTATGACTCTAGTTTACCACAAGATGCAACCTTCCCATTTTACATTCAATTCTTTGAATTGGTTATTACATTGTCCTAACATTATGATATAGACAAAATATAGGTCTACAATTATAGAGGGGAAAAGATTCTGAATCTAGACCCTGATTTCATAAGTTCAGTGTTTGTAATCCAAAAATTTGAGAGCTATCTTGATGTAAACCTTTAGACATATACATAATTATTTGAAGATAAAAGATATGGGTTTCATAATATGATAAGAAAATAATGGCTCAAGTCCCCCAAGACTTCCTCTACTAGACTACCAAAAACCATATATAGGCCCAATTTCATTACTGAGGTGGGAGATATCATTATATTATTACACAAGGTCATTGGTAGTCCTGATGCCAATTTTTTCCAAGAGTGGATGTATCAATAAATATGGGTTATCTGAAAAAATAAAAAACACATTCATTAGGCCTAGATTATAAGTTATTCCCTCCATAAGTAATTATTGGATGTGCAAACAATTGGCATGTTTTATATGACCTCCTACATTATTTACATTCTGACCAAAGTGAGATTATTCCTAGGCCTTAACATAGTTCTTAAAGAAATAATTATAGTATACAATTATTATCCCAACCTCACATTGGAGGCTAGTATATATCATTTTAGTAAATTATGTTTTCATCTATTGCATGATTACCATGTTTGGTAAAAAACTTGGGAGGATAAGGTTCTCAATAGTAGTAGTAGAAGAGATAAAAAATGGGGCTCCTATTTTATTTATCTCCCCACCTTTTCTTACATCAAGGTAGTAGGTTTTAGTGGTTTCCCTTATACACTTCCTTGATATGTTAGTGACGAATGGGCATTGATGGATTTGGTTAGGTAGCTCGTAGAGACCCACAATATCTTTTATAATAGGCACAAGGCCAAGATATATTTCCTAATCTCTATTGGCCAATACACATGCCAATACCTCCTTAAAAATAAATGTGTTGAATATGAAATGTGATAAATGACACCTAAGACATTAGATTTAAGGCCATTATTTGATGTATATGAAAATATCACTAGTACACTAGCACATGCAACATATACTCATGTACCATATTATGAGGATTATTGGGAATATTATAAAGATGAATAAATGGTCATAATGATAGATTATTTTAGAATGACCCTATAGTAGATCAAATATTATGATTTAGCATCAGTTTTAGATGACTTGGTAGATGATAAATCTATAGTAGACCTGATCCATTATACACAGGTCATCACATAACCCCTTCTAATATCAAGGTGGTCTCCTCTATAATCTATTTCTCTATTTGATAGAAAACCCATGTGATTAATAGAACAATTAATTAGTTAAGAAGCAAGGGAGTTCAAGTAACAATAGAAATAATAGGCATTAGATAAAACTTTTTAAATCTTAAGGTAGAGGGGTCTACACCATTAGAGGAAGGTCTAAGTGAAACATCAGAAGAGATAGAGAAGAAGAAGAAGAGTAAGGATAGGAAATGGGAATCAAGTAAGGATGAGGCAACTACAAAACAACCTGATGACCTTTCATCTAAAGAGACAAGAATGGAAGGAGGTTCCATAGCTTCAATCCCCATATATATAATAGTGACAATCCCCATTTCCATTATTATCCCTCTTCCTACCTACATTGCTCCATAGATTTTATCACCCCCACCTCATATCTTTACTCCTTCAACATCTTAGGTTTCCATTTCACCTCCAGTTTCCACTCCACCTCTTGTCTCCATTCCCCCTACATATGTAATTTTTAATTTACATACAATTCCAACCACATTGCATACCATAATAAGCCAAATGAAATTTATTGAAATGGACACTTAGTATTCCCCATCAATGGATTCTCTAGTTTTCACACTAGTTCCCCTTCCTCTAATTTCACCTTCCCCCTTCATTTCACTCCTTTACATTCCATTTATAATTCCTTTCATATCATCACCATTAATTTACAACACCACTTATCAATACAAAGTTGTGGAATCAGTCATCTTAACTTTAGTCCTATAGGCCACCCTAACTCTTGAGGTAAGTATTGTTTCACTTTCATTCCAACTCACAGTCCTTACATCACCAACACTAAGTGGTCCCACACATCTCATTGATTATATTTATGATTTAGATTATACTATCACACATGTTCCCAAATTAATAATCCATGTTATTATCCCATCTCTCACACCTACAATAAACACATCTATTCCATCAACCTCCACCTCTTCTGCTTCCACTATTTCCACATTACCTTTAGTTGAGATTGGGTACACCCAAGTCCATAATGTAAATATAGATATGAAATATATTGATGGGATTGAAGTTTCACTAATAGCTCTTGATCAATCAAGGTCCTAGTAGTTTATAAAGGTCACAAGAGTCTATAAAGGTCATAGTATCTACTAGTTCAATAATAAAAAATATTGATTCTTTAGTGACAATGTCTAATCAACTAGATGATACCCCTAGTTGGCTAGTAAAGTCAGTGGGAAAGAAGAGAAAACAACTGATTGATCCCATCACACTAAACTTTGATCTATCATAGATTAATAATAAATATAAATCTACCCCTCAGACCTTCTCTAGAATATTGAATGATGACAAAGGGTAGATGCATGTTGAAATTGTAGTACCCATACTAGACAAATAAAAATAAGATATTGTGGTGGGAGATTATCAGATTTCCAAGATCCACCATGGATGGACAACAAGATAGGGGTTAAAATATGATGTGTGATATGAATTAAACTCCATTTTTAAAAGGATTGATCATGACAAAGCCACCAATAATTAATTAAAGAGAAAGGTGGATCAACTTATAGTAGCATTGAACTAGTTCATAAAGCCCAGTGAATCATCAGAACAACCATAGTCTATTTAGCTAGTCAGTCAAATTCTAGATCAAGCTTTCATTGATTTATTTCTAGAGATGGATTATATGGGAAGGGATATGAAAGAGTGGTTGGAGGAACTAATTTATAAGGGAAACAAGGTTATTGCCACAATAATAGACCAATATAAAAAATAAGAGAGAGGAAGAATATACTAAAAGAAAAAGTTAATAAATCTGAATGAGAGATTCAAAATTTGAATTTATATTATCTAAAATTGATAGATGTAGGTTTAATTGATATGAATATCCTCATTTTCAAAAATGTACTAAAGAATGATGTTGAGCATGAGGAATTACATAGAGCAACTTAATTTCAAAAAAAGATACTTATAGAATCTGCTCATAAAGCCAAGGCAGTACATGATAAAGCTATTGACATGTTGTATGATATTTAAGAAATGATGAATATGATGTCATATCAACCAATAGATGATGTATATAATCTCTTAAAAGTATGAAAGGTTCAAAATAAGTTCAAAAATTTAGTTGATAAATAATATGCAAAGGATACAATCTTCACCTTGAATTTTATTTACAAATTTATCAGGTATGAAAATGCACTAGACAAAATAAGGATGGAAATACAGGGGATCAAGACTTTTATAAGTGAATTGTTTGATATTTAGGTAGATTATTCAACCTCTCACCTTTACTCTTGTAGACCAGATGAAGTACAAATACAAATTTTTTTTAAGGCCTTTGATGTATATGTTGAAAAACTGGAGGTTGATAAAGATAAGAACGTTGAAGAAATTATAGATATTGATAAATATTTTTGTTGAAATATTTTTAGATGTGTTTCATATTTAAAAAAATTTATAAGTAATAATTTTGAATGAACAACTATTTTTTATAACTCTTTTTGAGAAAGAGAAACTTGTATTTTACACTTTATATTTTTGACAATGTGAAAGTTGTAAAAAGTAAAATTGTGAATTACACTTTCTATTTTGACAAGTTATAATTGCTAAAAAGTGTAAAAGCATGAATTGAAAACTACAGGTTCTATTTTGATAAAGTTATTCATTTGAATAGTTGTAAAAGTCTCACTTATATTTTGTGAATCAAGTTTTAACAAAGGTAACTTTAGTTATCTTTTGAAAGTTAAGTCCTATCTTGGGCACCACCCATTTTACATAAGGAGTTATTTTTAGGTGCATGAAGAAAGGGCATTGCCTGAAGATCTTCCAGTTCAATCCAAACAATTCCAAGCAAATGATAATGCCAGCTCCTGCATGTCATTTTTGAAACTACTCTACAATTGAAAGATGACAAAAATGGAAGACCTCACCTTTTTTTGCATGGAGTTCTAGATGTGCATGGTTTATCTTAATGAGCATTCAAGTTTTGACAACTACATCTCATCTATAGGATATTTTTGTATAAATATTGGCATACCTCATGGCTCAATCTATCTTTTTACTATTAGAGGATATAATTTCTATATTTTGAATGTATTGTTTCTACAAGATGTAACCTTTGGAACAAAGATAAATTAAATATTTGCCTTTCTTATCCAATAAATCTCTCTATATGCCAGTTATTTGAGTATTGGTGGAAATTTTATTTCTTATTTAAGTCAAAATAATTTCATTTGTGTTATATTTACCCTTTTCAAAATATTATTTGATTAAAATAAATAATCCTTTTCCATTTTGTGAAAATAACTATATATCGCCTCTAGTTTCCCATTTGTATGAGTTTGTGCTGAACTAATTTAAATATAATTCTCACTTCCATTATTTTTATCAATAAAGAATTAAGACCCACTACAATATTTGGTGTAATCACCATTTTAGTTTCATAAATTTTCATTATTTACCCTTTTCCTAGTCAAAATTTAGTTTAGGAAAAAGAACACTAAAAAGTGAAAAATTTCTATAGAACTGGTATCTTATCAATTGCATAATATTTAGTAAAAGGAAGTCAAATTTTTCTAGAGTTTAACCTTAGTTTTCCAATGTAACATGGCTCATAGGTTTTCCCATTATATTATTAGGGGTTGCATAGTGAGCTATTCCACATCAAAGAATGAGTGTAAAACCTATATGATAATAGGTTTTTGGCATGCCTGATGGGACCTAAAAAGTATAAATAAATTAGTATTATTATCTCCCAAAGTTTCATAAGCTTTAGATGCATTTCAAAGGCACCTAGTGACTCCACTGGTTTATGGTTTTAAGATTTCAATGGTTATGCATGCTAAGTTGACAAACAAGATCAAGTACAAAATGTAAGAAAGTTGATTTTTTAGAATTTTCATTTCCACTTAAAAAGAAAAAAAAATCAGTTGTACCTCATTATAGGATATATCTAACAAATTTATTTGCATTCATTATAAGTAATCCTACTCCTATCAATTTTATTCCTCTAATAATTTCCTAAAATTTTGTAGTCTTCAATGGGGCTATCCCTCTCTAGTTGGCCCAATATGATGATATACCAACCTTGGCTTTAAAATTCCTACCATATTTCATTGGAAAAAATTCCACTACTCCTATGGATCACATATAATATATTTCCAACCTATGTATAGTCCATAATGTGGTATAAAAGAATGTTGTAATCAAAATCTTTGTTTCCTCTTTTAAGATAAAAGCCTTACAATGGTACAGATGTCTTGTTCTCAACTCTATTCGAGTTTGGGATGATTTAGACATCATACTATGCACTCAATTTTAAGATAAGAGTGATCACCTTTCCTTGGTTGAACAATTGATTACCATTCAATGGGCTCCTCATAAGCTCCTGACTAATTTTAACTTCTATTTTTAGAAGATATGGAATAAGAGTGTAGTAATTATCAATCCAAATATTAATAATTGTTTATTATATTACTTGAGATCCATAAATAGTGATATAGCTATTATGATTCAATCTATGGGTGGCACCACACTCCCTAGTGCTTCTGAAATTTTGATAAGGGTAGAGAATTGTTTAATTGAATCCATAAAAATTACCCCAAGACCACTAATTCTTTTATTTCTAGAAATAAATCTTACACTGCTTGCAATTTCCCTAACTCCCACTACAAACAAGGCACTAGCTTTGAACCCTACTCTTATAAGTGAATTATATGAGGTCAAGTCACTAAATAAGAGTTTTGGCGATGAGTTAGTAGTAATAAAGAGGAATCAATCTCAAAATTATAAGCCTTACCAATAGGCTACCCCAACATACCTACCCATTAGGTAGCCATATCAAGGAGATAAGAAATAATAAAAATTTAATCAATACCTTCAAGGTTAAAAAGCACAACCAAAATCTCTAGATGTCTATTCCTTACCATCACTAAATACTTTCAAAGCCATTATACCTATTCAAAATAACTTGGTTTAGGATTATGAGTGGTGTTATCCTTGTTCATAGCTACATAATCAAAATATTTACTCTAATGTAATCATTATTCAATATTTGATGGTGCAAGGAATGACAAGTACACGTGGACAACAAGAATAATCCACTTGCCAACAAGCATTCACATAATAACCTACTCTAGGGGATGCTACTCTTCTAAACTATCAAGAGGATGAATTTTTTGGGGTAAATCAATAGGAGGAATTTTCAATAATAGAGGTCCAATGGTAGCCAATACACATTCAAATAAAAGAGAAATCGATAATAATCATTCCCATAGGGTGGAATAAGATTTAACTTCCAAAGTTGTACTTAAAACTACAAATAATAACATAGTACGAAGGCCACCCTTTGTACCCATTAGCCATCCAAAAGTGAAAGTACCTAATCCAAATCTTGTGAAAGAAGATATGGATCCAACAAAGACATAGGTAAAGGTTGGTATTAAAGACTAATTTTAATGTCATTATGTGGGAAGTACTATCTATATCAGCATAAAGAGATTTACTACAAGAGGCTATGAAGAATTTCCAAAAGTAGATAAGGCTCTAGCTAAGGGGCCTAGTAATGAAATTAATCTATGTTAGCCACAAATGAAAGCTAAGATGGGAAAAATTGTTAATCCTCCTACTTTTTATCTCTCACTAATAGTTAGGAAGGATTTAGCTCATGATTGCATGGTAGATTTAGGGGCTAGTAGTTTTTTTATACCCAAAAAGATAGATGATGCTCTCGACATAAAATATACACCTATGAATAATGGAGTTGTTAAATTAGATGGGACTATTGTTTAGATAGTAAGAATAATAAAATATTTAAATATCACTATCCACATTTATTTGATTCTATCAATCTTTCAATATATTTTAATTTTTGATCTTGCCCTTTGTTTTGCCATTTTCCTTTCACACTATTTTAGTAAGAAAATGGGAGGATATTTGTTTGCATATTGGTATCACATGTTTATTATAAAAAGGTATGGGATAAGAGTAATAATAAGAGTTAAGCCAATAACTAAAGAACATATTAAACCATACACTCCTCCCTCATGGATATGAATTGTATATTACAAGATAAAGAAGAGGAAACTGGTCATGAAGATGAAACCACCATAGATGATATTCTAGATATTCTCTTAGATGAATGGGGATGAACTTTACAATTTTACCCTTACGACCATGTACAAGAAAATAGGTTGGAGACATATTACATACATGAAAATGATGCAATTATTCCTAAATGCAATTATTCCTAATATTCTAAAACCAACTAAAGATCTACAAGGTATATGTAAATTGTCATTTTATGGTTTAAGAAGTATAAATGGAGTGGATGTAGGTGTTTTCTTGGTCTCTCCTCAAAAAGATAGTTCTTTTTATTCTTTCAGACTCTAATTTAGTTGCACTAACAATGTAGTTGAGTATGAGGCTTTGATTCAAGGATTGCAGTTGGCTAAAGAGAGAGGGATAGAATCTTTGTAAATTTTTAACAATAGTTAGTTGATTATTGATCAAGTAAGATATATAAGCATGACTAAGAAAAATTTATTTAGATCTTATAATCACAAGGTTTGGGACCTATTTGAAGATTTCACTACTCTAAATATTCAGGCAGTACGAAGAGCATGGAATAAACTTGCTAATCATATGGCCTTAGTGGGATCCAAATATAACTTATCCAAGGAAATAAATAAATAAAATAACCAACATGTAAAATCAGAAGTAAGATCATCTATTCTTGAGAATGTCACTAATTAACAAGTCCTTGATAATGATCAACATATTATAAACTTATTTAGAGAAGAAGCTAAATTCTCATATAGGAACCAACCTAAGCTCCAAGAATAGTATGGGGATTAGATCATCTAGATAAATTAAAAAAAGCTACCCATAGGTCTTGTTATGTTGGAAAACCTCTTCAATTAGAATGACCATTTGAAAGGTGAGAAGAAGAACATTTCAATCATTGAAGAAGACTACAAGCCAATGGTCATTTTGGAAGGAAAAACTCTAAAGCTAGGGAAGGTATGTAATGACTCAGAGAAGAATTTTTTTATTGAATTATTCTAAGAATTTTATGATAACTTCACTTTGAGTTATCATAATTTAAGAGGGTTCAACCCTAATCTAGCCTAGCATATAATAGAGTTGGATCCAAACACTAAGCCTTCCAGATAGAAGGAAAGGCCCATTAATCCAAAGATAGAACCCATAATAAAAAGTGAGTGTTATAAATTTATAGAAGATAATATATTTTTTTTATCAATCACTCATCTTGGGTTGTTAATTTGATCCCTGTTAGAAACAAAAATGGTGAATTCAGGTTGTGTGTGAATTTTAAAGACCTAATCAAAGCATGTCTAAAGGACCATTACACTCTTCTATCAATGGAGAAAATTTTATAGACTGTAGTAGGATCTAAAATGTTTTCCCTTATAGATGGTTATTCTATCTATAACCAAATATTGGTAAAAGAGTTAGACAAGTACAAAATTTCCTTTACCATGAAATGGGGCACACATGTATACAAAAGATGTCATTTGGTCTAATGAATGTTGGTGTGACATTTTAAAGAGCTATGGATATGGCCTAGTATGATTAATGAAATGATCCTAGTATATCTAGATGATATCATGGTCTACTCAAAGCATGCTTAGGCACGTCTATACCACCTTAAATGTTTTCTTGAAAGGTGTAGATAATTTAGGGTTTCCCTCAATCCCAAGAAGTGCATTTTTGTAGTCCATGAAGGGAAACTATTGGGGCATATATTTTTAAAATAAGGTCTTGAAATAAACTCAGAAAGAGTTAGTTATATATATATACATTAACACTACCAATCCATAATAAATGACTTTAGAGTTTCCTTGGAAATATTAATTTTGTGAGAAGATTTGTCCCAAATTTTGCCTCTTTGGTAAAACACCTTATTGAAATTCTTAAGAAGGGTACCATTTTCAGCTAGACATAAAATGGAAGAGACATATTTTAGGCTATCAAATAAGTAATTTATCAATCTCCTACCCTGATCAACCCAAATTATGAGAAAAACTATTCTCTATGCATTCAGAGGGGAAGGAAGCATCTCAACCATTCTTACTCAGCACAATCAAGAACAATTGGAATAGCCAATATCATTCTTCAGCTAATCTTTGAGAGGATATGAAGAAAACTATAGTTTTGTGAAGAAATAGATATATGCCATAATTAAGTCTATTAATAAATTTAGGCATATGCTCTCCAATAATAATATTCATTTGATGGTAAGTCACCCAAGTGTTAAAGAGTTTTTTCTCAATTGGGAGATAAATAAAAAGAGATTAGGATGGATCACCAAGGTCATGGAGTATGACATCGACATCAAAGTTACCAAGTTGGTATTAAGAAAAGGTTTGTGTGAATAACTAGCTTCTAATATTAGAATTTTTGAATCAACACCTAAAGTAGTATATTATCAAAATGTAATTCAACCAACTAATTCACCTATTTTTAATATTTGGATCCAAGACATGAACAACTTCCCAAAACCTAGAGAGTACCTATATGATCTTTAATAGTATAAGAAAAGGTATTATAAACTCTAGTATATTTCTTAGGTCCTTGTTAATAGAATACTATTTAAAAAGGATACAAATGGAGTTATGTTAAGATGTATTAAGCATGATCAAGTTCCTAAGGTACTCTAAGAATTTCATAATGGCCCATCAGCAGGAAATTTCTTTAAAAGGGCCATGACCATTAATAAAATAAGAGGAGGCTATTATTTCCTCAAATGTTTCAAGGATGCCAATCAATGGGCAAGGAACTATGAAAAGTGTGCTTACTTAATTGGAAAGCAAAAGTTAACATCTTTCCCTCTCGATCCCATTCAAGCAAATTAGTCATTTTCTTAAAGGGGACTTGATTTCATAGGCATGATCTATCCACCATCAAGTGTAGGGCACAAATGGGTCCTCACAATAATAGATTATTCTATGAAATGGACCGAAGTAGTTACACTAAAATAGGTTAGTAGGCATCTATTATTTGATTTCATAGACAATATAGTGTCAAGATTTAGTGTACCCCACATAATTAATTCTAATAACACTAAAGAATTCATGGATACTCATGTGAATGAATGGGTTGCCAAGAATAATATGTATCTAAGTACTTTTTCTAATTATTACCCTCAAGGTAATGGTTTGGCTAAGTCAACCAACAAGAACCTTATTAGAATTATCAAAATAATGATGGAGGATAACCAAAGAACTTGGCACACAAAATTAAAATCAACATTGTGGGTTGGTAGGATCACTCCTAAATGAGCCATTGGTAATTACCCTTTCATTTTGGTATATGAAAGAGAAGCTTAGGTCCCACTATCAATTGAGCTATCATCTGTAGAGATTAATCACCAATTAGATTTGATAGATAATGATGCAATGATAGTGAGATTGGTTAAACTCATGGAACTTTAATAAATTAGGAATTAGTCAATGAAAGTCTTGGAAGTAAATAAAACATAAACCAAGAAGACTTTTGGCAAAAAGGCATCTAAAAAGAGCTTTAATTAAGGAGACATGGTTTTCAAATGGAATGTAGAAAAAGATAAACTAGGCAAGCACACCAAGTTTGATGCAATATGGAATAGTCCATATATTATTACTAAGTATAAAGGAACTAATGCATTCCAACTCTCTAAGCTTGATAGATTAGAATTGCCAATCCTTTTTAATGGTATATACCTCAAATCTTTCTTTTGAGGTAGGAATTCATTCCAAATTTTAAATTTTGTAAATAATAGGGTTAGTTGTATATTTCAATAAGTGTTTATACATAGGTAAACTCATTAGAAGTTTTTTTTCCTTAGGTTGTGTTATTTTACCCTATTTTGTTTGTCTTTATTTTTCATTTTTTGTCATGTCTAGGCAACTCTTAGTTTGTTCTTCCCTAGGTTAAATTTTATCAAATCAAAGATTGAGTCAATGACCAATATCATATAAGGCTAATGGATTAAAAGTAATTAGCAAGCAATCACCTTGTAGAGGTCATAAAAAAATGTTGATATATTTGCCTCAAAATATCATTACATTTGATAGAAAGGAGACCCCCTTTGTTTTTAGAAAAACCCTTAAAACCACAAAAAAACCTATCTTCCTTTTTATATTATGGAAGGAATTCTATATGTAATTTACAAGTTTTTAAATTTATTCATAGCTTTTGGATCCTAAAAAGCAATCACCTTCTAGAATGGTAGAATCTGGAACTTGGTATGAATTTTGCAAGTTTATAAACTTGAAACATGCAAGGTGGGATTTATATCTCATGAAGCATCCAAACCAATAGAATATGGAACTTGGTGTGCTTTTTTCAAGTTGATAAATATGAAAAATGCATGGTGGGATATAGATCCTATAAAACATAAGTAACCCCTACTATAGAATCTAGAACTTGAAGTACAATTTGAAACTTACAAATTGCATTTGGGGTCCCACCTTCCGCCAAGAAACTAAACCATGGGATTTGGAACTCTATAAACATTTTACAAGTTTATAAACTTGCAAAATTCTCAGTGGGTTCCACCTCCTACCAAAAATTCATACTATAGAATCTAGAACTTCATGAGAATATTACAAGTTTTTAAACCTACAAAATGCTTGATGGGTTCCACCTTTTTCTATTTAAGCTATTCATTCCATGGACATAATACCTTCTCTAAGTAGCTCCTAGGTCAACCACCAGCCACCATTATTGCATTTATTATAGGTCTTTCACTATTTATACCAAGTGAATTAGGTATTTTCTAACATTTATTTAAATTTATAATCAAGTTCTTTAATTTTGATGACCTTTATCATGTAAGAAAACCTTAAGCCATGTGCAAGCATGTACCTACGAGTTCAATCAAGACTACATCTCAATTGTCATGTCGTTTTCATCTATACATGGTATTCTCCTTGTGTTTTTCATAATTTCTCTTTCAAATTGATACATTTCCCAAGTTTTCTATTCTTGTCAAGAGATTTTCAATAACTTTTATTAAGGTTACCATTTCTAGTTTGACATCATATTTTAGGGTTATTTATGAATTAGGTGTGGGTAAATTATTGCTTGTGTAATCATTTGTTTAAAAGTTTGCTTTCAAATTTTAGGGTTTTCATTTTCAAAATTTTCATCATGAGGATTTCCCCCCCAAAGTGATCACCATAAAAACCTTGAAGTTTTTCCCTTCTAATTTTGTAGTCAAAGTTTAGGGTTTCCTTGATGAAATGGATATTCTCAATATATATTGCTTTAAAACATAGTGAATATTCCAAAAAAATCCTTCAACATCCTTAAAAATTTATGAATTTCTAAGTCACCCTAAATCCCCATGGGTTTTTCCATTGTACATTGCACCTTTGATCCCTACAAGGTTCTAAGTTTTTACAAAAAGTGGACCTACTCCAAACACTTCCTATCCCCATAGGAGTTCACATTGCTTCAAACACCTTCCACTTCCACTAGAACCCTCATCTTCTTAGAGTACCTTATACCTCCATAGAAATTTCACCTAATTCATTCACCTCCTAGTTCCGTCAAAACCCTCACCTGCTTAGAACACCTTCCATCTCCAATAAAGATTTGAACTACTTAAAACACCTACATACTCTGCCAGCTTTTATAGTTGGTTTATCACAAGAAATAAATTTAATTTACATATCTCCTAAAGAAATTAAGTTTAAATCCAAAGGCCCAAGAGTGAATCTTAGTTTGGATTATAATACAACACAAATTACTAATATGAATTTAGGTCATATTGACTTATGAGACTTTTAGGTTAGGATAGGTGTAGATTTTAGAAATGAATAGATTCAGAGTATTTATGAATCTCATTTACCATAAGTTAAAGCCTTCCCATTGTTAGTTCAGAGACCTAATTTAGTTATTACATTGACACAACACTATGATCTAGATAAAAGAGAGGTCTGTAATGATAGAGGGGAAAATATTTTAAATCTAGACCCTAATTTCATAAATCAGTGTTTATGATCCCATAATTTGAGAGCTATCTCGATGTAACCACTCAGACATCCACATAATTATTTTAATATAAAAGAGATGGGTGTCATAATATGATAAAAAAATGGTGGCTCAAGTCCTCCAAGGCTTCTTCTTCTTCTAGACTACCAAAAACCATGTATAGGCCTCACTTCATTAATGAGGTGGGAGATATCATTATATTATTGCATAGGGCTATTGGTAGTATTGATGCCAAGTGTTTCCAAGATTGGATGTACCAATATATATAGTTCATTAAAAAAATAATAATACATTCATTGGGCCTATCTTATAAGTGATTCCCTCCACAATAAATTGTTGGAGGTGTAAATGATTAGCATGTTTTATATGACCTCCTACATTGTATACATTATGGCCAAAGGGAGATTATTCCTAAGCCTTACCACAGTTCCTAAATAGATAATAAGAGTATATAATTACTATCCTAACCTCACATAAGATACTATTATACAACATTTTAGAATATTAAATGATGCTTTCATCTATTCCATCATCACCATGTTTGATAAAAAAAATTTAAGGACAAGGTTCTCAACAGAAGTAGTAGAAGAGATCAAAAAATGGGGATCCTATTTTATTAATTTCCACACCATTTATTACATTAGGGTATTAAATTTCATTGGTTTATCCTATACATTTATTGGATATTTTAGTGATAAATGGGCACTAATGGAGCTAGTCAGGCAGCTCGTAGAGACCCACAAGTTCCTTTATAATAGGCACAAGTCTAGGATACATTTCCCAATGTCTATTGACTGATACACATGCCAATCCATCCTTAAGTCCAAATGTGTCAAATATTAAATTTTTCAAATGACATTTAAGAATTTGGAGTCAATTTCATTCTTTGATGTATATGGAAATATCACTAGTACACTAACACTTACAATATATGCTCATGTACCATATTATGAAGATTTTTGGGAGGATTGTGAAGACATAAAAAGGTTTATAATGAGAGATTATTATATAATGTCCCTAAAACAGATCAAATATTATGATCTAGAACTAATTCTAGATGACTTTGTAGATAATGAGTCTATAGTGGACCCTATCTACTATACACAAGTCATCACACAACCCCTTCCACTAGTAAAGTGGTCCACTCAAGAATACCTTTCTCTATTTGACATAACAACCCATGTGATCAATATAAAAATAAATTAGCTAAGGATCAATTGAGTTCAAGTAAGAAGTGAAACAATAGTGGTTAGAGAAAAGATTTTAAATCTTAAGTTAAAGGGGATTACTCCATCAGAAGAGGGTCTAAGTGAAACATGAGAATAGAGAGAAGAAGACTAAATGTAGGAAATGGGAATCAAGTAAGGATGAAGCAAATATAGAATAAATAGTTGACCTTTCATATAAATACATAATAATGGAAGGAGTTTCCACAAATTCAATCCCCATATCTATAATATTGCAACCCCCATTTCCATTATTCTCCCTCCTCCTACCGACATTACTCTAGAGGTTTTAGTACCCCCACCTCCTATCTCTACTCCTTTAACATCTCAAGTTTCCATTTCACCTCTAGTTTCCACTCCACCTCTTATCTCCATTCCCCTTACACATGCAATTCCTATTTCACCTACCATTCCAGCCACAATAATCCAAATGCAAGTGAGTCAAGTGGACACTTAGGATTCCCCATTAGTGGATTCTATAGTTTCCACTCCACTTTCCCTTATTCTAATTTCACTTTCCCATTTCATTCCACTCCTTTCCATTCCATTTGTAATTCCTTATGTTTATCACTGTTAATTTTTAACACTAATTAGTAGTACACAGTTGTGAACTCTATCATCTTGACTTCAAACTTATAGGCCACCTTAAATCTTGAGGTATGTATCATTTCACTTTCATCCCAGACTAATTTCCTTACATCACCGATCCTAATTTTACCCACACATCTCATTTATTCATTTGATGCTTTATCTTACACTCTCCCTCCTATTCTCAAATTCATAATACCTATGTTGATCCTATTTTACACACCTCCAATAGACACCATTGTTTTATTTGCCTCCATCTCTTCCACATCCACTATTTCCATATTACCTTCAATTAAGATTAAAGAAAACCAAGTCCTTGATGTAAATATATATTTTAAATATATTTATGGGATTTAAGTTTTATAAGTAACTCCTGGTCAATCAATAACAACATCTACATAGGAGTCTAAAATGGTCATAATATCTACTAGTGAAACAACAACTATTAATTCTCTAGTGGCAGTGTTTAAGCAACCAAATGCTACCCCTAATTGGCTAGAAAATTTAGTGGGAAATGAGATAAAACAAATGATTAACCTATGAAATAATGTAGGGATTAAGAACACAAAATAATAATAACACTTTGTTGATAATTTTCATACTCAACACAATAAAAATATATAGGAATATTTCCTATAACAACTCTGATATTCTCTCACACCCAAATATAAAACTATTGAGATATATTATTATAATAAATAATAATATATCACAAAAATGTATGTTCTAACTTTCTATATTAACCATAGGGTTCTAACCACTAACTACTTACTATTTACTATCTAGTAAATATCAACTTACTTACTATTTGCCATCCTGATAAATATATCATGTAAAATTATCCATAAAATTCACCCCCTAATGTTGACATGGTATAACATAACTCCTCTTTTTACTATGACATGGTGCATGAGCTTTCCTCATATTCTGGATCAAAGAAAGGTGTGTAAACTTCCAACTGGCTAACTATCTTGCTACACATGACCAAAACTATGTGAAGGAATGCATCCCACATTTACTCCATGAAAATAATGCACTTGGCATTCCACTAGATTATCTTCATAAATAAGGAAGACAATCAGAGAACTATTACACTAGTAAGAGTTTATCTACCTTTTTACATCTATGGTTTTTTGGATCGACCTCCAACCCTTTCCAAATCTATGAGTGTTACAATAAACTTAGAGACACACTCTACAATGTTTTCAACTAGGACTTAAAACATCAAGATTTCATTTACATCTTTTTTACACCAAATTGGAATTAAAATAAAATACACACTAAATGTCACATTTGACCTTATAATAAATTAATTTCTTACTTGTAGCCACTATGTATGATCATGCCACTCAATCTCATAAAACGAAGAAGACTACCACTACCACTAATAGTGTTTCTTAACTTTAGATGATTTGGTTATGAATGGAAAATGAATCATGGATCTATGTTCCCCTCCCATAATGTAAATGTTTCCCAAAAAAAAACACACTAAAAAAAACTAAAATCCACACCATGTTGAAATGAAATACACACCACACACGTCACCAAAATATTTATGTGACCCCATCATTGGAAACTAATCAGAGGTTGTTGAAAGATCTCATTCCTTTGTGTATCTTCCAACCTCCAGTGTTTTTCTACTTAGTGAATATGGATTTGAGGCTCATTTACATGCCTAAATCAGATGTCAGATTCAATCGAAAATGCATCCATAAGGAATTTTTAAAAAAATTGACTCTTTTGATGACTCACTTTTGATTACACTACACTAAAACAAATAAAAAAGTAATTAAATATTACCTTTTAAATTTTGTAATGATTCTTTATTTTAATACCATGTGATCTTCTCAAAAACACAAAACCCACCAACCACTAGACTAATATGGTAAAAAGTAATATTTCATTACTTTTACACACTATAAAATTAAAAGACCACCTTAAAGGAATAAACTTGAGTTATTTTCAATGGCCTACTTAATGGCATTCAATGACATATGATTTAATAAACTCAAAACTAATATTGACACATCTAATAATTAAAAACTAAACTTATAGACTCAACAATACTTATGAAAATATATTTTAAAGACCCAAAAATAAGTAAATCAAATTAATGAGACAAATCAACTAATATAGACTTATTTATTACTAAATGACTACCAACTAGTTAGGATATATACCTGTGGCACTCTAAATGTTGACAATAAACAAAACTTATTGATAAATAACCATGCAAATTAATGGAATGTAGTCCTTGTGAACTCTGCCAAATGTACATGAATGCCATGTGTTAAGATGTCATTGAGTGATACATTTGGAATTAGAAATCATTTGAAGAACCATATTCTTCCAATAATTCCAAATGTCTATCGAAGCCAAAACCAATACATAATTTCAATTGAGAATTTGAGAGATAAGAAATGTATAAACTATAATCCTACAATACATGCAAGATCAAGTATTGATTCCAAGTTGTTAATGTGTAAGATAAAAAACCAATCACACTACAATAATATACATGGATCTTTGCATAAGTCTAAAAAAGTGTCAAATGCACAATTATATGATAGGTTTAATAGAGTTGAATGCTATGATCCTAAGTGTGGAAGATTTGTGAATCGACTCTTCAATGCATATAGATTGGTATATGCAAAATTGTCCAATATATGGAAGAATAATAACTTTGAAATACCTTAGGAATATAACAAATTTATACACCTTTTCCCTTATAGAGGTAGTCACAAGATATATTATCTCTAGTAAGTGATCTAAATATATATGTAGTTATAAAAAAAATTATCTGATGCAAATCTAAATGAAACTCAAATATAAAACTTCAAGGCTCTTTAGGACATTCATAAAATAACTCAAAATAATAAATATATATTCAATGAATGAAATTGATCCCATCCCCAATGGTGTGTTTGGTAGAATAGAATTATTAGCTCAATATTTCATATCTTGATACAAGTAATAAATTGTATATGCCCCTCACAATACTTAGAATCTCATATCACTCTAGTAACAAATGAGAAATAATGTAGGGATTAAGAACATAGAAAATAATAATAACACTCCATTGATTATTTTCATACTCGACATAATACAAATATATAGGAATATTTCCTATAAATTTTTTGATATTCTATCACACCCAAATCTAAACCTATTATGATATATTGTTATAAAAAATAACAATATATATTCTAAATCACTATATTAACCATATAATTACAACCACTAATTATTTACTACTTACTATCTGATAAATATCAACTTATTTACTATTTACCATCCTAGTAAATATCTCATGTAAACATTATCTATAACATGAACCCAACACACTAGACTTCAGTCTATTAGACATTATGAAGAAATCTAAACCTACCCCTCAGACCTTCTCCAAAATATTGAATGATGACAAAGGAGAGGGGTATGTAGAAATTCTAGTAACCCCACCAAATATGTTAGAAGAAGATATTGTGGTGGGAGATTATCAAATTTCCAAGATCCACCTTGGGTAGCTAATAAGATAGGGGTTAAAACATGATGTGTAATTTGGCATCAACTCCCTTTTTGAAATGATTGATCATGACAAGGCCACCAAAGATGAATTAAAGAGAAAATTGGATCAACTTACAATAATAATGAATAGGTTCATGAACCCCAATGAATCATCAAAATAACCATAGTTTATTCAACTAGTCAGTCAAATTGTAGATCGAGATTTCATTTGGTTTGAGAGATGGCTCATATGGGAAGGGATAAAAATGAGTGGTTAGAGGAATTCATTTCTAATGGAAATATGGTTATTATCATAAAAATGGACAAATATGAAATAATAAAAGAGAGGAAGAATACACTAAAATAATAAGTTAATAAATATGAAGGAAAGATTCAAACTTTGAATTTATATTATCTTAAATTGATAGTTTTAGGTTCAATTGATGTAGATATCCTTGTTTCCAATAATATCCTAAATAATGATGTTGATCATGGTGAATTACATAGAGCATATCAATTTTGAATACGGATACTTATAGAATCTAAACATCAAGCCAATGTGGCACATGATTAAGCTATTGACATGTATGACATTGAAAAAATGATGAATATGATGTCATGTCAATCAATAGATGATACATAAAATATCTTATAGGTATAAAAGGTTCATAATAAGTTTAAAGAGGTAGTCAAGAAATAATCTACAAAGGCTACAGTCTTCACTTGAGTTTTATCCTCATATTTATCAAGTATGAAAATGCATTGGATAAAATAAGGATGGACATGTAGGGGATCAAGACTTTCAGAAGAGAATTTTTTGATATTTATGTATATTTTGCATCCTCTCACCTTTACTCCTATGGACTAGATGAAGAGTGAATACAATAATTTTTTAACACTTTTGATGCATATGTTGAAAAATTGCAAGTCAAGAAAGACAAGAAGGCTGAAGAAATTTTAGATATTGATTAATCTTTCTATTAAAATATTTTCATATGTTGTGTTTCATATTTTCAAAACATTATAAGTAATAATTATGAAATAATAACTATTTTTTATCACCCTTTTTGAGAAAGAGAAACTTGTAATTTACATTATATTTTTGACAATGTGAAACTTGTAAAAATCACAATTGTAAATTACACTTTCTATTTTGACAAGTTACAATTGATAAAAAGTGTAAAATCATGAATTGAAAATAGCAATTACTATTTTGACAAAGTGATTGAATTAAAAATCTATAAAAGTCTCACTTGTGTTTTGAAATTTAGTGTTTTTTACAGGTAACTTTAGTTATCTTTTGAAAGTCAAGTCCTATCTTGGGCGCCACCCAATTTGCATGAGGATTTATTTTTAGCTACATGAAGAAAAAAGGGTGTTGCATGAAGATATTATAGTTTAATCCATACCATTCCAAGAAAATTATCACACTAGATCTTTCATGTTATTTTCCAAACCATTATACAAGTGAAAGATGACAGAAATGGAGTACCTCACCTCTTTTTATATGCAGTTCTAGATATGCATGGTTTCTCTTACTGGGCATTCCAATTTTGACAACTACATCTCATATATGGGTTAATTTTGTATAAATTTGGGTAGAACCCATGGCCCAATATATTTTTTTATTGTTAGAGGATATAATTTATGCATTTTGAATGTATTTTTTCTACAAGTTGTAACCTTTGGATCAAAGATAAATTGAACTTGTATGAGAAATCCTTGTGTATGCTAGTTATTTAATTATTTGTGTAAATTTTGTTTCTTATTTCAGTCACAAGAATTTAATTTGTGGTATATTTACCCTTTTGAAAAAAATTTTTGATTAAAATAAAGAATCCTTTTCCCTTTTGTGAAAATAACTAAATATTGCTTCTAGTTTCCCATTTATATGAGTTCATGTTGAACTAATTTTAATATAATTTTTTGTTCTATTATTTTTATTAATCAAGAATTAATACCCACTAAAATATTTGGAGTAATCACTATTTTAGTTTCATAAAGTTTCATTATTTACCCTTTTCCTAGTCAAAATTTAGTTTAGAGAAAAGAACACTAAAAAATAGTGAAATTTCTATAGAACTAGTATCTTATCAATTACATCAAATTTAGTGAAAGGAATTTAGCCTTCTCTAGAGGTTAACCTCAATTTTCCAAAGTATCATGGCTTAGATGTTTTCCCATTATATCATTAGGTGTTACACAACAAGCTATTATATATCAAAGAATGAGTGAAAAAACTTTGTGATAATAGGCTCATCAAGTAAGAATCCCTCTTTCAAAAATTCATCACAAGCAAAAAAGAAGCATCCAAAACAATAAAAAAGGTGGAAATAGAAAATTTCCAAGTCTAAACAACATGGTAATGTTGCCAAAGACAATGATTTTTCAAATGAGGAATATGGTTTAGCCAATAAAACATGTGAGTCTACTAATCATCCAAGCGTAGTTTGGTATAATGATTCAGGAACAACCAAACACATGATAGGGAGAAGAGATTGGTTTTATAAATTAAAAAAAATAGAATCAAAGGGAAATGTTTTACTTGGATATGATACCTCATATACAATACAAGGTAGTGGTGACATCAAAATTCAACTTGGAAATATAAATTGCAGCATTTCATATGTTTTCTATGTTCTAAGACTTACAAAAAATATGTTATCTATTAATCAGTTACTTGACCACAACCTCATGGTTGAATTTGATCACCAAAATGGTCAAAACTTTTTCCACATCAAAGATAAGTCTAGGCATTTCAAATTGATTTCCATGGCTTCCAACATTATAAAAATGGTTTAGCTTTATTTTTTCCAAAATGATCATCAATCACTTGTGGTTAAATGTACAAAACTAGTCAATCTATGGCATAGAATATATGGTCACTTGAGTTATGGTTATTTGGTATAATTGAGTAAATAGGATATGGTTCATGGTCTTCCTAAACTCAAGAAATATTATGATATATGTACTAGTTTTTTAGTAGGAAAATAACAAAGATCCCCCTTTAGAAAGATTGAGTATCTATCATTTGGTAAGTTGGACTTAGTGCACACTGACATTTGTAGACATTTTGCTTTGTGTCTTAGAGGGTACAAATAATTTTAGCTTTTTGTGGATGATTACTCATAGAAAATGTGTGTATAATAATTGAAGACTAAGGATCAAGCTTTCCAAGTCTTCAAAGAATCTAAGGCCATAGTTGAAAATGAAACTGGTAGGAAAATCAAGACCCTTTACTCAACTCATGGGGGGAAATACACTCATAAATAATTCTTATCCTCTCTCAGTGCAAATGGAATCAATCAATAATTGATAGATCCATATTCACCTTATTATAATGGAGTTATATAATGGAGTAATATATTCATAGTGGACATGATTTGTAGCATGGTTGAGGATGAAAAATTTCCTAATACATATTGGGCAGAAGCTTGTCATGCTATAGTCTACTTGTTGAACAAGTCACCCACCAAAGCTCTTTATGGAATCACACAACATGAAGCTTGGATAGGGAATAAACCTAAGGTAATTCACATTTGATTTTTTGGATTCAAGTTTTGTGTGTGTGTGTGTGTGTGTGTGTGTGTGTGTGTGTGTGTGTGTGTGTGTGTGTGTGTGTGTGTGTGTGTGTGTGTGTGTGTGTGTGTGTGTGTGTGTGTGTGTGTGTGTGTGTGTGTGTGTGTGTGTGTGTGTGTTACTAAAAATAAAATGAAGAAGTTGGATAATAAAATAAAGGAATTTATTTTTTTGGGATACTGTGTAGAATCAAAGGCATATAGGCTCTTTTATCTAGAAATAAAGAAGGTATTAATTAGCAAAGATGTAGTGTTTGATGAAAAGAGTGGAATCAATCCACCTTATACATAGGCTAATTCTATATGAAAAAGTCTTCTAATGTTTCTATATAGTGATAATTAAAGTGAAAAGGAATATAGTTAAGTAGGACCTATAACACCATCACCTATAATTTAGTATATGCCCAAGTGGTATACAAGTACTATACAAGATGGTAACTTGAATGGAATACCAAATATATCCAATTAAAGATCAAGGAATTGAAGAATGGATTGATAAGAGGTTAATATAGACCTTATGATTATTGTAAAAGAAACATATGAGCCCTATAAAATACTAGAATACCTATAGTCTAGACCTTGGAAAGATACCATGGATGTAAAATATTAGTTGCTGATGAAGAACAACACTTGGTAGTTTGTTAATCTTCTACTAGGGAAGAAGACTATTAAATGAAAATGGGTCTTTAAGACCATGTAAAAAGTAGATGGTAGTATTTATAAGTACAAGGCAAGGCTTGTTACAAAAGGGTCTACTATAACAGAAGGCATTGACTATGAGGAGACTTTTTCTCCCATAGCTAAGATAAGGACTATCATAATGGTTTTTTCTATGGTTGCATAGCTTGGATGGAAATTCCATCAAATGGATGTAAAAAGTGGAAGTCTAAATTACTCAACTTAAAGGATTTTTGATACCTAATTAGGAACATAAGGTGTGTAGGCTTATCAAGTCTCTTTATGCACTAAAATAGGCTCCCTAAGCTTGGTACATCAAGATTGATGAGCATATCATATAACATGGATTCAATAGGAGTCCATATGATCCTAACCTCTACCTTAAAGAACATGGGGGAGGTTGTTATAGTGATTATTTATGTCAATGGTTTAGTCATCACTAGAATCATAATGAATATAATTGATGCAACTAAGAATGATCTCAAGAAATAATTAGACATGATAGATCTTAGGATTATACACTATTATCATGGTTTGGAGGTATGGTATAAGGAAAATTACATTTTTGTTTCACAAATTAAGTATACCAAGGCATTGCTCAAGAAATTTAGGATCACAAATTGAAATCCTATTGTAACACCTATGGATATGACTTTAGTTATCTTATACAGATCCATCACTAAAATTAAATGCAAATCTCTATTGGGAGCTGATTTGGAGTCTCATTTAATTGATGTATACTAGGTCAAATATTAGCTATATTTTTAGTTATTTTTATTGGTTCATGTAGGATCCAAATGTGAAATATTTGAAAGTAGCAAAGAGGTTATTGAGATACATCAGAGTTATAGTTGAGTATGGATTAGAGTACAATAAGAATGATAAGTTCTTATTGACAGGATACATGGATGCAGATCATGTAATTTCTATTGGTGATAAGAAATCCACTTTTGGATTTATGTTCTTTTTGGGATTTGGTCTAATTTCATGGGGAAGTAAAAATTAAAATTGTGTTTCTAGATCTTTCATAGAGGTATAATATCACATTAAACCAGGATCTATCTATGAAGTGATATGGATACATCGCATTCTTTCAAGACATAGAGTTTCACAGACTCAGCCTATAGTTATGAATTTTGACAACTGGGGTGTTCTACATCTTATTAATAATCTAATGTTTTATGAGAGAACTAAGTATATGAAGGTTTAGATTTATTTCATATGTGAACATGTTCAGTAGCACAACATATAATTCTAATAATGCCCCACTAAGGATTAGTGCACAGATGTCTTCATGAAATCACTTACACATGATAAGTTTGAGGTATTCAAAAATTCTCTCTTCTTCTCTTCAAGCTATGATAAATTAAGAGGGGGGATGTTAGAATAATTAATTTAACCTATATTATTATAATAAATGTCTCGAGTTATTACATCTTTGATTGATATAGGTTAGTTAGATATGGTATTTCCTATGTGTGATTAGTTAATATGAGTCATAATCTCCTATATTTTAGGATATCTAATCTCACTTAGTATTGTATAAATTATCACTTTTTATAGTTCTTTTATTGATTCAATTCCATTCCATATTTTAGCATTGACATGTGTGTATGTAGGTTTGAAAGTTTAGAAAGAGAATGAGATAGTTGAGTTAATGCATGCACTCAAGAAAAAATAAGAATAATTTTATCAATAAATATTCAAAAGGCACAAAGAGGAAGGAGAGGCTCAAGAGAGATTCATGATGATGGAAGAAGAATAATTAGGTTAGCCATCAAAGAAGTAAGAAAGAATGAAATATGAAGTGGATGCAAATGAAGACAAAAAAGCATTCAAACAACAAAATAAGTAAAGGTATGAGGACTATGCTAGTGTTTATTAATCTTTGAAGAGAGAATATGAATTTGATCCTCATAAAATGTATAGAGAGATGGCAAAAGAGGTTAAAAATAGAAAACATACTCGTGGAATGTAGTCGTAGTGTCTAAAATAAGAGCATTAATGAATGAAAGGATGAGTCAATCAAATGAAGGCACTCTACATGATGAATTTATAGATATTGAGGTTGAAAAACATGATTTAAATGAAGCTGTAAAAATACAAGGATCAAATCAAGGTGCATTGATGGATGATGCAAAGATGAAGGATGAACCATATAAAGTACTTAAAGGTTCTTGGGAATAATAAAAACAAACAATAAAAGAGGATAGTTTGAGAATGCCTCAAGGGCATGCAGAGACACATGTTTTCTTTAATTATTTGTTATATCTTATAGGTATAGCATGGAGGAAGATATAAAGAGGCAAAAGAAGATACAAGTGTGGATCTAGAAAGTATGAAAATGTGCATGAGATATTGGTTGTAGTAGTAGATAAAAGACAAGAAGGTGTAAAATCCTCAAGTAGGCCTTGGGATATATGAGGCCAAACAATAAAGATCAAAAGTCAACACATAAAATAAATAATGTTTATAGCTTTCAAGGAAAGTTTTCTTTACCACTTGGTAGTATGATGCAGGGGCATCTTTATGGTCTCCAATTTTGAGTTGTTTAAGTTAGTATAAGTCATATAGGAAGTGTTTGTATTATTTAGGAGACTTAGAGGTCTTCAAATTTTGAATGGGAGTCATATTGGCATTTTCTTACCAAATTCCTATATTTGAATTTTTGAATCTTTTGATAAAGTTTTGGGATATTGTCATGTTTGTAATAGTATTTCAATGTTATAATTAGTTTAGTCAGACTATAGAAGGTGTATATTTTGGAGTTTGGATAGTTTAATAGAAGATAAATAAGGTTTAAACCATTCAAAAATTAGATACAAGAACCCCTAATATGTAAGGAAACTTAAAATCATGAATGGATTAAGTTGTAAAATTTTTATTGTTACAAGACAAGTATATGGTCAAAAGGAGAGTGTGAGGATGGAATTAGGGAGTTACAAGTTTGAAGGGTGTTTTGTGATATGGTAATATATTAGTGTCAAATATGCGATAAAAGGTTATATTTTGAATACAAGAAGGGTGATATCAAAAATTAGAGGAGATTTGGAACCCCAATTGAGGAAGTCAAGTTTATAAAGAGATTAAGAAGGAAATTCTTTGAAGATGGTCAAACAAGCAAGTTAAAATTAGGTGGTTATTTACAAAGGTTAATAAATTAGTTTATTTTCTAATACATCAAAGATAAGAAAGGTTTGAAATCTACATCATTTTTGGTATCAGATCAAGAAGGTCATTGGGAAGAAGCTAAGAATATTTGCAAAAGGAAAGGTACATGTTTTATTTTTGTTTTTTTATTATATGTATTTGATCGATTTCATTGAAATAATGATGAAGGTTGTTTAAAATGATGATAATACAAGTTTTAAGAAAGAGAGAGAGGAAAAAATATAAATGAAATATAAGAGAGGTGTCACAAATCCCTTAAGCCAATGAGGCCTAGAGAGAGAAGAGCTAGTGAGAGACCCAAGAGAGAAGCTCAAGAAGAGAGATTGAGATAGAGAAAAGAGCCCCAGGTGAATATAAGAGAGAAAGAGACTATAAGAGAGAGAGATCAAAGTGAGAGAAATCAATTGAGTGGTCAATAAGGTAAGTGGGAAGCCTTTTCAAAAAGAGGAAGAGATAGGTTTAAGACAGATACCTAGAGAGAGAATGTGAAGAATATAGAGTAAAGGAAGATGAAGGGATGGAAACAAGAAGAAAGACACAAGTAATAAATTGATAATAAAAGAGAGATTTTTGAGTTGAAGGCATATTTTATAGGTTTAGAGGAAGCTTTAGAGGCACTAAGACTAGAGTTTTTAGTTGGAGTTAGCAAAAGAGTGAGATGGCCTCTCAAGAAAATGTTGATGAATGGGAAAAGAAAAATAAAAGTGTGAAAAGTAAAGAGATAGTTGAAAGTATTAATAAATTAGCCTAAGAAGAAGGAAGAGGGGGGAAAATAGCCTCATGTTTTAAATATAATTATGCTTTGACATGTGTGTATGTAGGTTTGAAAATTGATAAATAGAATGAGATAGTTGAGTTAATGCATGGAATTAATCAACAACAAGAAGAAGCATATGATCAATTGGCTTTCAAGAGGCACAAATAGGAAGGAGAGGATCTAGATAGAGTCATGATGATGGAAGAATAATAATTAAGTCATCCATATAATATTAAATAAAGCATTAATCATGAAGTGGATGAAAATGAAGACAAAAAATCATTGGGATAATAGCATAAGGAAAAGTATGAGGACTATGCTAGTGTGTATGAATATTTAAAGAGATAATATGACTTTGATCCTCATCAAATATATAGAGAGATGGTAATGGAGGTTAAAAAAGAGAACATAGACTTATTTAATGTAGTATTTGTGTCTAAAATAATACCATTAATGAAGGAAAAGAGGATTCAAGCACATAAAGGCACTCTACATGATGAAGTTATACATGTTGATGTTGAATAACAAGATATAAATGAAGGAAAAATCATACAAGGAGAAAAAAATGGTGCGTTTATGGCTGATGAAAAGATGAAGGATGAACCATACAAAGTACTTGAAGGTGCTTAGGAGCAATAAAAACAAGCAAGCAAAAAGGAGAGTTGGAGAATGCCTCAAGGGCATGAGGAGACACATGTTTTATTTAATGATTTATTGTATCTTACAGGTATAGGATGGAGGAACAGAGAAAGAGGCAAAAGAATATACAAGTGTGGATCAAGAGAGAATGCACATATAAATGAGAGATTGGTTGTAGTAGTAGACAAAATACAAGAAGGTATATAATCATCAACTAGGCCTTGGGATCTAGGAGGCCAAACAATGAATATCATAAGTCAACACATCAAATAAAGAATGTTTATAACTATTAATGGTCTATAATTTTTATCTGTTTAAGTTAGTACAAGTACTATAGGAGGTGTTTGTCCTAGTTAAGAGTCTTAGAGGTCTTCAAAAGTTGAATGGGAGTCATATAAGCATTTTCCCACCAAATTCCTCTATTTAAATTTTTGAATATTTTGACAAAGTTTTGGGATATTGTCATGTTTGTATAAGTTTTTTAATGTTGTAATTGGACTAGTTAGACTATGGAAGGTGTATATTTTTGAGTTATGAGAGTTTAATAAAATGAAAAGAAGGTGGAGATATTTCAATAATTAGCTATAAGAACACCTAAGATGCAAGGAAATTCAAAAGCATGAATGAATTAAGTTGTCAAAGGATTATTATTACATGACAAGTATATGGTTTAGAGGAGAGTGTGAGGATGGAATTAGGGATTGACAAGTTTGAAGGGTTTTTTTTGAAAAGGGAATATATAAATGTAAAATAGGTGATAAAATGTTAGCTTTTGAATATAAGAAGGGTGATATCAAGAAGTAGAGGAGATTTGGAACCCTAAATAAGGAAGACAAGTTTATAAAGAGACCAAGAGGGAAATTATTTGAAGATGGTTAAATAATAATTTAGAATTAGGTGGTTATTTGTAGAGGTGAATAATTTAGTTAGTTCATGTGCTCATCCATCAAATACAAGAAAGGTTTAAATGTTGCATCACATATCTTGTCTTTAGGACCATATAAGACCAGTTTAGGGATAAATACCCTTATACCTTAGCTATTAAATTTCTTTAAAAGTATAAGGAAAATGTTAGGGTAAGGTCAATGATTGATATATCTTAAGGCATAGTGATGTTAGGGAATGATTTGAGGGTAAGCACTAGGTCCTTGATTGTACTAATAATTTTTACAGTATATCCAACAAATTTAACTATTATTTTCACATCATGGGTGTAACTAATACCTAAGAAATCAAATATTTTATTGGGAATCATTGAGATACTAGATTTTGAATCTATTATACAATTAGGTAATAATGATTCCCTAATTTCCAAATACATGTAGAATGGAGGAGGTTTTATTTTGTTAATCCTCTCTAAGTATGATTATAGCTATCATGTTGGTGCTCTAGGAGGTTTCAATTTTAATTTGGCCTCTTCTCCTTTTCACTTAAAGGAGATAGAATGTTTTTTCAAATCCTCCTATAATAGTTCCATTTTTTAAAGTAAATAAAATGATTCCCACATAGATATATTTAAATTATTCTTTTTCATTTTCTAAAATAAATTGTGTTTGAAAATTGTAGATTTGTAGAGTTATAAGTAGTTCATTACTTTTATGTTCTTTTTATTGTAGTGGTGGCCTTGTTTTACTATATCCATTAATGAATTCATTTTTTCTCAATTTATATGAGATTACTTTGAGATGACATTTATTTAGGAGTTAGGGATTTCAATTTTATAATGTAAGTGCCTTTGAAGTACTATAACTGGTAATAATTAGTGTCCCTTAGATAATTACCTCATTAATGGATCTTTTTTTTATCTAGTCACATAGTGACATTGAACTTGTGTATTAATTAAAGCCTTTTCTTTAGTATTAGGAGTAATTATATCACCAAATAATTAGTTAACTAAGTTGGTATATGGATATTGAAATTATTTTTCATTAACCTGAGTAATGCTATTTTCTAACATAAGTCCCTGATCTTTTATTTCAAAGGCATAATTATTTGATTCATGAGACATATTACATCTAGAAAAACAAAACCATACTTCCTAAACCAATTTATTTTGTATTGTAACTATAAATATATTAATATTAATGATGGTTGGATATTGTTGAAGAGGTCTAATGATAACGACTCTTTGACCACTAGTTTGTGGTCTATTTTGATTTAAGGTAGGATTAAGGGGGTAACAATGCCTCTAGGTTTGGGATTACTACCTTTTTATAGTGAAAAATTAATTATATACATATTAAGAATTTTATTGAGCTCATAAATTGCCTTAGAATATTAGGAGGTGCTTGGGTTTTTTTATTAATTGGTCTTGTAGTAGAGTTTTAAATATCAATAAGAAATTGAATACTGCTACACACTTTTTGGAATAATGGAATGACAGATATAAGATAAATATTATATAAATTAATTAGTCTATTTTTACTATTAAAACTATTTAAAAGTCATTTGGTACAATTATACCTCCCATATATTGTATGATCATAAAAATGTTAGAGTTTAAGGACCTGAGATAATACAAAGATGTTATTTCATTAGAGGGTTAGAAATTTCTTATGATTATCTTATCAAAATAAAATTATATTATAATTATATAATGTAAAAATCAATTATTTATAAAATATTCAGCACTAACATTAGGTGGACTATATTTAAGGAGTCTAATATATCAAATCATAACATAATACTAACTAATTATATTTTACTGATGTTACATCCTTTACTTAATTTATCATCATAATAATATAATCTAATACACATTATTGTTTTATAAATATAAGAATACAACTTATATTAGTATTATTATAATATTCCACTCCTTAATTCATCATATTATTGAGAGTACATGAGATCATTTATAAATGCCTCAAAATTCTCACATGTAAGTGACTTGGTGAAGATATTTCTAGACCAATCTTGAGTTTTGAAAAATAGGATCAAAATGTTTTATTTCAAAACATGCTTATGTATTAAATGGACCTAAACTTGAATGTGATTCATGTGCTAGTTAAACACTATATTATGAGAAAGTTATAGAGCACCTTGATTATCTAAATACATAACTACATGTTGTGTATGTGGTACTTTCAGTCATGTAAGTATGTGACATAACCATATACATTTTCATACATATCCTCCTAATACATGATATTATTAGTAAATTAAATATGAAGAAATAAGGTTTTATTCTTATTCCCAAATGAGGTAGGACCTAGTTCTAAAAATAAAACAAATGCATATGTGGATTTATTATCATCATATAGAATACATGATTGGTGTCTATGTAACCTATAAAAAATAATTGATCACTCTTATTTTATTCTATGTCATACTCCATAATACTTTGAATATATCTCAATATTAATTGTATTTATTTATAATGACTGACCTTTTTTTTTTCATGAATCATGAAAGATAAGTAAAAACGTAGCTAATGTATGGCCCAATTTATTTCAAGTAAATGATACCCCCAATAAATTATCTATAGAGATTGGAATTTAATGGTGGTGATGGATCTAAATGAGATACCTGAAGTCATGTATCCATGGGTGTTATAATAGTCTTATAGTCCATCATCAAAAAATCATCTAGCATGGTCTTGGCATACTTCATTTGAGACATGAATATTTGGTATCCATTTTTCCATGCATCCAAAGAAAATAATATCCCAATATCCATCATGTTGAATAATCACTTAAAGATCATTTTTTTCATCAATCATTTTTGTTGAGCTTCCAATGATGACCAAATCATCAACATATACAATTATTTTCACATCCTTACACTTATTATTTGATGTAGAGGCTTTTACAATATGAAATCCTATAAAATATATGTAGATCAAGATGTTCATCAATATTGATATACAAAACTTTGGGAGTTTGCTTGAGATAATATAGTGACTTGATGAGTAAACATACAATTTGTTCTTAACTAGGTGTGATAAAACCTTATGGTTAGGACATATAAAATTTCAATTATATTTATCCATTTAGGAATGAATTTTTTACATCCATATGATGGAATTTACATCCAAATCATTTGGATATAAAATACCACTTTTTATATTACTTATATTTATTGTGGGAGTTAAACTTTCCTCATATTTAATTCCTTATTTTTGTGTGTATCTCTTTGATAAAATTATTGCCTGGTAATTTTAAATTATTTCATTTTAATTATACTTGATCTTAAGTATCCACTTTCAACTAATAGGATTATTTACTAATGTAATATCAAAAATTTATAATGTATTTTTATTAATCAATGACTAATACTCTACATCCATTGCCTATTTTAAGGGGTTAGCTCTTGGGATACCTTAACGATTGGGGGATCAAATCTTTTTTCAACTATTCTCAATAGGTCCAATTTCACCTCTACATTATCCATGCTATGATTCATTGGTCTTGAAGTGGAGTTATTTGTGACTTTGTCTAATTTTTTTCCTTTTATATTATTTCTAGTTAGTATTATGACATCTTTTTAGCTGAAGATAGTAAATTTAGTTGGTTTCTAAGTTCCATTTATTTTTATCTTACTATTTTATCCTAAATATATTTCAATCTCTTTTGTAAATGGAATGGGACCTTCAACCCATATTTTAACCTTATCAAATAAAAAATTAGCTATCAAAAAATACCACGTGCCTTCATAAATCCATAAAAATTTGTACTATAATATTACCCACTCAATTTGAGTGGGAATTAATGTGATGACCATTTTTTATTTCCATAGTTGATTTTAAATCTTTGAATACTTGAAAGAATTGATCCTTATTATTTAAGAATTATAATCACATTTTTATTGAGAACTCATCAAAAGAGAACTAAAAATATTGGAAACAACTAACATTGGTAGGCATGTGCCCACCAAGACATATGTACACCATATCTAATGGCCTAGGAACCTAATATGTACCTTTTAAAAATGGATGTCTATGTTTTTTGCCATGTAAACAACTACAACACATATTGGTATTTTAATTTAGTGACATAATGCCTCTCATTTTGTTTTTTGAGCTTAGTGAAATTATTTACCCAAAACATAGGTGTCCATATCTTTTGTTCCATGTGTTTTTTGATTTTGTATATTTTAAAACAAGATCTTGATTTTCATTTTTGAAAACATCAAGATGGAACATTTTTTTGACACCAAAAGTTGTTTTAACAATTTTTTAGATTCTAGAATTTTTTCTCATGAAACAAAACTTTTGGCCGTATTTTAAATAAAATAAAAAATTTAGGTTTTGATTAATAAATTGACTTACAAACAAAAAAATTAGTTAATTTTGGAACATATATAACTTATATGGTCCTACAAATGTGATTTGGAAGAGATGAAAAATTATCACCACAACCTTGGACATTATACAATGAATCATTACTAATAAATGAATCACCATGATATGAAAAATGATTTAAGGTTTTGAAAAAATCCTTACAAATGGTTATGTTCCTAATGGAACTAGAATCCATTTACTAGACTATATCTTAAGGATAGTGAAGTTGGCTTTGTTAATGTAGGATGATATTCTAATTCTTGGCTTCATAGATGATATTTATTTTTTATTAGGAATTTTTGGATGTATTAGAATATAATACATGAATTTATACCACATATAGTACCTAAAACTTAATTATAAGCTTTACCTTCTAGTTATATTTTTCAAACTTTCACTTCTCGTCAGCATTTGAACAATGTTTGGTGAATGTGTCATCAATAACTAGCCAAAGATATTTATTCAAGCATTGATTATAAATTGTTGTCTTAGGGTTTCTTCCTTATCTTATACTTTCCAAATTTTATCCATCTATGTGGGAGTGTGTTTTAGAATAGGTCTTATCATGTTATTTATTTACACCCTAGGATTTGGTAACTTAAATTTTTTTACCTCCACTAAGGACCCTAATTGTCCCCATCCTTTATATTTTATAGTAATGTTATACACTATAATTACTCTATTTAATGGAAAAATGATGATCAATGTATGATTGATAATGATAAAAATTTATATGAGGAATATAATGTTGAAGGAAATGCTTATGATTATAAATATATAAGGGAATGAATATATTACTTCCCAAATATAATATCTTATCTCCTCTAATTATTATTTAGACTCTCATGTTGATCATACATTATATCAAGAGGAACATAATAATAATTCATATATCCACCTTCCTCACATGTTTCATGAGTTACAATATAAGGAATTATTACTTACTAATATACTTTGATTATCTTTACAATTTTATATTACACTTCATTGCATTGAGTCTTATAAGATACAAAAGCATAAGAGTAATGAGAAATGCATAATAAAAGTTATGATGACATTAATTTTATATGTATAGACACTTCCCATGATATATACATTATAAATGATATAAAATTAGAATGTGAGTCTCCTTTTCTCTCTATATACTACAAATGTTAAAAAAAAGTAAAATGTGATTCTCTTTTTCTCTCTCTAGATAATGCAATTGATGCAAAAATATAATGTGATTCTCCTTTTCTCTCTCTAGGTAATGCAAATGATATAGAAGTATAATGTGATTATATTTTTTCCCTCTAAATAATGTGAATGATAAAAAACTATATGTCATAACCCTTAAAATGTCAAATTAACATTTTTTTTTACTTTTGTGTTTATTAATATTAATTCCAACAAAAATGGAAACAATGAGGAAAATTGTTTAGAAATAACCTATTAAAAATGTCATAATGGAGGAAAGAATATTATGAATGCCAGTATGCACATTTAATCAAGAGTTTTGAAATAACACCATAAATTGGTTTGATTTCCTTTTATGATAGAGCATACTTATAGAAATGTTTATGAATCCTTTAAGGAATAATTTCCCATTCAATACATTATTTTTCCAAGGAAACATGGTGACGATCCATACTAATTCCATATAGAATTATAAGAATTTAACCTTTACTCTTTTTTTTTAAAACAAAGCATATATCATTATTTTAAGGGAGTGAAATCAATGTAACAAAACATCCTCTCCACATATATCATCTATAATCTTAAATTAAAGTTGACATTTGAGTTAGTTATAAGATAAACACCTATTGATTACACTTTAAAATTAACATTTTTCTCTTTTGAATTTATATCTAAATATTATAACAGTTATCAAAATAATCCAATAATAAATAAAAAACATAATTTACAACATTTTTAACTCCATATTAGTGTGATTACAAATGGAAAACATTTTTAACTAATTGTGAAGATCACTAGGTGGGACTGTTATAAACTTTTTTTAGTCTAAAAGACCTAGGCAATATTAACATTCACATTATTTCTTGTTTAAATTAAACTTGATCATTAATCACCATATATTAGAAAATATGGAATCTTGATTCTAATGGTATCTCAATATAGACCGAATATATTTATCCATAATAGGAATAAGACATTGCTTAGTTATATGTTTATATTATGAAACCACAATAGTTAACTAATTCACATGTGAATACAATGGCACTAAAACAAGTTTGGACTACCTTATAGGACATTGTTTTATTTATGTGGTCAAATATAATATGACTATGAATAATCAATATGTGGATGGATAATAACTCACATATTCAACTATTAGTCAATAACCACATTAATTTTTATTAAGTAAATTACTTGAGTTTATAAAATAATAAAGTTATCATTTCAATACTATTTAAGATAAAACAAAAATTTATTATTTCAATGATCATATCATTATTATTGACGTTTTATCCTAAAATTGAACCAACTTGAGTACTTAGATATTAAGTGATTGAATTTAATCTTAACAAAAGTTAAATTATTCATTGATTATTCCAATGACAATAAAGTGATCATAAATTATTAATAACCTTAATTCTTTCTTAAGTGTGACTAATGGTGATAATTAAAAGAGACATTACTTAAATTTAAGCCAAAATAGAAAATAATAACATTAATAACATATAAAGTTGAATCTAGTATTAAAACCAATATTTAAGAGTTATGCTACCTTGAGACATAAGCAAATATAGGTGGACTCTTATTAGTGGTAGAATTAAAAAATCAATTTTAACTCCCAACATTATTTTATACACTTATTAAAAATTAATCCAAACAAATTCATAATGAAATTAATTATTTTAAGCCACTTTAAATGCATTTATATTACTTATCAAAAGGAAAATAAACTTCCATAAACCATCTACAACCATGTTAAAATGTAATTCAAATAGAAGCTTCTCATCTATTAGTAAGAGGAAATCAATATGGACAAACAAAGGAACATTGCTTGTCATTTAAACACATAATAACCAAGAATTAATTTATAAACATAAGAATATTAAGCTACATATATAGTAATATTTTTTCCAATAAAAAGTAATAGCTAAAGATTTGAATAGCTAAATAAAAATACAACCATACCAAAATTAATAATATAATAAAATAAAGCTTGCATTTAGTCCTACAAGGACTGAATGAGAGCGTAATGAATCTAAAATATAAATAAATGAAACCCATTAATATGGATATACATGATCATAATAAGGGATAAAATAATGCATGATAACAATGTTATAGATTCAACAAGCAAGATACAACCTTCACTATTACCCAAAGTATATTATAGTCAAGTATATGCACATTAGTATGCTATAGCTGATTATATGTATGAACAATAGTAAAAAAAACACTAAATTCCAAAAAAATTAATATATTAAGGCATATGATAATTCAAAATGGTCATATTATATCCATATGCACTTCATACTAGGGTTGGATAGAGCTCATATATTCCAAGTGTAATGAATATTTAAATACAAGTAGTTAAGGCATGTTTTGTTATTGAAGAGTGAAGAGAAACTCTTCAAATTCAATAAATAACTCAAAATTAGCTTACAATATTTATTTATGTACATAACTATATAATTGTATATGCACATAATGGTAAGTCTAATTAAAACATCAACTAGGCTAGATCCATAATAACCACCATACACCACTTTCAATGTTATAAAACCTTCCAAACTTAACTAATTCAAATTGATAGATCATATTAGAAACTTACCCTTACATTTAATATTAATAAAGCAATAGATTAAACATACTTTTATAAATTGTAAAAAAATGATCATATGCCATATCATTATGTAATCCATGAATATCAAATATAATTTTATACAAAATAACTCAACCACTGAAGATAACAACAACCATGTGTTGAGGAAATTCTAATACATCTCAATCCAAAATTTAATAACTATACTAAGTAAATATGGTATGTATAGGTTACAATCATTATAATAATTTGAAATGACATAATAAGGCTACCATACTTTCAATAAATCCTATTTTCATTTAAACAAAAATGGCCCCAGGATTATACAGTGAATCATTTTTTGAAACTTGCAATAATTTAAATTTAGAAAAGCATTCAATCACAATGAATATTAAACCACCAACTTGTAGAAATATCTACAATAGTATAAATTGAAACATATTCATAAAACTAAAATAGTCTTCTAAGCATCTAAATGAACCTAATAATATAATGGATCCCTACCCACCCCAACCATCAATTCGTAAGTGGAATAAATTACCTCATAATGAACCCAACACATACATGTAAATTATTAATATTAAATTATGAATGAGATCTAGTGTTTAAGTATAGGGTTGTTCGTAGGTAAGGTAACCAAAATACCACAATAAACCTAAAACATGCCAACATGCAACCATATATAATGAATAAGTTTCCACAACAATGTGAACAATAATCAATGCAAGACACAAAACCATGAAAACTAAAACAAAAAGAATCCAAAAATTCCTTATAGATCAAAACTATCATGGTGGCTAATTCATATGTAGTCTGAGGTAATAAGTATTTTAAAAAAAACATTCATCTTATCTATATGTTGTCCAAAGGAGAGATGATGCCAACATGACCTCACTTAATATTAGGTTTTTATTGGTAACCATTTTAAAATCATAAAAATGAATTATATACTCAATAATAATCCAAATACTCCCATGCAACATTCTAATTTTGACTCAAATTAAAATTTTCATCTTTTAATTTTACACAAAAACCCCATAAAATAAGAGACTTGCTTGTTCGAGAAGCACCCACAACTGAGCTATTTTCCAAATGTTATGCCTTATTTTCCCTTATTCATTTCCTCTTTTATCTCCTCCCCTCCTTCCCCTATAATTTAATATTTTTAATATATTTAACTCTTTAAAATACCTTAGATTTATAGTTTCAACTTTAGTAACTACCTAGTTATTCACAATTAGAACAAACATTTTTATTATTTCCATGTAAACATCATCAACATAGGGTTAGAAAGCATGAAGAGTTAAACCCTAAACACTGTGATTGATAGCCCAAAATTACATTGAGTGACAAATACAAACACAAAATCAAATTATTTACATGCCTTTTATAATCTCTAACATTGATTATGGTTAGCTCAAGTCAACTACGGATTCTTTAAGCTTACTAGTAATCACCAAATCATCACCAAGACTAATGTATCAATGACATCTCATTATTACCATAATGCAAATTCAACATAATTTGAAATTATTTTTTGAGATTAAAATTCAAATGACATCAATAACTATACCATGGTCTAAGTCCTTCAACTTTAAATAAATTACAATAACTGAAATGTTATATAAAACATAGTCAATAAGTGCATGCAACCTTAAACATCAATGTTTATATTTTTTCCATGATATTATTCTCATATTATGTAAATATATTGTTCATACATCCTAGACCTAGTTTGAATTAGAAACATCATTATTATTCATTATTGACTATCACCAATTTCTTAAGTAATAATTGTTAAATAGAACAACTTGCACACAAAAATTGCACAAGCAATAAACCTAAATAATCAACTAAACAGTGCACAAAAGAGGGTTCATAGAATAATATGGTTGAGACATAAAAATCATAAACTAGAGAGAGGGTACACATCTTAGGTTCTTGTTCGTAACTTTACCATAATCTTATACCTACATATAATGCATCTAGTACCAAGAAAAATATTTTTCTCCCAACCTAACTCATATCCAGGTAATACCTTTATCCATGCAAATAGACATCATTAGTACCAATGTCATAGATCTCAAATAAAATAAAATACAATGACTAGATTATTGAATATAATACTGTGTCTAAAACATCATAATGTAAGCATAAAACTTATACAAATGTCTCATAATCATTGATACATAAACATGGTTCTCAAATAATAATTATAAATGGTTTGATGGTCATGACAATAAAATTTGGTTATCATTTCATCTCTATACAAAATGAAAATGATACAAAAGAAGATTGTGATTCTCCTTCTCTCTACATGATGCAAATGATACAAAAGTGGAATGTTATTCTTATTTTCTCTCTATAAACTGTGTTATACCTTATCATTCTCTATAAACACAAATATATGCGCACCAAATTTATATTTCCTTATCTCCTTCTAAAAATAAATTTTATATTCAAAGTGTTCATGAAAATTTTAGTGACATTAAACATGATTCAATTTATATTCTTCTTTGCAAACATCATGTGATATGAATGGTACAATAGTAAACGGTTCCAAATTACACAATGATATCTTAAAATATAATCCTATAAAATTCAATGATATTAGTGATATTTACATCATACCTTTGTTTCAAGTACATGGTAAATCAAAACCTATGAGTACACATTTCTAAAATACTATTATTCATACTATCCATATGGTGTCCATGATGCATGTGATCGGAGGCCTTCAAAAGCAATTATTGGATCTTAAGTTTCAAAATATATCATATCATGATAATATTAAAGATAATATAATTAAAGATCAACCTCTTACATGAAATATATTCAAATATCCATACCTAAAAAAGTTTGTTATGTGTATGCTTCCTTTATTTGATGGCTATGTAGACCCTGATAACCATTTAACACAATATGTATGCTCTTTTGGCCATTTGGAAAAGGATGGATGCATATCATTCAAATTTATCCATAGGATTCTAACACTATATTCTTTGGTTTGGTTACATAGTATTCCTAACATTTATTTACCTACCTTTAAAATTTTATAATACATATTCTTATTAAATTATCACAAGAATTTAAATGCCTAAATTAATACATTATTATTTACAAGGTTTAAATTAAGGTCATAATGATTATATTATATATTACACTATATAATTCAATAATGATTTACAATATTTGACATATCAACCCTCACATTTAGAAATACATATTATATTTATTAAGGATATTATTTTTCCACTTAGAGAAAAAGAAATTTATTTTCCTTACACTTATTTTGACAAATTATATATGGATGTGTACCACTATACATATGATATATATGGTAATAATATATGTGAATTAATACCACCTTCATAAAATAAAAAAATGTCTCTCAAAATAATGAATCTAATTCATCTTATCTAAAATGACAAAGTATTTTTAAGGACTCCAACAATGAGAAAGAATAAAAAAAAGAGGTTTTTACCAAAAAGGTTAATAATAAATCACCTATTATTTATCCTAACAAAAATATCCTAGAAAGAAATAATCAATAAAAAAATTACTCAAAATAAAATAATTAGTTTACATAATAACACCAATAATAAAGGTATCTACTTCTATTAAGAGGCAACCACTTAATTTTGAACGATTTAGAGACTGACCACATTATATTGTACATACACTATTGGACAAGAATATTATTACTCTTTATTTGAACTAATATCATCCACATAACATGTTTGACATGATAAAGGGTTAACCATTTTACATTTACCATGGTAATAATTGATATTGTGATAATGATTGTTATGTTTTACAACAAAAGTTTACACAACTTTTTTATAGAACAATTATCACATATGATCATATGAACAAGATCTTACTCTCCCACTATGTTTAGTATTTATTCTAACATTGAGACATCCCAATACATTCATGCTGATAATTTGGCCTCCGAGGCCAAATTTCAACCATATAGTCTAGAAATTCCTCATGATAACCATTCAATATTATACATGGTGGTCTACATGCCTTGTAATGTCTTATTTTGGTTTCATGGTGAGCCTTTTAGCATTGTTTAAGGTGTCATTATTTTATGATAGACATTATTTGAGAGATCATCATATGATATATTATTTTTAGTCTTTAGATGATGTACTAAGTTTTCATGGTGATCCTTAAGTGAGTGGAGAGGTGTCAAATGTCTTTTGAAGCCTAGAGAATGACCTAAACCCTGTTTGACAAAGTTAAGGTTCTTTAGCAGAAATTAAGTTATTTGAAGGGATTAAGATTTCCTTTTCTCAAAACATTTAGTCTTATTTTAACCACTTATTAAAGATAGACCTTGATAACAAGATGTGAAGGGTGTCCAAGCCTTGTCTAATTCAATACACGAGGTCTAAAGATATATCTAAGGTTGTATTCCATAGTCTACTTATTCAAGCATGTTTCAAGCTTTAATTATCCCTCCAAGTCATCAAATACCCCTTCAAACATCTCATATAAGTCAAACTCTACATTATAAACCTTTAAAAAGGACAAGACTAGGTGTAACATTGAAACTATGGGTCTTAAAGGGTCTCATAACCATCATTAAGTCATTTTTGGAATGGCTTCATATGCAAAAGGTCTCCCTTTAAAGTCAAAAGGTTTCCATCCATCACATGTAGGTCCCACATGTTGAAAGTGAATCTCGAAATTCCCTCCATCCATACACCCTATTTTAAACTAGTATTTGGATCCTCTTTACCCTCCCTCTACCCTCCAATGGCTTATCAAAGCTTCAAACCTAGAAACAATGTAGAAAATAAATGATTTGAATGTATTTATAGGATTTTATAGATTTATACAGTTAGGTCGATATAGAAGGAGGTTAGACACTTCATTGTTTTTCATTGTAGGTATCTTAGAGAACTTTCACATCCTAGATATGCAAGTAAAGGTAGGAAAGGCATTTGAATTCCCATCGAGTTCTTCGTAAGCTCACAAAGGATAGATTGAGTTATATTATATAGTTTGTATAAAAAGAGTTAGATCCTAAGCACTTATTCAAAGGTGCATCCCTTATTCGGATTATAATTAGTGGCATTGGTTCTTATATCCATCCCTTGAGCTTTATGAATAATTGTTAAGACCCTTAGGTGGTACTAATCTATTTATAAACCCCACAAGCCCAATTACAAGTGGATTCATGGAAATTTTGAGCTAATTGTGGTGGTTTAAGCATGTAAGTATGTATATAAGGGTCTATTTATTGTTTTAGACTCTTTTACACATGTCCTTATAGTACTTGTAAAGATGGATCAATTTATATTTACCCTTGGCAAACAATTTACAATATATGTGCTAAGGTTTCTATATTTCATAAAAGAATAGGACATAAATCTAATAAATGAAGAGTCTCCATGATCTCTCCATGACCTCTCATGATCCACATGATCACCATTTGATTATATTAGTCTTCCTTTATGCTCTCTCAATTCCCACCATGTGAATGAGGAAGGAAAATCTTTAAGTTGTTCTTATAATAGTCCATCCTTAGACTTAATGTGTATGGATCAATGTCTTCTTTAAATGGCAAGAATGATTCAAGGATGTAGAGGATCTCTTCTCTAAAATAAACAAACTATTTTATAGGCCTAAAGACCAAAACACATAAACTAGCTCCAAATTGCATTCACAAGCTTCTTAGAAAAATTTAAGGTTTCTTAACATGGTTTAAGGTTTCTTAAAGCTCCCAAATTTCACTTTTCAACATTATAATGCCTAATCCACTTAGCCAAATATAATTTTTTTTACTATCAAAATATATAATACTTAGGGCTTAGTATAATGGTATTAAGTATGAGAAGGACACTCTTTATGGTCTCATTAGATGTCTGATATGTATTGAATATCAAAAGAAATTTTCACCCTATAATGAGCCTATCTCCTAAATTCACAAACTCCAAATCACATCTATAAGACAACCTAGTTGCTCAAATGCTAGATAAACATTTAGACATGAAGGCACCTATTAAATCCAATCCAAGTTCCCATAATTCCCTCACTAAATTTCAATAGGGAGACTAAAGAAAATATCATTAAAAAGGGTCCAATTAGGCTTAAAGGAGCTAAATAGTAATACACAAGATTATATATGAAAACCTCATGTAACTTACTATGTAAAGAGAAAACAAGGGTCCAATATTAAATAAATATTGTTAGGACGTGATTGAATATATTTTTAATGCCAAAATGATCCATATATACACCATGAGGAGCTTCAATTAATGAAAATGTAAACCTACAAGTCTGTAGACCTGTGGGTCTTCATTTTTAAGTGTAGGAGATAAGCTTATATAGAGAGGTAGAGACAAAGGAAAAAATATACATAGAGAATTTATGCATGGATAAATTAAATATGAATGGTCAATTATAAGATTACTTGAAGTCTTAAAGGAATTATTAAGAAGAATGGTCAAGATAAACCTATAAAACCCTACACACATAGTAAACCTATGCATACAGATCTACCCAATCAATTTGGGATGTTAAGAAGGTTTAGATTGTCCTATGTCATTCTTCAATAATCAATGAAGTCTCAAAATTCCAATCATGATCAAGGAGTATATGTGTATATCTCACTCAAATAAACCTAATTGAGCACCTACATGAAAGACCTTAGTTAATAGTGAAGGTATAAATAACCATATAGGGAAGTGAAGGAAAGGAAAGTAGGTTTCTTAACTTATTATTCAAATGGTTCATAGTATTTTCCATTTAATTTTTTTAACCCTTTGAGACCAAAAATATCCTAATGGCCTAATTAGGCCTAAACTGATATCATAGTCCTATACATGGAAATTAGGGATATATTGCATAATTTGGAAGTGTTTTAGGTTGGATAACATCATAGGATGGTGATATCAATGTCACAAGGTAAGTTAGTAGGTTTTGAACTTATAAAATATTTTAAAAAAATGAACTTATAGGCCATTAAGACTACATAGGGAATGAATCCTACAAACCCTAAGCAAGAGTATGGGAGGTATGCAGGGAGTTTGAAATATTAACCAAGAAGATGAACCATGGGAATTGGTTAGGTGGGGTGGCATAGACTCTTATTAGGTGATATAACAAAAACTCAATCTCTTTCACACCTCCTCAAGTGAATGCACCTCTCTTGAGCTCTTGAGTAGGTTGGCTAGTCAAAATAGGTCATCTTCCTACACTCAAAGCTTGTTTTATTATTTTTGAAATATTGGAGTTATATTCATAAATAATAAAGGGGTTGAGTAATGTAAATCATTAAATAAATATGGAAAAATTAACCTAATAATTTATGTAAATAGATTATATTTTTACCTTTTCTAAATATAGTAGTAAGTGAGAGAGATTAGAACTTAGCTTATTCTAGCTTATCTAGACTGAGACAAGGTCTAATACTAAAGGAGCAAGAATGACAAACACTCAAAAATAGGTCTTTTGAATTAGTTTTTTGATTGGATAAGAGTGCTAAAAATAGGACACCTTGCTATCTAGTGTTATAGTCCTATTCTAGTGTTATTTTCTTGATGCTAAAATCTTTCTAAGTTCTATTTGGAATGCCTATGTTACCCTGTCACTAAAATTTTAGGTTATGGGACCTCATGGAGCTCATTGTGTGTATATTTAAATATTCAAAACTCTTAGTATCTCCTTTTTATTAAACTTGAATGTAAACTTGGGAAAAAGAGAGAAGCGATTAATGTGTAAAAGATACATTGGATGCACTTCACAGCTTGTGTGTGGGCATACTACCTACATACCAATACTCTAAAGATGGATCAAGCTAATGTAGTTCTCCCATTTAAGTTCTTGGTAAAATTTGTGTATGATCAATGCAACTAGAATGAAAAATTGGATGAGTTTTAGCTGGCTAAGGACTGGTGCAATGACATGAGTAGGATTTAAATAATATTAGAAGGCTATATGCAAAGAATAAGGAGGAGTGCTTGAGTGTACTTTCTTGTATTCTTTCATATCTCTTGTAAATGAGTGTCAACCCCAATAAATAGAGTTTTAATGTCATTTTATAGGGAAACTAATGATCATGGGTTAAATGAATTTGCATGAGGCTGACAAGGAAAAAGATAAAGATCTAAGAAAATATGACCTTTGAAGGTAAAAATGAACTTGGATAACATTGCCAAAAAAGGGACACCCTAAGTTTAAACACTCACATCTAAGTTTGGCATTATTGTCTTAAGGGCCTGAGACTTGGGGGTATAGATATAGACCTAAGAGGGATGCCTAGGTCTCAAAAATCTAAGTCTGAGAAGCTATGGACGATTGGGAATTAGTGAAAAAAGTACCCTAGAAGGGTTGTGTGATCCAATAGGAGGAACTATGGATTAGGTGTCTTAGCCATACTGAAGTCCTAAAATTTCACATTTACATGACTAAATTTGTCCCCCCTTTATTCTGAAGGGTTGTGTGATCCAATAGGAGGAACTATGGATTAGGTGTCTTAGCCATACTGAAGTCCTACAATTTCACATTTACATGACTAAATTTGTCCCCCCTTTATTAAATTTGTCCTACAAAGTGAAATAATAGGATAAAGGAAAATAATACACATACATAAACCTACCTATAAGGGTGAAGATCATGAAGCTATGTGATGCTAGATGTGTATAGAGAGATCACACTGTGAATTCTGAATCTATTGTGAAAATATAAAGTAGATAAGTTCTTAATAGATACTCTATATCTAAAATAAGAATGTATAATATCTGAGAAAGAGGAAAAGAAATGAATGAATACACCTCACTAGGTACACAAACTAATACAACACCTATTGTGATGCTAGAATATGTTGTATGATGTTATGTGTGTGTTGAATCAAGAGTAATATCAAAAATAGAGCTGGGTGTCAATTCCTTGGAAAGTGGCTCAAGAATGCAAAGGCCATCCCTTTGGATCCATCATCACCAACTATGTGAAGATAATGAATCATGTCTGTGCTAATTGATGTTTGGACTATGTTTCCAATCCCTCTAAATAGGTGGCTCAAGAATACAAAGGTTGGCTAGACCTTTGGCTCCATCATTTCCCACTAAGTGAAGCTAAGAAGTGATATTGTTATAGAATAGATTGTGTGATCCAATAAGAGGAACTATGGATTAGGTGTCTTAGCCATACTGAAGTCCTACAATTTCACATTTACATGACTAAATTTGTCCCCTCTATATTAAATTTGTCCTACAAAGTGAAATACTAGGATAAAGGAAAATAAGACACATACCTAAACTTACCTATAAAGGTGAATATCATGAAGTTGTGTGATGTTGGATGTGCATAGAGCCATCCCTTTGGATCCATCATCACCAACTATGTGAAGATAATGAATCATGTGTGTGATAATTTATGTATGGATTGCGTGTCCAATCCCTATAAATAGGTGGCTCAAGAATACAAAGGTTAGCTAGACCTTTGGCTCCATCATTTCCCACTAAGTGAAGCTAAGAAGTAATATTGTTATAGAATAGATGTCATATGATATGAATCCTAAAGCATATGGATGCTCTATAAATCTTGATAATGTGGTGTGGATAGCCTGAATAAATGGTATAAATTAGGCCATTCTTGGCCATTTTGAAAGATATAGGTTAGGCTTGTATGAAATCCTCTCTAAAATTGATGGAAAATGATTATGCTAAATCCAATTCAGGAACTCAAGTACTTAAAAATATAATATTATATGAAATTTTAACACAAATGTGATGATAATCACTTATAGATGGAGTAGGGCACATAACTATAGAGAATGCTTAGAATAAACTAAACTCAGAAAGAAAAGAAGATCAATATGCCATGCACATTACCCCTAATCACTGATGTCTAAAACATGGATTTTGATCTGGATGTTATGCCAACTTCCTAATCAAAAATAAAAGTTAGAACCATCATACCACACATGATAACCCAATGTATCTAAGAAAACTACACTAAAACTATTGAATTTGATTGATCTAAATGTGCAAAAACTATCCCTAAACTGAATTTTTGCCTATTTCTAGAAAACTTGAGAGTTTTTCTACCTAGATAGGAGCACTAAAATATGGGCACCCCTATGTTTGTTGCTACTATTTATTTATAGTACTATTTTTTATTGTGAAAATAGACTATTGATCTAAAACTATCATTATTTTTTTGCTTTGATTTTACTAGTTTGACTTTTAGATTTTGTACTAAGTGTTTTAAATGCTACTATTTCAACTGCTACGAGGTTTAATATTTACGAACAAGCCCCTATGATGCCCCATATTTTTTGGGTAGGAATGATGAACCTATAATGACTACCCTTAGAATAAAATAGTCCTTCAAGTGTGTTAAGTTACATAGATATATAACATTTGATATTTGACAATATGTTTCAAGATATATCAATGTTTGTATTATGAGATTGATATATCAATAGGGGTATGCCTAAATAGATATAAAAATGTGAAATAATGCACAAAATATTGAACTAGAAATGTTAGATGTTAGTTTATTAGTTGTTATTTGAAAGGATGGAGTATGATGTCCATCATGGCATCCAAAAAAGCAAGGTAAATACATGATGTGGATCATGACATTGCACACAATGAGAAGAAAACAAGCAATCAAGCAACAAACAATAAGCAATAAGCATACAAGGATGGCCAAGGGACCATGTAAGTAAGGGACATGAGCAAATGTCACTCAAACTAGAAATCAAGCATACAAGGCATGTTTAAATTCCATATACACATATAATAAAATAAGGAATATTGGCACAGGGGCTAGAGGCACATGAAAGAGTAAAATAAAAGGACATTAACAAATTTCGTAAGTCAAAAACACATAAATAGAAGATAAGAACATTAGAAAATGTCCTAAGGTATAAATAGGAGACAAACAAGAATTGGAAATGCAATCACATAAGCTACGCTATGCAAGAAGAGAAAGCATGTAATAACTAACAAGACATAAATACACCTAACCAATAAAATAAAATGTGAAAGTATGAAAAACATGTGTAGTACAAGACTAGGTATATGTTAATAAATACACAAGTTCTAGATACTAGTGAAGTGTTGATATAGTTATTTGTGTAATCTAGTAAGGAATGTACATCAATATGATAACTTAGAGTGTGTAGTGTAGGAATGAACTTATATGGATGGTGTATTCATGTCTAATATGCCCCAATTGGGTGTGTCTATTGATGTGTGTCTTAAATGTAGAAGTAAGAATGCCCCCTCAATGGGTATAGTGAAGCAATGAAGTAGATGGATGTCACTGTGCACACTCAAAAGAGATTAAGTGAAGCATGGTAATGTAGATAAATCAACATAAAATACCATAGAATAACAAATGTAATTCTTATAATGATAGTAGTAATGTAAATCATGGATGATAAATATAATCAAAACATTTTTGGTATTTTGATATATTTTATTTTTTTTTGTATTTTGAAATAAGCTATGTATAAGAAAAACTAGGAAGAAATGATACTAACTGATGAGTCTCATATGAGACTCCCTATCATGGTGTCATGTATCAAATAACTAAATCATTTGCAATTGTGAAGTATGATTGAATGGCTGAGAATATGAATTTGTATAGTTGGATTCATCATCGGTGTCTTTAAAATCATAATAACCTGTATTGTTCTACCCATTATTATCATCTTGATTTTGAACAAATGGAATACTAATGTTTATTATTGTATTTGGATCTTTTATTTTGATAAATTATGTTTGTGAATGATTTGCCTTAAGATATTCAATAAATCCCAAACCTTGGTGACACACATTATCATCTACTAGAATAGGAGTAGTGATGCCTTGAGCATGCTTGCCCAACCCTTGACTTTGATAATCAAAATATTTTAGATATCTTTGACCAACCCATACTACTTTGAAAGTTGAGCCTCATTTTGGAGAGGTATATTTGCATCTTTTTCATGCTTGACCTGTGCTTGTGGTACTATTTATTTCTCTGATTTTGATTTTTGATCCTTTTGTTATTTTAAGTTATGCTTTGGTAACCACTTTTGTATTGTTTCTAAATTTGACCCTTTGTGAATGTGTTCCTATTTTATTATGGATTTCTTGACTAATTTACCCTGTATAATGTCTTCATTAGGAATTATCTATTATATATGATTTTTCAATGCCAAACATGTACCTGTGTGATGCCCATGCATTCTATGATATGCAAAATAATATATGAATCTCCTCACTAGATGTAGAGGAGTTAGTTTGATCAAGTTATATTTAATCATTTCCCTTGGTAACTCATTTAAACTCTTCTTTTATCTTTGAATTATTTTTGAATCACAAGTTGTAGAATTACTTTGTTGTGATTTGTTATTTTGATGTGTAACATTTCTTGTAACCAATTGACTAGGTGAAAGTGCATATGCATGATTGACACTAGGGTGTCTTTCAAGATTTTGTACTGTAATATGATTTTCCAATGTTGTGATCTTTTCATGTAATCTTTGATTCTATGTTTGTAAATCTAAAAATAGGTTGCTCATGTTGGTGATTTGATTCCTTAGAGTCTCACAAGTGCAAACCTTAGTTGCTTCTGATTGAACATGTAAGCACATATATTGAAGAGTGTTTGAAGTAGCTATAGGTGGAATGTATGAATTAAGAGCAATAGTATAGGTTGACTCAACTTTTAGATGGGTGATAGCATGGACTAGTTAGAGGGAAAGTAGCTATCACCCTCTTGAGGGAGAGGAGGAGAAAGGATTTCTTTCTTCTCGATGAAATATGACATTGAAACAAGAGTATCTAAAGAGGTATATAAATTTAGGTAGAAACTATGCATATAGGCTAAAATTCATGTAAGTGGAATTATAAATTATATATCAATATGATTATAGAGAACATTCCACATGAAATATAGCAAACAAGGGATAGAAAACATGAATTTATGCATGTATGCATAAGAAACTATGACATGTGCTATGACATTTCTAATGTGTTTAACATGATAAACTTGTATACTTTTCCCTATGAGATATAGAAAGTAAAGAATAGGGGGCATGGATTTGTGCAAGAATGAATAAATATCTTTTACATGTATTATGACATTTCTAATGTGTTTAGCATGATAATCTTGATTTTTTTTCCATATAGAGATAGAGAATATGCAAAAGAAATATTGAAATCATGTGAAAGTTTATAAATAGATTTTGTAATATAATCCCTTATTATGAAACATAAGCCTGAAATTCAAAGGATTAAGCTTTGTACTAACATATGATAGACATCATCATTCATGAAAATGATAGGGCCCATATGGTTTCCTTGTTATTTGCAATAAATGTAAGAAAAGTTTGAAAATAAATGAGGACCATTTTTGAAAATTTGATTATAAGTGTAAGGTGATACCTCAAGAATCAAAATAGGATTTAGTAAATTTAACTAGGAATTTTTCAAAAATATGTTTGCAAAATACTAAGAATTTTTGAATTTGAAATTTGATTTTTGAGTTAGATATGTAGGTAAAAATTTAGAAAATGATTAGAAAATATATGTAAAATTACTTGATGCAACACGGGTTTGAAAAGACTTTTGTAAAAAAATTAGTATGATAATTTTAAAAAAAATCTATGAATTTTTATAATTTGACTTGAAAAATTTAGGAAAAATCTAAAAATATTTCTAAAATTAGCAATATATTTTTCCTAGTGTTTTGAAAGTGTTTGTATACAAAAAGGATTTATTACGTGCAAACTAGGGTTTGAGTGAATATGTAATAATTTTTTAATTAATTTATATATTTATAATTTTTAAATGTAAGAAAAATTAGGAAACTATTGCAAACAATCAGAAATAATTATCCCTAGGATTTATAGGGTTTTTGTACAAAATTTAAAGTAAGTCGGGTTCACCAAATGTTTTATTATTTTTGAAATATTAGAGTTATATTCTTAAATAATAAAGAAAATGAGCAATGTAAATTAGTAAATAAATATGCAAGAATTAACCTACTAATTTGTGTAAATGGATTGAATTTTTACCTTTTCTAAATATAGTATGAAGTGAGAGAGATTAGAACTTTTCTTATTATGGCTGATCTGGACTAAGACAAGGTATGATATTGAAGGACCAAGACTAAGAAATAGCCAAAAATAGGTCTATAGACTTTGTTTCTTGATTAGACAAGAGCACCAAAAATAAGACACCCTATTGTTTGACATTGTATTCCTATTCTAACATTTTTGTCTTGAGGTTGAAAGCTTTATAGGTTCTATTCAAAATGCTTTTATTACCCTATTACTAAAATTTTAGGGTTTGGGACCTCATAGAGCTCATTGTGTGCCTATTTTAATCTTCAAAACTCTTAAGAGATCCTAGTGTTTGAACTTGAATGTAAACTTTAGAAGGAGAGAGAAGGGGTTAGTGTGTAAATGATACGTTATATGTACTTCACACCCTATGTTTGGGCATGCTACCTACATACCAATACTTCAAAGAGGGATCAAGCCAATGTAGTTATCCCATTGAAGTGCTTGGTGTAATTTGTGTATGATAAATGAAAATAGAAAGTAAAATTGGATGAGTTTTAGCTAGCTAAGGATTGGTGTAATGACTTGAGTAGGCTTTGAATAATACTATAAGGATGTATGCAAAGAATAGGGAGGAGTGCTTGAGTGTACTTTCTTGTATTCTTACATCTCTCTTGTAAATGAGTGATAACACCTCTAAATGGAATTTGAATGGAATTTTATAGGTAAAATAATGATCATGGGTTAAATGAATTTGTGTGAGGCTAATAGTGAAAAATATAAAGATCCAAGAAAATTTGATAGTTGGAGGTAAAAATGAACTTGGACAACAACACCAAAAATAGGACATCTTGAGTTCTAATGCTCCTATCCAAGTTGGAAGATATTTTACTAAGGTGATAAGACCTAGGGGAATAGATATAGACCTGAGAGGGCTACTTAGGTCTCAAAAATATAAGTCTAAGAAGCTATGAATGACTGGGAATCAGTGAAATAAGTAGCCTAGAAGGGTTGTGTGAGCCAACATGAGGACCTATGGATTAGGTGTCTTAGCCATATTGAAGTCATATAGTTTCAAATTTTACATGACTACATAACTATACAAATATTTTAAATGGGATTAATCTCATCAATAAAGGTGGAATGGAAAATCTACTTAAACCTCATGGCATTTGTTCTATCATTTACCCCCTCATCTCTATGATCTTTGCTAAGAACTTAATTGCTTAGAAACACTATTTTAAAGCTCGAAGAGGACATAATTTTTCTTGTAAATATATGGGGAAATTATGTGGGACTAAATATAATTTTGATATGGTGGATATGGTTTTATATTGAGTATTTACAATAGTGGTTTGTGGGTCGTTCTTGCTAAATTTGTGAATCATCATTAAGACCAGTGGAGCTCCTAAGCTCTGCATCAACCCAATAAGAATTTGATGGAATAAAACTAGAAGTAAGTACATAAAAATGCATTTAGTTATTTCTAAAGACACTTGAATCACATTTTCACTTTTAAAAGGTCATATTCAGGCCATTGGTTTATATGGGCACCTATACAGATTCATCTAAAACTATACTTTTGTAGGGTTTTAGGCATAAAATAGGGTTCTGAGCATATTGAGCTAATGGAAACTATTTGGGAAGTTGGTGTGGAGAGACACATATTCTTAAACACAAATATATACTCCTTTACCTTTGAAAACATTCATATAGGTCCATTTCCTAAGGATAGTTCAAGCATGCTTTGAAGAAGGAGATGCAATTACTTAGGAAAGCTAGGGTAGCAAGGTTAGGATAGTTAAAGACCATGGGTTATGAACTATAATGTTTCATGATTATGATACAGGTCTCTCAACCTCTGATATATGTTCTCATGAATATTTTACTACTGTTCTAGTGACTACCATCAAACAACTAGGCCTAGTTGCCTAATATGCCTATTTGGCCAACTAAGGAAGATGATATTGGCATAGAAGGCTGATGTGTGAGTAAATGGAGGGTCATAAACACCATTATAATTGATAAATTTTAGAAATAATGAAAAATTCATGGCCATTATGGAGGATTAGGCAATTTTCTCCTAGTCAACATGCATAAAGGGAAGGTAGGCTACTTAATGATCTATATAGACCAATTAGATCATGTTTCCACCTTTGTAACTACCAAAGGAGGAAGTGTTTGATCAGGTTGGGGTGAACATGATTTTTTTAGGGTTAAACAAGAATTAATTATCCTCCACCACTCCATCTCTACAACATATTCTCATCTAAATTCCATTATGCAGCTAAGGCAACGAAAGAAGGGAGTTATGGAAGCTAGTTGTAACTGCTCATTGAGTGATTGATGGACATTATGGACTCTTATAAATAATTACATTATAGATTCTCCTCCTCTCCTCTTCTCATGTCTATAAATTGAAGTTATAAGTTCATTGAAATCATCCCTATATTAGGTATTATAGGCCAAATTTGGCCCACTTATGCAATTTTGCCTAGATCCAGGGTGGGAACTTGAGTAGAGCCTTGGTTGAGTGAGTGATCTAATGGTATTAGTAGATAAACTTCATGATACTATCACTTGTCACTTTTAATATTTTTAAACACTTTAATAAATCTTAAAATGTGAATTTGGTCATTCTAAGGGACTAGACTGTCATGACACATCAATAGGAATGAATAGATCAATTTGGATATGCATTTCATAAGTGTTCTTAGGAAGTCAACCAAGGTTGAAAAATTACATGGAAATGATATATTTAATGCCAAGGTCATCCCCTAAAATTTTTTAATCCTGATGATTTTTCTATCTAAAGATATGAGCCTTAAAAAATATCTATTGATATGGGAGGTGCCTGGGGATGTCAAGGTAAAGCCACAAGAGATAGCCATTTAGATTAAAAAAATACTTAATGAGATTCAAGTTGAATGTAGGGTTATAAAGTGGCATGTTCTTGAAGGCCAACATCAAAGATCAATATCATGTAGGGGATCTCATGAAGTCAACAATTCAAGAAAGATCAATGGCACATGTTCAATCATGCAAAAGTAGATCTAATAGTGAGCATAAAGTCAACAAGTTAGAGGATCCTGAGAATGAATGTAAAGGTGACAAGTGTCACAATCATGGTTACTTTTGAGCATATAAATGAGATACATTAAGTCATATTATTATATGGAGATTAATAGTCAACATTTGATCCAATAGATCTAATATCTATGGACTGAATTTAACTATATAAGATCAAATCAATAGTGTAGATCAAGTCAAGAAGTCAATGAGCCTAGATTACATGTGAATTTGCCACATAGCATAATCATGTAAAATAGATGGAGACTAAAAGCAAGGTCTTCAGGGGGCATGTGGGATTACCAAGTGTCACATTTTTGAAGGCCAATATAAAGATCAATGTGAGGCTACCAAGTTGCAAAATCTAGGGAGAGATCATAAATTAATGGCCAATAATGAAGGTCAAAGCCAAGAGACTCTTGAGAAAATCAATAAATAAAATTTTATTGAATATATAGAGGGTACATGATGAAGACATATGTCTAAGGTGACATTAGTCATATTTTAAATTAAAGTAGGCATCCTAAGGAGATTCCACATAGGTGGATATGTTATATTAAAATATTTTCACCACCCCGACAAGAAAATGCATAAATGTGAGATCAAATATGATCTGGGTTATGAGGATAGACATTGAAAATTTGTAGATCAGAATTAAATCTTGACTACACCCCTCAAAATCTATTATACGTAAGATTTATGTCTTGTTCATAACTAAGAAATAATAACCTATAAATCTTCATGGAAATTATGGCTATACGAAAACCAATAAGTGGATTAGTTTTCATCTATAGTATACCTATGTTTAGGTTTTGAATTATGGGTAGAATTATGATTATGAAGGGAGTGTCTTATCTTTTGACATAGTCATATCATCCACTTTTAGCAAGTATATGTAGCTACTTAAAGTAGACATAGTCGTGGCTCAGTCAAGTCAATCGATATGAGGATTTTTGCATTATAATAAAGGCAAGTAAAAGATGGTGTAGAAATCCAAGAGAGAGATTTGGTGGTTCAAAATACCCAATTAGATCACTTAATTAAATTTCAAGTCTTTGTGGGGTTTCCCATTTTAATTAATCATATCTCATCATATTCAAGGATTTCTTGTCTTCTAGTATGTTTTTCTAAACTAATGAGAGAGCTTGAAGAATATTTAATCTGATTAATGGTAAATTGGGAGGTAGGATTAATGCTAATAAATCAAAAGGTGGTTGGGACTATATTGAATTGATTGGAAATCATATATAGAATTCTATTTTCTCACTCCTCTCTCTCTTCCCTTTTCTCCTATAACTCCCATTTTCTTCCCCATTGTAAAACATGACTCATTTTTTGAGTCAATCTCTATCTTCTCATTTCTTAAGGTAGAGACTCTCATTTCATAAGGCAAGACCATTTTAAAAAATTTATGAAATACATCTTGAAATAATAAATACTTTATTTACCTATCTCTTGCCTCTATATTGTTTTTAGCAAGCTTATGCATGATGGCATTGTGAAGGAGAGTCTTTCATGTCCATTGTCCTTATTTATTACCTATTTTAAGATGTTTTGAAGCCATTTTAAGGTCTAAAATAATGTTATTTTTCCATTAATGGATACCTAGTATGAATCTTATATTTATTCTTCATATTCATTTATTACCTGGTGAGCCTAGTTTATGAAATACTTATGCAGATTATTTAGTCTATGAGATTATGTGAGCAAGGATTGTCTTGTGTTGATCTAGTGTGTGTTCAAGCTTATGAGAGTGTTTCATTTAAATTTGGTGAATCACCTTTTATATATTTTAGTAACCCTTCACCCTCTCTCTAACCCTTTTCCTACTAGAATCATTAGGTTAGGTGATCTACAAGAGGAAGTCAGCCTTCTCCGGAGGTTCGACCCCACTACATGATGCCCATAGCTAGATTTATTCCCATTTAATGGATTAGTTGGAAGGAGTATAAAGACCCACCTCTATGGGTGAAAATTAAAAACATAATAGTCTATAGCATGCCCAATGGGACTATTATGTTATTCACTGAGTGAAGAGTTTTTTGTGTTCTCTTCATCCAATCAGCCTTTAGAGGCATGTGTGTAAACATCAATGGTGACTCCAAGAATTAATAAGTTGGTATAATTAGCACAAGTGCAAATTAATCATTATCTAGTATGTACAATCAAACATATTTTGATTAGTATGCTTATTCTCTACCTCATCATCCTTCATATCAGATTAATAATGTTTATGGCTTCACTGTAAGTGGCCCTCAAACAACCTATCATCATGTTGACCAAATTTGACCTTTTAGTCAAATTGGGGCATGAAAAGGTAATAACATGAATTTTTAGGTCTATATCAGGTTTAATATGAGTGTCATTTGGTGTATTACATGTTAATTAATCTCAAATGATGTTATATTGGCCTTGGTTAATTAGTTTTTATGTCTATTTATCATTCTAGGGGTCAAAAGGGTGCATTTAATACTTTGTATGTGTTTATTTGGAAATGTGAAGGTATAAAAATATTATTTCATGCCCCATTTGTCCCTATAAGTATCAAGTAAGTGATAAAACTGAAATATGGTAGGTTATGTAGAAGAAAAGGTAGTTTTCTTGAAGGAAAAGAAGAGTTTGGCACTTATATGGCCTCCTTGGGAAGTGTGCCATATGGGAAATTATTAATAAGTGCCTACTCAAATTCCCCATGATAAATTATATTCTTGGTTTGAATTTTAAGTGTAATTTCTTTCTTGAAACCATTCATCTCTCTTTTCACCCTTCTTGGGAAGCATAAGTGACTTTTAGGTTTTTACTTGGTATAGATAACTCAAGATGTTTGAGGGAAAATGATTTGGGGAGGTTAAATAAAAATAAAATAAATTAATTTAAATATAATAATTTCAAATAATTGTGGCATGTTCTTCATGAACCATCCTCATGAAGTTGATTGTGAAAATCTACTAGTTGTTTGGTGTAATCTATGGGTTTTGCTCTTGTTTGGGATATTCTATACAATCTAGATACTGATGTTGTTCCCACATGATGTTTAATTATTAATATAATGGTTTTCATGATTTTTTTAATTTTTTGTGGTGTTTTTATGTGCCAATAACCTCAATTTTTTAGATTAGTCTCTATTGAGTGTAATGAGTAGTTTTCACTAGTTTCAAGAACTTTATGCTTCTCTGTGGATTCATATGGATGTATTAGTGTATTTTATATGTTCTCAAGGTCCTATTGATTCTACACTAAAATTTAAACCTAATTCTCCAAATAAACTTTATGATTTACAATAATATTCTACACATAGTCTACCATTATAATGTGCAAGTATAGGTGTTCTTATGGAGGAATACACATTGGAAATAAGGTAGTGATACCTATTATATATCCTTTTAATGTGAGGGGTAAATTTTATGGTGTTTGTACAAGTATTTAATTCATTTAATTTTCAAAACAATACATACCACTCATCATCCTATACCACTACGTATATTTTATAGGCAGTCACCTTTAGGTGGCCCAAATAGAGAGTGAAGAGGCCATTTTGAAGTGTGAAATAAGTGCTTGAAATCTTCTTGATGGCATGGTAAGATGGAAACATCATGATAGATATTTTTGAATTTATATATGGATAAATCAAGTTTTAAACCACCTTTAAAGGATGTTGATGATGTTTTTAGACCCACAGTCCCTAGAAAGGGAAAATAGAGGTCAAGGGCTCCTTATCAACATCTTAAAACATGGTGGTAGAAGGTATTAAGGCATATATATAGGTATGTTTGGTAGATACTAGAATGGATATGTCTTGTGTCAAAAATTGGAGTCATGAATTTAGGAGGGGACGTATTTTTAAAGCCTTAAAGGGGCATACAAAAACACTATTTCAAGGCAGTATTATCTACATGAGTTTAAGTTTGAGTAATCTTTGTGTCAAATTTGTATTTAACCATGATGTCAAGTAAAAGTAGTTTCATGTGTTTAAAGTAAAATTTAATGTCAAAAATATCATAAAGTGGAATTATATTTTGTGTTTATACCCCTATGCCTATCTCTAGTCTATACACTAAGCTCATGTGTACCTACAATAGTCAAATAGACAATGTATCTAAGTCTAGTAGGGGTCAAACTCATACATAGCCCAAACATGAGGTAAAATGGGTCCAAAAACATAAAAATGACTTAATAGGGTTAGAATATGTATAATTAATGTTCAAAGTTTTAAATCAAACTAATAGAATCCTATAGGTCCCCCTTATCATAAAGTATCCCTATAGACTGGTTGCAGGTTTATTTTGAAGGATAACATTGATAAATTTTGGAAATAGAATTCATTCCAAGAATGAGAGGTAAGTGAAGGTGAAATTTTTTTTTGGTATATTTCAAGAAGTTAATTTTAATTGAATCCAAATTTTATAACATGTGGGAGACACCTATAGGTCCCACACAATCAACTATAGTTGACTGTGAAGGATAGAGAGTAATATTTGAGTTCTTGGAGAGAGAATGTCATGAAAAAATGGTATAAATAGTTATATATGAATTTAAATAATCATAAAGACGTTTTTTTACTTTATTTTAAAACTTTTAATAGAAAGGAACCTACAGGAGGCATCCATAAGGGGAGGGAATGCAAGATACAATCAGGTGTTGACTGTTACAGACCATATCTAAAGAAAAGTGTCTAGGTGTCGAAATGGCATGAGTTGAAGACAAATTATATAAATAACCTAAAAAATAATATTTTAAGCTGTAAATTAAACATAAAAACATCATTCCTAACTCATAATTCATGGAAAGTATCACCTATAAGTGTGACATTTTTAGGGAACACAGTCAACTATTTGAAGGCAACCTTAGAAGTTTTAAGAGTGTGAGGAGCTCATGAATATTTAGAGAGATTATTTAGGAATATGATTAATCAAATACAATAAAATTAGCCTAAAAAAAACCTCTTAATTTATATACCATATAAATGGAGGCTGTAAACAAGAAATATGCAATCTAAGGTCAATTTCTTGCACACAGTCTCTACCTTGTAGGTTAATCTTGGATATTTGAGAGTTTGAGAGGTCAAATATTATCTTTAGGAGATAAATTATTTTACAAAGAATCATTATGAATTGAATAAAATTTTCAATTACTCATATTTTTCAAGGAAAATAGGTGAGTTCCCTCTATTTTATCTCAAACAGAAGGCTCTCCCTTCAATGTAAACCCTAGCAGATTTGAGGGAAAATGATAAAAGATGAAGGAAAAAGGTGTATAGAAATTGAAATATTATTTTTAAATTTTAAATGAACCCAAAAAATCATGATAAACACCTCAAAATAGATACAAAACAAATAAGGTGGTTTGGATAGCAAGAGTTATAGTTAGGCCTCTATGGCAGTTTCATGCATAAGGACTAAATGTGAGATCATTTCCACTTATATCCATAAATAATAATTAAAATTGACTATAAAATATTTATGGGATAAAAATATAATTTTATAATATACTTTTAAACAAATAAAATGATCAAAATTCACTTTGGGATTTGAGTTACAGGTAGGTCTACTAGGCAGGTTCTAAGCTTAGAGTCTAAATGAGGTGTCAACTTATTTTAAAACCTTATGTGAGGATTATATATTGTTAAATAATGTTTTTAGGACCATAAAGGACATTTTATATCTTATATAATTCAAATAAACGTATTTGAATGTCTAAAATATGCAAAAGTTGCAGATAGGCTTCTAGGCAAACATTAGGCCTAAGGCTAAATGAAGAAGTGTTTCACACTATAGCACTTGATATGATTTTTAACCTATTAAATCATGTTTTTATGGTGTAATTTGTTTTTTTAAATCTCTCACATTTTAGGATAAGCCACAAGGAATCCTTTTTGTCTTAAAAAAACCCCATTCAAACATGCAAGAAACAAGAAAACAAGCTTGATAGGACATGTTTGAGCACTCATATCTTTCATGAGTATTTTCATGGGTGACAAGGGAGATATAGGATGTTATCATGGGTATTTAATTACATGTTTTTTTAAATTTTTATATAGGCTTAATGTTTGGTTTTTATGAATGAAGTTTAAGAGTTCAAACATGCCTAAAACTCTCCTAAACCCTTGTAAGTGACCAGTTTGTGAAAATGAAGTTGGAAATGCATTATAATGGAATATTTTGGATATTATAAATATTTTTAATTTTAAATAAATCTCTAAATATACTCCAAATACATTTCATATGTATGGTCCTATGCAGACATGGTAGAAAAAGGTTTTCTTGACTAGTTTGTGTGTTTTGTAGATTGTAGGAAGTTTCAAGAGATGAAAATAACATGGATGGAGATATTAAGACTTAATATATCTTAAAATACCACTATCATTCCTTGAAAAATCTCCGAAGTATCCAAACTAGGTGCTTCATATCAGCCAATCAAAACTGGCATAATGGACAAGCAAGAGAGAAGTGTGAAAACTTCAAGTGGATGGCTTTTTAAGGTGTCCCAGATGACTTTAAGGCCATGGAATGCATTTAAATATTTCATTAACTTAATTTTATGTATTCTCATGAGAAATTGATATTATTTTGGAAGCCAAGTGTGCAGGGTGCGTAGAAGAGTAGTTTTCTAGACAATTGATGATGATTGCTCCTTTCCAAGTGATTCTAGATTACCAAGCCTAAATAAAATAAATGGAGAGGAATGTATGATCTAATTACCCTCCATTAAAATAATTTTAACTACTCCTAATAAATTATGAGGCATTCAAAAAAGGCTAATCATGTAGGTAATTCTTCTAAGATAGAATGAGAAGTTTCTTGCCACTTTCCATATAGTTTATGACTTGGATTGACATTTTTAGCTCTTAAATTTTCATAGTTAATCCCACATCCTATTCACATGAAAAATTAAATAATTTTATCAGATTTAAAAGTGTCCTTGTGACCATTGGACTTCTCTCTTCTCCTCCCTCTCTCAAGTTCTATAAGAACTACCCATTTTGGCATTGTATGGGATGATCCACCTAAGTATGGTGAAGTCCTGTTCATTTTTATAACTTTTTATCATTAATAAAACTAATTTTTACCCCTTTAATGACTATTATTATTGTGTTAATTTTTAATGTTTGATTTTGCATAAGTGAAGCCTATGTATTCCTTAGCATGTTTTGTCAATCCTTCATCCTATTTATAGCTGTAAAGATTCTTCTTGTATGGCATGTGAAGTGTAAAATATTGAGTGAGTTATTATTTTAATTATTTCCAAATAGGCCTCTTTTCTATTCCTCCTATCTTTTCACATTCATCCATAACCTCACAATGTAGCATTGATGTAAGAAGATGAAGATTAGAGAAGTGTATGTTCAGTTTATCCTTTGGTTTCAAGTGTAATATGCACATGGTTAGATGTCATTATTTTATTTTGTGTATCACCTTTCATATATTAGTTTTATTTTATGTATCCTTATCCCTTTTCACCCACAAGTTTAGTAGTAATTTAAATCCAAAGTGGTACATCAAGGGAGCTAGCCCTATCTAGAGATTCACCTCATTCTTTAGGATGCCCATAATACTATAGGTGATTCCATTATGCCACTTGATGAGGATAGATTATCCTTCTCATTAAAGGGTGAAAATCAAAGTCACAACAAATTTTGGCATGCCTGATGGGACTCTTGGTCCAAGAAGTTGACAGATGTTTTATGTTGTCTCTCAATAATGAGCCTTTGGAGGCATCTATCAAAGCATCAATGGTTACTCCAAAGACATATCATATGGTAAATAAACCTAGGTTATCCTTTGAATATTTTTATAAATTTATTTCTATGTGTTCTTTCTTTCAATGAAGGTTCATGGTTGACTTTGGTATTGTGTTTTGTTCTCTACAAGTTGGTGAGACATTGAAAGATTGTACCATTACCTATAAATATGAACAAGTCCTTGGTAAATATTGTCATGATCCTTACCAATCTCAATATGAATTTAATCATCTCTAATACGATCCTTTTCATCCCATGCATGAATTATATTAGTCCTATAATCAAACTTCTCAATGTCTTGCTCCTAGTCAACCTAGCCACTCTTCAAGATAACCCATTTCCACATCCAAGAAGACACTCTTGGGCTATGCAAGGTATATTTTGGATATTGATACTCAAAGGGGATGTGGCCTAGATATTCCTAGTCATATTATTAATATGGTGAGAGAAGCATTAGATTTTATCAAAAGAGAGTGGGTACCTATTGAGAGATCTAATTGGCAAAGGCTCACAAGTGAGATGCTTGATGTGAGTGGTCTAGTTTCTTCTTTTAAACACAAGCTAGAAGTTCATGAAAGGAAACCTCACCACACTTATCAGCCTTCATACCCACCTCACCAGGTTTCCTATAAATCATATATGACCCCTATTCAAGAGCCAAATCAAAGATATCAAAGTCATCCTCTTCCCAATCAGTTGGAGGAGAGATTTGAAATGAAAAATCTTGTGTTTGAAGCTAATATTGATAGGCAAATTAAGTTGGATAATGTGCATTTGTAGTATTCCATGTTAGCAGCCAAAGAAGTGGAGTTCAAGTCCTCATTTACCTCTCATATTTCATCCCCACCACCTCCTAAGATGGAATAAGATAGTAGAGTCTTGGGGAAGGAAATAAGATAAATGTCTTGACAAAAGGTGTGAAGTTGAGAATAGTCTTGATCCTATACAAATCCCTCCCACCCTTCCTCAATAAAATACCTATGATCATAATATCCTAAGGTAGAGTAATATAGTATAATCATGGGGAAGAAAGAGGATGGATTTTTGGTTGATAAATATTGTGAAGTGGTGAGTGAATTTGAGCCTTTTCAAGTTCCTCCTACCTTTCCTCAATAAATTTCTTGTGTCCCATGTCAGACCTCATGTATTCCTTATGCTCATGATATTTCCTATGAAATTTAAAAGAATTTTTTTTAATAAAACCTAGATAATCAAATTTATGAGTTAGAGTAAAAGATGATATTACTAAATCAAGGTGTGATGGAAGGTTTAAACCCAAAATATTTCCCAACTTTGCATTCTTAATCTAATTTTATGCTCTATTTTCCACCTCCACCAACTAGTTCCTTTTGTCCTCATCCTATCACCATATGCCTTACTGGAGATATGGTATGGGAACCTAATAAGGAGATTTTAGTTGATAAATAAAGATAACTCTTACTTGAAGAAAACATACCTCCTTGGTAGCCTCATTGGGCTAAGTCACATGACTTCAAGATGCCTAGTCTTGGCATCACCATGATCGAGAAAGAGATGGAATATCTAGAAGAACTTGAATAATAATCTACATTTGATAAAAATGTTGTGGATGATCACCTCCATCATGAAGATGAATGTGTTATTAAAGATGGATAATAGTTTCAAGTCATCCCTAAAGAGGTGGCGGTCTTAGAAGAATCTGTTGAGACCAATGTGGGAATTGTTGCTCTTGAAGATGATCCAATACTTCATCCTAATATTTAATCACCATTAGATGCTTTGTTTATTTAATAACATCAGATTTATGAAATCATATATTAATAAGACAACATTTAAGAGGTAGTGTCACTAGACGATAAAGAGGACAAAGATGATTAGTAGTAACAAATGGAGTTATTTCAAGAACTTGAAGAGCTTTACCAAGTTGAGGAACAAGTGTATGAAAATGTGAAGGAATATTATTCAATGGATTAAAATGACCAATATTGGGAATAATTTTCAAATCTCCCTGATGAGCTATAAAAACTTGTAGATGAGAGGAAGCCCAATCTTGTTGAGAGCACTATGAAAGACAAGAAGGTATGCCTTGTTGAATAATAATTTAAAGATATAATGGAGGATCCACATGATAAAGTGAAGTACATTTAGATTAAATATGATTTCATTTCCTTATTAAACTTGTTTGGAGCTTCTTGGTTGTCATTGAACATCATGCTAATGTGGTGGGCACACATCATAGAAAAGTTGGAGGCATCAATGCTAAAGGACAAAAGGCTATATGACTCATTAAATAATTCATGTCATGAAGAAATAAAGGTCTCAATATTTAAATTTTATCTAGGAGGGAGGTATTCTTTGTTTTTAGTTGTATATAATAGTTTTTTTCTAATTCCCTTAAGTGTTTTGAGCACATGTGTGTTTGATCTCTTTGTTGCATGTGTCATTTGCTTTGTGTGCTTGAGGTAGTCATTAGTTGTCTTGTCTTAGTCAATTTTCAAATGGTTCCTTGTTTGTATTATACTTTAGATGACTCCTAATCCCACTGGACTAATAAGGCTACTGGTCTAGTTAGTATAGCAAGCATACTACCCCTATGAGTCACCAATTTGTTGATCAAATTTGACTTTTTAGTCAATTGGAGAACCTATAGGTAAAAACATGAATTTTTAGGTAAATATGAGGTATAATATGAGTGTCATTGGGTGTATTACATGTTAATTAATCTCAAATGATGTTATATTAGCCTTTGCTAATTAATTTTTATGTCCATTTATCATTTTAGGTCATTTTAGGTGTGAAAAAGGTGCATTTAATGCTTTATATAGGTTTATTGGGAAATTTTAAGGTTAAAAAGGATTATTTAATGACATATATGTCCCTATAAGTCTTAAGTAACTTAAAAAACTGAAATATGGTATGTTATGCAGAAGAAAAGGTAGTTTTTTTAAAGGAAAAGAAGAGTTTGACACTCTACAACGTCTTTGGGAAGTATGCCATGTGGGAAATAGTTAGGTAGTGCCTCTTCAGCTTCCCCATGCTCAATTACATTATTTTTTTAATTTTTAAGTGTCATTTATTTCTCAAAACCATTCATCTCTATTTTTACCCTTCTTAGCAAGTAAAAGTGACTTTCAGGTTTTTGACTGGTATGGATAACTTAGGATGTTTCAAGGAGAATGATTTGGGGAGGTTAAAATAAAATTATATACCTCAATTTAAATATAATAATTTTTAATAATTGTGGCATATACTTCACAAACCATCCTCATGGAGTTGATTGTGCAAATCTGCTAGCTTTTTCATGCACCCTATGGGTTTTTCTCCTTTTTTGGAGATTCTATACAATATATCTACTAATGTTTCTACCATATGATTTATAATTATTCATATGATTTTAATCATGATTTTTTTCATGTTTTTTTATGGTTTGATGAGCCAATAACCTCAAATTTTTAGACTGGTCTCTTTTGAGTGCCATAAGCAATTTTCACCAGTTTCAAGAACTTCATCCTTCTCCATGGATTCATATGGTTGTTTTACTGTCTTATATATTTTTTAAATTTAATTTTGATTATACATCAACCTTTAAACTTAATTCTCCAAGTCACCTTCATGATTTGTATTCATAATCTACACATGTGCATAGTCTACCATTAGAATGTGCAATTACGGGTGTTCTTATGGAGGAATACACATTGGAAATAAGGTAATGATACCTATTATAGGTCATTTTAATGTGAGGGGTGATTTTTTAGGGTTTTTATAAAAGTATTAAATTCATTTAATTTTAAAAATAATGCATACCACTCATCATCCTATACCACTACCTATATTTTGTAGGAAGTCACCTACATGTGGCCTAAACAAAGAGTGAAGAGGCCATTTTGAAGTGTGAAATAAGTGATTAAAATATTATTGATGGGATGGTAAGATGGAAACATAATTATCGATAGATTTGAATTGATATATGCATAAATTAAGTTGAAAACTACCTTTAAAGGATGTTGAGTGAGTCTTCAGATCCATAGTCCCTAAAAAAGGAAAACATAGTTTAGGGGGCTCCTTATAAACATCATAAAACATGGTGGTATAAGGTCTTAAGCAATATAATTAGGTAAGTTTATATCTCTTGGTATGGATATGTATTGTGTCAAAAATTTGGGTCATGAAGTTAGGAGGGTATGGATTTTTAGAGCAATAAAGGGGACTATAAAAACACTATTTCTAGGTAGTGTTATCTACATGAGTTTAAGTTTAAGCAATCTTTGTGCCAAATTGGTATTTGAACATGATATCAAGGTGAAGTATTTACATGTGTTTAAATTAACATTTATGGTCATAAATATCATCAATTGGAATGATAGTTTGTGTTTAGACCCCTATGCCTATCTCCAGTCTATACACTGAGCCCATGTGTACTTACAATAATCAAATAGACAATGTGTCTTAGTCTAGCAGGGGTCAAACTCATACATAGCCCAAACATGAGTAAAAATGGGTCCAAACACTTAAAAAATAGTTAATATGGTGTTAAAATGTCTAATTCATCTTCCAAATTTTAAATCAAGCTAATAGAATCCTACATGTCCCACTTATCATAAATTATGCCTACAGACTGGCTGTAGGTTCATTTTGAAGGATAAACTTGACAACTTTGGGAAATATAATTCATTCCAAGAATGAGATGTAATTGAAGGTAAAATTTTTTTTTGTTACTTTTAGGAAGGAAATTTTCATCGAATCCAAAGTTTATAACATGTGGGAGACACTTACAGGCCCTACATAGTCAACTATAGTTGACTATGAAGGGTAGAGAGTAATTTTTGAGTTCTTGGTGAGAGGATATCATGAAAAAATGGTATAAATAGTTAAATATGACTTAAAATAATACTAAATACGTTTTTTTTTTTTTTTCAAACTTGGAATAGAAAGGAACCTATAGGAGGCATCCTTAATGGGAGGGAATGCAAGATATAGTCAGGTGTTAACTATTACAGACTGTATCTAAATAATGGTGTCTAGGAATGGAAATGGCATGAGTTGAAGATAAATGATCTCAAACACATAAAAAAATATATATTTTAAAGTGTAAAGGAAACATTTATACATCATTACCAAGGCATAATTCATGTAAAGTATCACCTATAGGTGTGACATTTTGAGGGAACACAATCAAGAATTGGAAGGCAGCCTTAGAAGTTTTAAGAGTGTGAGGAGTTGATGAAGATTTAGAGAGATTATTTATGAATAGGATTACATATATAAAATATAATTATAATAAAAAAAACCTATTAATTTATATACCATAGAAATGAAAGCTTTAAATAGAAAATATATAGTTTAAGGTGAATTTCTTACACATAGTCTTTGTTTGGCAGGTTAGTCTTGGTTTTTTGAGAGTTTGAGAGGCCAAATATTATTTTCAAGAGATAAAATTTTATAAATAACATCCTTATGAATTGGATAAAAATTTTAAGTACTCAAATTTTTATAGGAAAATAAGGGAGTTCCCTTTGTTTTGTCTTAGATAGAGGTCACTCCTCTCAACACAAACCATGATAGATTTGAGGAAAAATGACAAAAGATAAAGCAAAAATGTGTAGAGGAATTAAAATAGGATTTTTAAATATTAAATAAACCCAAAAAAAACATGATAAAAACCTCATATTAGAGATAAAACAAATAGGGTGGTCTAGATAGCAAGAGTTACAATTAGGTCTATATGGTATTTTCATGCATAAGGACCAAATGTGAGATCATTTACACTTATATACCTAAGTGATAGTTAAAATTGCATATAAAATATATATGGGATAATAATATAAGTTTTTAATCTACATTGAGACATGTAAAATCATCAAAACTCACTTTGGGCTCTGAGTTGCAGGTAGGTCTACTAGGTAGGTTATAAGCCTATAGTCCAAATGAGGTGTCAACTTATTTTCAAACATTATGTGAGCATTATATATTGTTAAATAATGTATCTAGAATAACTATATATATTTAATAGATTATATAATTCAAAAAAACTTATTTTAATGATAAAAATATGCAAAAGTTGTAGATAGGCTTCTAGGCAAACATTAGGCCTAAGGCCAAATGAGGAGGTCTTTCACACTCTATAATTTGATATGATTTTAAAAATATTGAATTATGTTTTTAGGGTGTAAAAATATGTTTTAAATGTCTAAAATTTTAGGATAAACCATAAGTTATCCTTTTTGGTTCAAAACCCCCATTCAAACATGCAGGAAATAAGGAAACAAGCTTGATAGGACAAGTTTGAGCACTCATATCTTTCATGAGGATTTGAATGGGTGAAAATAGAGTTAAAGGATATTATCAATGGTATTTAAATCCATGTTTTTTAAATTTTTATATAGGTTTAATGTATTTTTTTTATGAACAAATCTTAAGAGGTCAAATAGGCCTGAAACCCTCCTAAACCCTTGCAAGTGACTGGTTTGTGATAATGAAGATGGAAATGAATTATAATGGAATATTTTGGATATGAAAAATATTATACCTTGTAAATAACTACCTTAACCTAATCCACATTATTTTTAGATGTATGAACTTGTACATACATGGTATAAATAGGGTTTTCTTGACTATTTTGTGTGTTTTTTAGGTTGTAGGAAGTTTAAATCACATGGATGGAAATGTTAAGACTTAATATAACTCCAAATATAAATATCATGGCTTTAAAAAACTCCTAAGTATCCAAACTAGGTGCTTCAACTCAACCAATCAAAATTGACATAATGGACAAGCTAGAGAGAAGTGTGAAAACTTTAAGTGGATGACTTTTTATGGTGTCCTTGATGATTCTAAGGCCATGAAGGGAATTGAAACATTTAATTAACTACATTTTATGGATTTTAATGAGAAACTAATATCTTTTTTGAAGCCAAGTGTGTAGGGTGCATGTAAGAGCAATTTTCTAGACATCTAATGATGATTGCTCCTCTCCAAGTGATTCTAGATGACCAAGCCTACAAAAAATGCATTGAAAGGAATTTATTATGTCTTTACTCTCCATTAAAATCATTTTAACTTCTCCTAATAAGTCATGAGGCATTCAAACAAGGCCAATCATGTAGGTAGTTTTTCTGAGCTAGAATGAGGAGTTTCTTGCCACTTTCCATGAAGTTTATGACTTGGATTGACATTTATATCTCATAAAATTACATTGTTCATACCATTACATATTCACATGAAAAATTAACTAATTTTATTATCTTGGCAAGTGTCCTTGTGACACTTGGAATTCTCTCTTCTCTTCCCTCTCTCGAGTTCTATAAAAACTAGCCATTTTGGCATTATATGGGATGATCCACCTGAGTATGGTGAATCCATACTCGTTTTTATACATTTTTATCAATAATAAAACTGATTTTTACCAATTCCATGATTGTTTTTAGTGTGTTTATTTAGAATGTTTGATTTCTCATGAGTGAAGACTATGAATTCCTTAACATGTTTTGTCATTCCTTCATCATATTTACCATTGGAATGCTTCTTCTTGTAGGGGATGTGAAGTGTTTTAGGATATTTAAAAGATCAAGAAAGTTATTATTTTCATTATTTCCCTTATAGGCCTCTTGTCTAGTCTTCCTATCTTTGCACATTCATCCATAACCTCACAATGTAGCATTGATGTGAGAAGATGAAGACTGGAGAAGTGTATGTTCAGTTTGTCCTTTGATTTCAAGTTTAATATGAATATGTTTTGATTTCATAATTTTATTTAGTGTATCACCTCCATTATATTATTATTTTTATTTATCCTTCTCCCTTTTCACCCACAAGTTTAGTAGTAATTGTAATCAAAAGTGGTATATCAAGGGAGTTAGCCCTATATAGAGATTCACCTCATTCATTAAGCTACCCACAAGCCTATAGGTGATTCCATTGTTCCACTTAGATGAGGAGATATTTTCAATTTCCTCAAAGGGTGAAAATTGAAGTGACAACACATCCTTCTCAGACTCAATATGTACCTCATTAATCCTCAAATTGATCCATTTCAATCTATACGCAAAATTTCTTATGCTATAAAAGGTTAATGATAGAGCTTAATACATAGAGGGTATAAGGTTAGGATATCCCTAATCACATAATTCATGAAATAAGAGATTATTTATATCTAATTAAGAAAGAATGGGCACATATTGAGAGAGAAAATTGGAAAAACCTCTCAAGTGAGATGATGGATGTAAGTAGTTTCATTCAAAATATTGAGGATAAGCTAAGAAACCTTAAAGAAAAATAGTTAAAAATCCATCAACATTATGTGTCTTCATATACAACACTTCATCCCTCATATATGCCACCCATTCTTCCCCAAGAGTCCATTCTAAGTGACCTTTTGAGTGTTCCACATTTTTCATGTGTTCCTCAAACCTTCACTTCTTGGAATACAATCCAAAAGAGATTTAAAAGAAAGAAGGAAAATATTATTGATTATCTTATTGTTGAGATCCAAGATTTTACTTATCTTCCTCAAGAATCCTTTTGTTTCTCATACCAGCCCTCTTGTGTCCTTTATCTTCATGAAGCCCCTAACCACCTTAAAGAGAAGTTATTCCAAGAGGATATATACAGGAAAATCAAAGAGTTAGAGATAAAGATGAGGAAGGAGGAAGATAATAAAAATAAATAGGAGGTGGTAGTATATTACACATTTACCTCATGGAAATTAGTACAAAAAGGCATAAAGAAGAAATAAGAAATGCTAGTTGAGATAGTCTAAGAACTAGTTCAAGAAAAAGAGGTGTTAGCTAAACTCAATGAGATTTCCCTACAATATTTCCATGACTCTTTCTCCATTCCTCCAAAACCACAAAAAAGAGCCTCCAAGGTCTCTAGTTGGAAGGAAAATCTCTTAAGCTACAAGAAATGTGAAATTATTCACCCTCCCACCATCTCCATCTTGGAGAAAGAACTTGTTTTATAAAAAATGCATGAGGAGTTTGTAGTCATAGGTGATATTGAAAAGGAAAATACAGATGTCTATGACAAGGAGATATTAATAAGCAGCCCACTTCATTTAGAGGAAGATAAATAAGACTTTGGGTGGGGAAAATGTGATGTTTTGGACATTGGTTGGTCAAATCAACCCTTAATTATAGTTAAAAAATAAGATGAAATATTGAGTGAGGTTGATGAAGAAGACATATCAAGTGCTTAAGTGATGCAGTTTGATGAGCATACCAATGAAGAGGCTCAAAATCATGATGAATTAGACCTTTTTTACCTTAATGAGCCTCCCTTCTATATAGAGGAAGAAGACCAATCTAACCAACATAGATCAAATCTTGGTAAGGATGAGGAGATTGATGAAGTATACATACAACCAAATGTCCTCAATAATACTTTAGATATGCAAGAGACAATTGAACAAGATAACTATGAAGATTTGTTTGAAGTATTAGAAGCAAGATATATGTTGTTTCTAGGAAAATATGAATTGATTATAGTTATTGGAGGAAATTATAGTGACTCAACTAATGAGATAAAAGTGGTGGTTGAACAAGTGGAAACTCCTTAAGATGTTATTAAGAGTCAAATATGCCACTTTGATCAACCATGTGTGAACAAGATTGTAAGTGATCTGATTGTCTAGCATGAAGAAATCTTTGAATACTAGGACAAATATGTCTACATTGGAGACATGTTTTTTCCTTTTCATCTATTAGAGATCACTCCAAAAGGATAGGAAATCAAGCATCCTCATTAATCAATTCTAGTGCCTCTAAAACAAGGTATTTTTCATCTTGGTCCATTACAAGTGAATGATGTTGAATGCTTACCATTTTATCTAAGAATGAAAGACCTTTAACTAGTAGCCTTGTATATATTAAAATATATTTTTATGTTTTCCTCTAAGTTCATTATGCACATTTCATTTTAGTTATGTATTTCCCTTCCATAAGTGCCGTGGGCACAATGATTATTTTTTATTGTTGTTCTTATAGCTTCAATAAGAGGTTTTTAGAAAAGGGTAGCCTTGTATCAATTTCACATCAGTGGGTAAGAAATACTCACGATTCCATATGCCTAATGGATTAGACAGGGTAATTAATCTAGGTTCTCAAGCATAACAAGCATGCTTCCCTATTGATTTGCCATAAATATTGGCCAAATTTGGCCCACTTATGAAACTTTGCCTAGATCTAGGGTAGGAAGTTAAGTAGAGCCCTGGGTGAGTGAGTGATATAATGGTATATAGAGAAGACATACTTCATGATCCTATAACTTATTACTTGCAAGGTTTTGAAACACTTTACGCAATCTTAAAGTGTAAATTCGTGATTATAAGGGACCAGACAATCATGGCACATCATGCATGAATAAATAGATTAGTTTGGTTTTGCATTTCATAAGTGTTCTTAAGAATTTAACTATGGTTTAATAATTTCATCAAAATGATGTATTTCATGCCAAGGTCATCCCCTACAAAGTTTGGTGTCTTGATGGGTTTTATATCTCAAGATATAAGCCTTTGAAAATATCTAGTGGTATGGAACATGCCTAAAGATGTCAAGTTAAAGCCATATGAAATAGACATGTGGATTCAAAAATCCTTAATGAGATTTAAGTTTAATGCAAGGTCAATAATTAGTATTATTTTGGAAACAAACATCAAATATCAATGGCATGCAGGTGATCTCATAAAGTCAAGAAATCAAGAAAGAGAAACAACATGCATTCAGTCATGCAAAAGTAGATCTAATGATGAACACAAATTCAAAAATTTAGAGGATCCTAAGAATAAATGAAAAGGTGCCAAGTGTCTCAATCATAACAATATCTTAGTAGATCGACATCCCACATTTGGTTATATTGTTAGATGGAAATCAATGGTATTCATTTGATCTAGGAAATCAAATATCGATGGAGCACATTTAATCGTACAAGACTAGATTGATGATGTAGATCAATTCAAGAAGTCAATGAGCCTAAATTTTACGTGAAGTCCCCATGTGGAATAATAATGTAAATCATATAGAGATTGATAGTAGGGTCTATAGGGGCATATAGGATTGCCAAGTTCCACATCTTCAAATTCCAAGATCAATATCAATATGGAGCTACCAAGTGGGAAAATATAGGGAGCAATCACAAATAAATGGCCAATAATGAAGCTCAAAGCTAGGAGACTCTTGATAAAATCAATGGAAACTTTTTGATCAAATCTCTAGAGGGCATAGGATTAAAACACATGTCTGAGGTGATAATAACCAGATTTTAAAATGAAGTAGGTAGCCTGAGGAGATGCCACATAAGTACACACATCAGATCAAAATAATTTTTCCACCCAAATATGCAAATGCATAAATTCAAGATCAAATATGATTCAAATTACTAGATCAAACACTACAAATTTTTAGATTGCCATTAAAGTTCATATAGACCCCCTAATAGATCTCAAACATAGGTTTTACATCTTATTCATGATCAAGAAACCCTAGCCTATAGATCTTCATGGAAATTAGGGTTATATGAAAAATAATAGGGGGATTGGTTTTCATCTAGAGTAGACCTATGTTTTAGTTTCAAAGTATGGGAAGAGTTGTGATTATGAAAGGAGTGTCTTGTATTTTGACATAGTTATATCATCCACTTTCAATAGGTACATGTATCCACTTAAAATAGACATATTTATGGCTCAGTTGGGTCTATATATATGAGGATTTTGTCTTTATAAAGAATGTAAGTAGAAGATGGTGTATAAATATAAGAGAGAGATTTGGTGGTTGAGAAAATAAATTAGATCACTTGATGAAATTTCAAAAGTATTTGTGGACTTTACCATTTTAATGGATCGTGACTCATCATCTTCAAGGAGTTCTTGTCTTCTAGTATATTTCTAAGCTAATAAGAGAGTTTGAAGAATATTGGAGTGAGTTAATGATTAATTGGGAGGTTGGATTAATGTTAAGTAATCCAAATGTGGTTGGGATTATGTCAAAGCGATTGCACCTTATTTATTGAATTTTGTTTGCCCATTACTTCTCTCTCTCTCTTACCTTTTCTTCTATATCTCCAATTTTCTCCCCCATTATAAAACAAACTCACTTTTTGAGGCAATATCTAATTTCTCATTTTTTATGGAAGAGATTCTCATTTGATAAGGTAAGACCCTATAAATTTTTTTATGAAATATCTCTTGAAGAAATAAAGACTTTATTTACCTATCTCATTCCTATGGATTGTGTTTAGCAAGCTTGTGCATGATGGCATTATGAAGGAGAGTCTTCCATGTCCATTGTCCTTATTTCCTGCATATTTTATGGTGTTTTCAATATATTTATAGGTTTTAAATCATGTTATTTGGATATTAATGGATGCCTAGTGTGAATCTTAGAATTCCTCTTCATCTTCATTTATTTCTTGGTGATCCAAGTTTATGAAACACTTATGAAAATTAGGTAGTCTATGAGATTGTGTGAGAAAGGAATATCTTGTGATGATCTAGTGTGTGTTCAAGATTATAAGAGTGTTCCATTTAAATTTGGTGCATCACCATTTTATCTGTCTTAGTAACCCTTTACCCTATCTCTAACCCTTTTCCTAGTGGAATCATTAGTTTATGTGATTTACCAAGAGGAAGCTAGCCATCTCCAAAGGTTCAAACCCACTAAAATATACCCATAGCCTGGAGTTGTTCACATTTTATGGCTTAGTTGGAGGGATCTTGAAGATCCCACTCCATGGGTATAAATTAAGACCATAATGGATATTGTTATTTAGATATTAATGGATGCCTAGTGTGAATCTTAGAATTCCTCTTCATCTTCATTTATTTCTTGGTGATCCTAGTTTATGAAACACTTATGCAAATTAGGTAGTCTATGAGATTGTGTGAGCAAGGATTATCTTGTGATGATCTAGTGTTACATTTTTATCTCTCTTAGTAACCCTTTACCCCCATCTATCCCTTTTCCAAGTAGTAGCATTAGTTTACATGATTTACCAAGAGGAAGTCAACATTCTTTAAAGGTTTGACCCCACTAAAAGATACCCATACATAGCTTGGGGTTGTTCCCATTTTATGGCTTAGTTGGAGGGATCTTGAAGACCCCACTCCATGGGTACAAATTAAGACCACCATGGATATTGTTATTTGGATAGTAATGGATACCTAGTGTGAATATTAGAATTCCTCTTCATCTTCATTTATTTCTTGGTGATCCTAGTTTATGAAACACTTATGCAAATTAGGTAGTCTATGAGATTGTGTGAGCAAGGATTATCTTGTGATGATCTAGTGTGTGTTCAAGATTATAAGAATGTTCCATTTAAATTTGGTGCATCAACTCTTTATCTCTATTAGTAACCCTTTACCCTATCTCTAACCCTTTTCCTAGTAGAATCATTAGTTTATGTGATTTACCAAGAGGAAGCTAGCCTTCTCCAAAGGTTCAAACCCACTACAAGATACCCATATCCTGGGGTTGTTCCCATTTTATGGCTTAGTTAGAGGGATCTTGAAGACCCCACTCCATGGGTAAAAATTAAGACCACAATGGATATTAAGATATTCTACCCAAATTTGTATCTTGTAACCTTATAAACTAATGCAAGGACTGATTCAACTTATCCATCCTTGTCTTTAGTGTGTTTTATGCTTGTCTAATTTATATAAGTGGTAGATTTCTCTCCCTTTGTAGGTCCTTGTCTCACCTAGATACTAGTACATTGCTCTATGTAGGTCACATAGTGTGTGAAGGTGTTAATTGGTTGCTCTTGGAGTGGAATTTGATTGGTAAGTGTCATGAATAAGACTTTCTATTCGTAACCATCAAGTTATAATCATCTTTTAGAGCCTCTATGTGAAACACTAATGCCTAAAAGCCTTTGAGAGAGTGGTTTAGTTACTTGTATTATTCATTAGTGTTATTAAAATGTTACATAGAGTGGACACATAATATTGGTGCATCACCTATAATAGCATAGATTTCATTTCATGTTTCAATTCTATCCCTTTTAATCACCAAGTTAGTAGTTTTAGGAACATAGCCAAAATTTATGCACTAGGGGATATATCCCCATAAACTAGAGGTTAACCTTATCAAATATGCTACTGATACCTAGAGGTGATCCCATTATATTAGCATGATGAGTTATGGATAAAACACCATCTCTTTAAGGGTTATAATCCAAAAGGATAATAGTTTTTGGCATGTATAGTGTGACCAAGATTCAATTATTGAATCACTAACTTGAATAATTTGGTGATCTTAGGAAGATTTACGTACTCTAGTGGCATATTTTTAGTTAGTATCTCATGCCAAGTGTCATAATAAGGTCTCAAATTAAGGGTAAAAACATCTTGTTGTTGATAGTTAACTTTATTCTTTAGCTATCTCATTATGTGCAATGGCTGCATATAAAGCAAAATTATATTCTACACCTACATATTAGTAGCATTATGACATGTACCTACCTTATTGTGAGCCTTATAAGTCTTACATTAACCCTTATCAATAACATGATGGCTCACATTATTCTTATTATCCTCCTTACTTCTAATAATGCCACTCTTACCCTCTTTGTGATCCCTGTTAGCCCCTTTAGAATCCTACCTATCATCTTGATCAGTCTTTTCAAGATCATGATTCTCCTAGTCAGTATAGCCATGTTTAAAATCAATCCATCTCAATAATTAAGTAAAATATCTTGGGGTATGAGAGATATATGGTTGAGATTAATAAAGATAGGGTGTATGGTCAAGAGGTATCTAGTCATCTCATTAGGAATGTGAGAGACTCATTACATCAAATTAAGAGAGAATGGGCATTTATTATGAGGGATAATCATTCAAGTTCCACTAGTGATATGTTAGACATGGGTGGTTTGATTTAAAGTATAGAGGAGAAAATATTGGTTCATGAGGGGAAGCAAACCTAGTATTATCATCCTCATGTGCCCTCCCCTAGTCTATACCAATCTTCTTGTGATGAAACCATCTTTCCTCAAATGACTAAGTTAGATGAATTTCAAAACTTTTCAATTTCCCCACAAGATCCTCAAGCCTTGCTTACTTAGAATTATATTCAAGAGAATATGAAATATAGATAATAAGTGTGTGTTGAGAGGACTAAATATCATGGTTCAAATCAGACTTGGTAAAGCCTTTCCCTTCCTAATTATCTTGAAGATATTATTTATCAGATGAGACTTGAATTTGAATCTCACGTAACTAGAGAAATTGAAATTAAAAATGAAAATTTGTCTCAGTGAATGGAAGTAACACAAGTAATGGAACCTCAAGATAAGGTGGTGGAGATATTATCCAATCCTTAACTCATCCCCCGAGATACATCACATGTTTCTAGTGTCAAAATCGTAACTTAGAACAAATTAGTAAAGTCTTGGGGAAAACAAGAGGAAGAGAGCCAAGATCAAGAATAACCTAGTTAAAACTCATTCCCTCCTCCCCGAGAATCCAAATGATTCCCATCTTATAGGTATATCTAAGAAGGGTTTAAAATAAATAATGGTGGTACCTTGAATCCCAATTCAATTCATGAACACATCCATCACCCTCCCACCCTAATTTTTTTTTAAATAGAACCTACCCCATGGGAGGTGAGTGAAGAAAGTCAAGTTATAGCAACAGATGATTAAGGTGGTTTTGGTGAGTTGGAAAAATATATTTCTATTAGGACACCTCTTGGTGAAGAGAAGTAGATATAAATATTAAAATATGTATAATAATATGGATTTCAAGAGCCAGGTGAGCCACAAGAGGAAAACATATTAGTTGGCCAAGAAGAATGTAATATCTAGGATCACCTTGATGACATAGTAGTTGTTCTCTTTCATGACAGTCCTAAATAAAATGGAAATGAGTTATTTGTCCAAATTTCATTAGTTTTTATATATATATATATATATATATTTATATATATATATATATATATGTAAAGAGGTTTTAGTGGGTCAAGAAATATGAAAACCAACTTATGAAGATCTTCATGAAGGTAATCTTGATGACATACAAAATGTTCAAGATGTGTTGATGGATAAAAGATATTATAATGATCTATCAGAGATGAAAGATTTTTTTTTTGAGTTCCATGAGCATGGTCAAAGATGTATAGTTTCCAAATCCTTCTCAATCTATGTTATGACTACTTTTACATCATCTCCTATGAAGCAAGAAAGCCCAAAAAAACTAGAAATCTATGAGGATCAATCAAAGGACTTGTTTGACATCATAAGATTAGGTTACTTTATTTTATAGGTATTTCATGATCTATTTTACATTGAAGAATGTAGTTTCACCAAACAAGAGGAAGGCAACTATCCAAGCATGCCATTCCAAGGGGTTGTTTAATTTTAAGGTGACTTATTTAAGGTCTTTAACTAAAGATATCAACCTCTCATTAAATTTTTAGGTATCTATTAACTCTTTATGAATGGAACTAAAATTCATTGGCCTCAAGATTTCATGAAGCTAGATTCATTCTCTCTGAATAAAAAACTACAATCATACCATAATATCTACCTCAAATTTTTTAGCTTGGTCAGGAGTAACCTATGGGTGAGGCATAAATGAGATTGTTCATACAAAGTATATAATTTAAAAATGAATATGAATGGGTTTTGGATTCACATAGCTGACTTATGCACCTTAGAATGGATCAAGAAGGTTTAATTACTATTTTATGAGTCTATGGGCATGCCAACATCTCTAGATGCAATTGTAGGTTCTCATCCCATGAATAATACCTGATTGTACTCCAATTAACACATGATAATTTGACCTCATGGTGATATGGTGATAAAATATGCTTCCCATTTAATCCTATAGGAGTAATAAGTTGTGTTTATGTTAGTTGTTTTTAGTATATTATTATCTTATTTCTAGTAAGTGTTATTAACAAAAGTGTGGTGTGTTAATTTCCTTAGTTGCTTTATTGTCCTATCTTATTGCTTTCTTAGATGATTAAGGGTTATTTTATTTTGTTGTATTTGTGTGTGTGTGAGGTTATTTTAGTCTTTTAAGGTTTTATAAGGTGATAAATCTGATTGATAATCCAAGTATAGTGGTCATCCAAGTCATGTTGTCATGTATGAGTCTTATGCCTAAAAGAATGAGATAACCAGTTCTCTTGATCAATAGGCTAGTCAACCCCTATGAGTCACCAAGAATGTTACTAATTTAGCCTCCTAAGAAAAACATCAACCCCTATATTCCAAAAATTTCTCATGATACCCATTAAATCTTATACATGGTGGTTTACATGCTTTGTGATGTCCTATTTTGGTCACATTTTAAGCCTTTTAACATTGATGACAGCCTATTTTGAGTATTTAGATGATGTACTAAGTTATCATTATGGTACTTGGGTGAGTAGAGAGGTGTCAAATTCCTTTCTAAGCCTAGAAAATGCCTTAAACCCTATTTGAGAAAGATTAGGTTCTTTATTAGAAATTAATGTATATGGAGGGATTAATGTTTCTTGTTCTCATTACATTTAGGCCTATTTCACCACATATGTAAAGGGTATCAAAGCCTTGTTTAATTCATAACATGAGATTTAAATCTATATCTATGGTTGTATTCCATAGACTACTTATTCAATAATGTTTCAATCTATAATTAGCCATCCATGTCATCAAATGCCCCTTCAAACATCTCATATAAGTCAAAATCCACATTATAAACCTTTGAAAATGATATATCTATGTGTAACCTTAAAATAATGGATTTTAAAGGGTCTCATAACCATCATAATGTCATTTTTGGAATGGTTTCATATGCAAAAGGTCTCCTTTTAAAATTTAGATGGTTTCCATCCATCAAAAAGAAGGACCGACATGTTCAAAATGAATGTCCAACTTCCATCCATTTATAACATGTATTTAAAACTCATATTTGGCACACATTTTCCCTTGATTTACCCTCCAATGGCTTCTCAAAGCTTTAGACCTAGAAAAAATGTAGAAAATATGTGTTTATAGGTTTTTATGGATCTGTATGATCTGGTCTATAGAGAAGAAGGTCACACACTTCACAAGGTTTCATGGTAGGTATCTTAGATAAGCTTCATGGCCTAAATATGCAAGGAGAGGCATGAAAGTTAGTTGAATTCCCATCTATGTCTTGGCAAGCTCACAAAGGTCATATTGAGTTACATAGTATAGTCCATACAAAGGGAGTCAGATCCCAAGCTCTTAGCCAAAGGTAAGGCCCCTAGTGGGATTGAAATTAGTGGAATTAATTTTCTCAAATATATCCCCTAAGATTTATGTATAATTGTTAAGACCCCCAAGTGGTCATAATCCCTTTCCAAACCCCATAGGCCCAACTACAAGTGGATTCATGGAAATTTTAAGCTCGTTGTGGTGGTTTGAGCATGGAAGAAGGTATATAAGGGTTTGTTGAGTGTTTTAGACTAATATGATCATATCCTTATAGTAATTTCAAGGATATATGAACCCATAGTTCCCCTTGGTGGGAATTTTATAGGCTATGTGCTAAGGTTTCTATGTTTCATAAAATAATAGGACATAAAGATGATCAGTGAAGATTATCCATGCTCCCTCCATACCCCTCTCACACTTCACATGATCACCATTTGATCAAATCAGACCTCCTTTAAGTTTTCACAATGCCCACCATGAGAATGAGGAAGGAAAAACTTTAAGTTTATTCTCATCATAGTCCATCTTCAAACTGAAAGTGTATTGATTAATGTCTCCTTCAGGTGGTAAGAGTGATTCAAGGATATAGAGGAGTTCCTCTCTTAAATAAACAAACTTTATTATAGGCCTCAATACCAAAACACATAAATTAGCTCCCAATTGAATTCACAAGCCTCTTAGTAGAATTTAAGGTTTATGAGCTTAGTTTAAGGTTTTTAAGAGATCCCAAGTTTCACTTTTCTCCATTATAATGCTTGATCCACTTAGCCAAATATCATATTTTGTTTAATATCCAAGTTTAGGATACCTGAGGCTTAGAATAATGGTCTTAAGAAGGAGACGGATAGTCCTTATTGTATCATTAGAATGTCTAATTTGTATTGAAGATCCATTTCCATTTTCACCCTTTATTGAGCTTATCTCCTAAACTCACAAACTCTAAATCACATATATAAGACTACCTAGTGGATCAAAGGCTAGTGAAGCATTAAGGGATGGAGGAACCTATGTAATCTAATTTAAGTGACTAAATTTCACTCAACAATTTACACTAGGGAGATTGAAAATAATATCATGATCATAGGGTCCAATTAGGCTTAAAGGAGTTGAATAGTAATACACAAGCTTATGTATGGAAACCTAATGGAACTTTCTAACTCAAGAGAATATGAGGGTATAAAAGTACATAGATATTTTTTGGAGTTGTGTGAATATGTTTTAAATGTCAAGATGATCTATGTATGCACCATGACGAGTTTTAAATAATGAAAATGTAGTCTTATATATCTACAAACCTGTAGGTCTTCATTTTCAAGTGTAGGAGATAAGCTTATATAGAGAGACATAGACAAAGGCCAAAAGACACATAGAGAATGTATGTATGGATGAAGTGAAGATGAATGGTCAAGTATTAGAGTACTTGAAGTCCTAAAGGAATGTTTAAGATAGACCTATAAAACCCTACACACATAATGAACCTAGTGTATATAGATTTACCCAGTCAATTTGGGATGATAAGAAGGTTTAGAAGTCTTGGAAAAGATTAAGGTCATGTGTGTCATAATTTAATACTCACTAAAGTCTAAAAATTCTTGATCTATGCATAAATTTTTTGTTATTTAATTCACTCCATGTTGTCTCTTTTGCATATGGTATACATTTCTCAGCTAATATTTCATGATCCTTTGCAAGAAGTTGGATGATAACCTTTCACAAAAGTCTTATGATATCTTGATGAATTTTTTGTAGTGGTCACCTCGGATCATATTTGCATACATCACCTTTCCTTAGATTGTAGTTACACACCTCACCTTTCTACAGGTCACAACACCAAACCAAGTCTTGTGCCTTCTCACTGACTTCCATACCCTTACACACCTTGAAAATTTGTAATAACTTCTACTCTTGCTTATTTAATCCCATTCCCTTCATATCTCAGATATCCATGTACCTTTCTCTTTCACACCCTATAATTTCAAGACTCTTCAACTTATTGGATTCCAAAACACATCTACATATTGACTCACCATGTCAATTTGATATAAGAGGTTCCTTAACTATCATCTAGCCTAGAATATGAACCATTGTAACCATCTTCTTGGTAATTGAAAATAATTGTAACTGCTCCTATTTTCTACTTGTATAATTATTTATTATATTCATTTGGTAAAAATGTCAATGTTTTTTACATAGTCATAAAAAAGTAGAATTCTCTATGTATATACTCTATAATACATGCATTGTAGCACATTTTACTAGTTTTACCTATTCACCATTGATGAATAGAAGTTGTATTTCATATAAATAAGACTTACACCCCATTTAATTTCTTTGGTTACTTTTTTTTTAATTATATTTACTCATTTTCTCTACATAACCAAACTCAATTGTCCATTATGTGCTTGCTCCTAGGCCCCATGGTGTGGATAATTGGTATTAGAGCAAAAATATATATCCTATTTCTATTCTTGTAAACACACAAGTTTAACTCGAGAAGAAAGGTTTGTCAATTAGTTCTATTTTAGAATACATGGAATAATTTTGTAGAAAAAATAATATGGATGACACCTAGAAACAACTTGAGGTAGCACCATAAATTTAGAAACTCATTACTGATGCTCTAGAGGCATAGTGCATTGCACACTTTGGCCAATTACATGAGTTGATGACATAATTCAACCCAACATATTACAAACCACCTCCATATTTTACTCAATAATATTTTTAGCAATATCTCCCCTTGAAAGTACAAATAAATCTTGAAATCTCTTTATTCAAAGGTAAGATTGATGCTAAAGCATTGGATGCCTATATTCAATAACTCAATGCATACTTCTTAGTAAATCACTTCACTAAGGTTGAGAACATCACCTTCATAATGATAAATATGTCTATTATGGTGGTTCACTAGTGGAAGGTTTTTAATTCATAGCATACACAAGAGTGCATTCCAATTGAATCCTGAAAGACTTTTGTTGACACACTAAAGGATGAATACTACCCTCTATGCCACCTTGAGGATGAATACACCAAGTTCTATAAATTTTTATAATTCAAATATTAGTCCATGAAAGACTACACCAACATATTCCATGACTAATCTACATGCCTATGTGATAACCTAAATGAGTCATGTAAGGTGTTGATGTACATTAGTAGAAACTCACCTTACATCCATGTGAAGATGGAGTTCTTTACTTTTGAAATGTTAGGGCAAGCACATCATAATGATACCAAAATCAAAACCATAGCAAGGATGAAGTATCATGCCACGTCTTCATCTAATGTGATGTATAAGGCCTTACCTATGAACAACTCCAAATCATAACCTTATACACAAAATAAGTAACAACACACTTCTTGTAAAGAAGAGAAACACTATAAAAATACTCAAAAATCAAATTCCCTAACATCTTATAATTTAGATAAATTCAAGAAGAAGAATAAGTTTGATGATAAGTGGTGCCATCACCATCACTCATCTACCCATGATGATTTTTAATGCCATGCATAACAATATTTTCTTTCCCAATCTCCATTAGGACCCACATCAATGGATGACATAAATCTAGATGTCTCTTATCTAAGCACTAGTAACACTATGATTGACATCTCTGAGGAATGTGAACACCTCTTCCATACCAAGTTTTGGGTGAAGGGTCAACCTCTTCATTCCATCATTGATAAGGGAATCTAAAATAACATCATTGCATAATCCATAGCTTAGTGCCTTGGTATTTCCACTATTGTGCACACCAATCCATACTCTTTATCATGGCTATATTAGGGGAATGATATATAGGTCTAGTGGAAATGTAATTTTTAGTATAAATTCAAGCCTATGGAGGATAATGTCACTTATGACATTGTAAATTTGGAGGTTTGTGACATCCTATTGGGAAGACCATATTTGTATGACCATGAAGTTACATATCAAGCCAAGCTATAACGTTGGACTATTCATTTGCAATATCATTTTTACAACCTCTATGATTTAACACACATGACCAAATTCACCTTTATCTCTAAAAAATAGTGTTATAAATTGATATCACATGCATATAATTTTGTGTTACTAATGGTCTACTCTAACACACCTATGTAGCATAAAATGACAAAGTGCACCCTTGTAATGCATGATAGTCACACACCATGATAGTAGTAGGAGATCAACAAGTTAATGGTATAGTAGAGTGAAGTCTTTTTAGAGCCTAAATGCCTTTCGATGCACTACATAGTAAAATATCACATCAGTCTGGTTCTTGGATCTCCTCTTCCAAATATATCATAGATCTATTTGGGAGAATGATGAAGTCTAGTGCCAAATACAAGAGCTACTTGATTAGGCCAAGATTAGGCCCAGATATTTACCTTGTGGGAGTTTGATAGCCCTTGTAAATAATAAGGATGGGTCTTGGTGATTTTTCATTGACTATCACACACTCAACAAAATAACAAGAAAGAAGTGATATCCATTGCCATGTATTGATGACCTCTTAGACCAGCTCTGAGGTGCACAATACTTCACCAAAATAGACTTGAATTCAAGTTATCATCAGCTTCCATTCCATATTAAATATGTCTAGAAGAAAACATTAAAGACATTATAAGGATTATATGGATGGTTGGACATGCCTTTTGGCCTCATCATTATGACAACCACCTTCATTAACTTGATGCATGATCTACTTAGGCCTTTCCTAAACTCTTTCATCATTATCTACTTGGATGACACCTTTATCCTTAGAAAACTTGGGAGGAATATATGGAGCACATCTCGCATGTCTTAGACACTTTACACCAACACAAATTTCAAGATAACTTACCAAAGTGTACATTCAATGCCATGTATATACAATACCTACGATAGATCATTCATCACATTGGAATCAAAGTATATCTGTAAAAGATCAAAGTGATCTAACATTGGCCTACTCCATGAAATATCACCAAATTGAGTATTTTTCTTATACTTTATAAATTATACCAAAAGTTCATCTTTGGTTTCTCACACATCTCTTAGGCTCTCATTCAACTCACCCATGCTAAATCTGGGTTTTACTAAAATATTGTGCAATAACATGATTTCAAGGCACTTAAATAACACCTCTTTATAGTACATATTATCTCAATGCCTAAAATTATACACTCCTTTAAAATCTACACTAATGCATCTGAATATGCACTTGGTGTATTGCTCATGAAGCATGGGCATCCATTCACATACCACTTAGAGATGTTTAATGACATGGTGAACAAGTACTCAACCTATGAGAAATAATTATATGCTATTGTGTAAGACATAAATAAATGGCACTACTATATTCTCAGGAAGGAGATAGTTCTTCATTTAGACCATCAACTACTTTAGTTCTTATAAATTTAGAACAATCTATAAAATGCATTCCATATTAAATGGATGACTTACCTATAGTAATTCCATATCCTGATCAAGCACAAGAAATGGAAGGATAACAAAGCTTTAGATTTCCTTAGTCAACCACCAGTTTATGCACTCATCATGGTGTTAGATATACATGACCATAACTATGTAGACTAAGTACCTCTCTACTCAATTAAATAGGACTTCATAGTGATTTACACCAACCTTACATAAGGTAAACTAGTGATAGAGTTATACTTGTCTAAATAGCTTATTTACAATCTTGGATATCTATATGTTCCCATTGGTACACCTCATCAGTGACTCATCTAAGAGGCACACTACATGAAGACCTTAAGACACTTTGGCATGATAAAGACTCTAGCTACATTACAGTCATATTTATTAGAGACACACATGTGCACTAACATTGAGCATGATGTCAAGTATTTCATTCCTTGTTACATCACCAAGCCTATGAATAAGAAGCTAATACTCTACACACCTCTATCAATTCCATCTAGAACATAGGAATCCATCAACACAAATTTCATAATTGGACTGCCTATAATGAGATAAACATGATGTGTTTGTTGTAGTGGATCAATTTTCAAAGATGGCTATCATGGCTACTTGTAAGAAAACATTGATCTTGTTGACAGTACCTAGGATTTATTCAACCATGTTTGGGTTCATTTTGGGCTACCAACATCTATCATCTTTGATCTTGATACATGATTTGTAATTCTTTTTTAGAAAGCATTATGTGATTTGATTGGTACACAACTAGATAAATCAATAGCTTTTCATCCTCAAATAGATGGGTAAACTAAAGTGGTCAATCACACACTTATAAATATTATATGAATATAAAATCATACATTACTCACACTTGGGATGATAATATATTATACATTCAACACGTTTATAATAGGGCTCTTCACAACACTACTAGCCATAGTCCATTCTAGACATGTCTTGTATTTCAACCTTTGACACCTATCAACATCTCCTACTGTGCACCTATAGGTAATGAGTCATGCACACAAGAATTAGAAGTAGATAGAAGTGATAAGTTTATGAATAAAATTCACTATACTCATAAGCAAGTTTAGTATATTAACTCTCACACCCAAGAAAAATACAAGGAGCACCATGATGCACATCACATACCTCATATATTATGAGTTGGTGATAAATTATAATTACAACTTCAAAAAGAACACTTCAAAGTTACACACTATAAGATCAAGCCTCTACCTTATGGTCCTTACACCATTCTACACATAGCTAATGAGAACACTTCATTCTTGATCTAGCTTAATATTTAGGCATGCACCCAGTCTTTAATGTGGAGCTTCTCAATCCTTACACTCAACCACTTCCTAAGTTAATAGTGACACAAAATCCTTATGATTTGGATACTACACTTTTACACCACATAAAGAAGGCCTAAATCATTGAATCAATAGACATACGCACCTACCATGACACACATTAAATTTTTAGAATGGTTAAGGTTGGATAATTTTTTGATCAAGACAAGTGGTATAATTCGCATCAAGTTCATGTGTAGTTGCCACAATTACATATTAACATAATGAATACTATTACTCCCTAAGAAAGGTTAAATGATCTATACATATATTTTAAACCATATTATTCACTCCTTATTTGATATTATATGTAGTGCATACACATCTCACCCAATCTTGCATACTCCTTTGCATGAAGTTGGCTGACAAGTTTTCATACAAGTCTTGGACTAGTTCACAGAATTTCATGTAGTAGTCAGCTCAAATTTCATATGTACACCTCACCTCTACATAACACAAAACTCTATATTGGGTCCTATGCCTACTCACCAACTTCCATACCCTTACACACCTTATGGCTCTATACTAACTTCTCATACTTGTTGACTTTCGTACCCTTTACATCCCTTAGATCCACGTGCCTTGATCTTGTGTGCCCTATAATCTCGTAAATCTTAAAATTCTTAGATTCCATATCACACTTACATGTTGAATCACCCTATCCATATTCTCTATGAGGTTCCTTAACCATTATCTAGCATGGAAGATGAACCATTGTAACCATCTTTTTGGTAAATGATAGTAGTTATAATTGCTCCTATATTCTAATTATATTAATATGTAATATATTCATCTAGAAAAAAGGTCGATGTTTTTTACATAGTTATAACATAGATAACATGATCCATGAATATACTCTATAATGCATGCACTGTAGCACATTGTACCAAGTTCACCTATTCACCACTAATGAATAAAAGTTGCATTTCTTACAAATATGACTTCAAATCCATTGAATGTGGTTGGTTACTTATATCTAAATTATCTTTACTCATTCACTCTACATAACTAAAATAGTTTTTCCACCATACACTTAGTCTTGGGACCTATGGCACAAATCAATTACAATCATGATCAAGAAGGATGTATGTATATCTCACTCAGGCATACCTGATTGAGCACCTACAGGTAGGACCTTGGAGATGAGTGAAGGTAAAAAGAACCATACAAGGAATTGAATTAAATTAAAGTTAAGGAGATGTCTTAAATTTTTATTCAAATGGTTCAAAGTATTTTCCATTTAATTTTTTTAACCCTTTGAGATTAGAATGATCTTAATGGCCTAATTAGGCCTATTAGGCCTAAACTGACATCATAGGCCTATACATGGAAATTGGGGATAGATTGAAAATTTTGGAAGTGTTTCAAGATGGATAATATCAAAGGATGTTGAAATAAATGTCACAAGGTAAGTTAGTAGGTTTTTAATGTATAAAATATGGACAAAGATACACTTATAGGCCATTAGGGCTATATAGACCATGAAGCCTACAAACCCTAAGTAAGAGTATAGGAGGTATGTAAGGAGATATAAGGATTGACCAAGAATATTAACCATGATAATTGATTATTTGGGGTGGCATATAACCATAAGATGTGCTAGAATCAAAACTTAAACTCATTTAGACCTCTTTAAGCGAATGCACCTCTCTCAAGATCTTACTTAGGCTAGGCACTCAAAATTGGTCATATTCATATACTCATAACTATATGAATATGTTTCATGGTGATATAATATAATTAGGAATGGTTGATGAGGATATATACATAAAACACATGTCATTTATTCTCTAATTTACCTCCCCAACTCTATGAATCATTGTTAAGAACCCAACCACCTTAGAAATTCTATTTTAGAGCTCAAAGATGACATAATTTTACTTTTAAATATATGGGGAAGTGTCATGGGAATAAATGGAATTTGGATATGGTGGATTAGGTTGTCTATTGATTTTCCTTGGGATTTTTTTTAGGTTAGGCCTCCTAACTCTATGAATAAAAATTAAGACCAATGGAGATCCTAAACCCTACATAAACCTAGATAAGAACCTTATGGAATAAAAATGAAATTAAGTGTATCCAAATGCATTGAATTGGTTTTTAATACACTTTAATTACATTCTACACTTTGAAATGGTCATAGTTAGTCCATTGGTTTGTATGGACACCTGTACAAATTCATTAGAAACTATAATTTTGTAGGGTTTGGGGCATAAAATAGGGTTATGAGCATATTGATATAATGGAAACTGTTGGGGAGGTTGGTGTTTAGATCATTACATATTATTATACCTCAAGATCCACTCTTTTTCCTCTTAAAACATTCATATAGGTCCAGTTCCTAAGGATAATGTAGACATGCTTGGGAGAAAGAGATGTAGTTAAGGTAGCAAGGTTAAACAAGTTGAAGACCATGGGTTAGGAACTAGCATGGTTAATTATTATGAAATATTTATTTCAACCTCTACTATAGTTTCTCATGATTATTCTACTACTGTTATAGTGACTACCATCAAACAAATAGGCCTAGTTGCCTAGTAGGCCTATTTTGCCAACTGAGGAAGATGATCTTGGCATAGAAGGTTGTTGAGTGAGTAAATAGAAGGCCATAAAAACCTTGTAACTGATAAATTAAATAAATTAGGCATAATTCATAAACATTATATAGGATTAGGTGGTTTTGGCCTAGTCAAAATGCATAAAGGGAAGGTAAGCTACTTAATGATCTATGAAAACCAATTAGACCATGATGCCACCTTTGTGACTACCAAAGGAGGAAGTTTTTAACCAAGTTTGGGTTCACATGCTCTTCATGGGGTCAACCAAGACTGAATTAGGATCCACCACTCCATTTCTACACCATACTCTCATTTGAAATTCATTATGTATCTAAGGCAATGTAATAAGGAAGTTATGGGAGATGGATGTAATTGTTCATTGAGTAAATTATGGCCATTATTGTCTCCTCTCCACACTTCCATCCCATATTCTCCTCCTCTTCTCTTATCTTGTCTATAAACTTAGGCTCTAAGTCTATTAGAATCATCCCTTAATTGGGAAATAAGAAATTCTACCAAAATTTGTATCTTGTAACCTTCTAAATTAATGTAAGGACTGATTCAACATCTCCATCCTAATCATTAATGTGTTATATGCTTATTTGATTTTCATAAGTGGTAGGTTTGTCTCCCTTTTCAATTCATTTCCTCACATAGATACTTTTTTATTGTTCTATACATGTCATATAGTGTGTGAGGCTGTTAAGTGGTTGAGCTTGGAGTGAAATCTAATTGGTAAGTGTCTTGAATCAGACCTCATATTCATAACCCTCAAGTTATAATCATCTATCACACCCCCTATGTGAAACATTGATGCCTATAATCCTTTGAGAGATTGGTTAAGTTACTTGTATTGTTTATTAGATTTGTTAAAATGTCAAATAGAGTGGCTATATCATATTGGTGTATCACCTCTAGTATCATAGATTTAATTTCATGTTTCCCTTCTATCCCTTTTCATCACCAAGTTATTAGTTTAAGAAACTAAGCCATAATTAATGCACCAAGGGAGTTAGCCCCATAAAATAGAGGTTCACCTCATCAACTAGGCCGCCTAGACTTAGAGGTGATCTTATTTTATTAGCTTGATGAGGTAGGCATGGAACACCACTATCTTAAGGGGTACAATCCAGACTGATAAGAATTCCTACTAAGAAACAAATGGTCTATCATCCTTTGAAGAAACAAACCATTATAATAATTTCTTCTTATAGTTCATATTTTAACATTATCGAATTATTGAAAGATACCCCCATTTGAGAACCATTGTTCATTTAAGCTCTCAACAAAGGTAATACTTAAAGATGCATGGATATAAATTTTAACGAGTAATATGGTACAAGTGTATCTATATCCTCTCAAAAAAAATATGAAAGAAAAAACTAAATCAAGTATCCATGGATTAACCGATGGTAAAATTTAACAAAGTATTATATAAATAAAAATTAGAACCATTTAAAAAATTTCAACAACATATTTATCAACCAGATTATAGTGAATTTATTTATCCTAATAATTTGGGAGCCTAATTTTGAGTAACATTATGTTTAATGGTTCTTTTTTATCTAAAAATGAAATAATAATAACATTTAAACTATTAATAATTGATTTATATTTATATTTATATATAGATCTAAATGTAAAATACATAATTTAAGATGAGCTAAAAATAGTTAATGGATAAATAAATATTCAAAACTAGCCCAAAGTAAATGTATGTTATGTGTGAAAGTTGACTATTGTTGGAAACTGATTGTGAGGACCCCTGATCTATGTCACAAACAAAATTAGGAATTAAAATATGTTGTGACAAGGTCACACTAGGAGGTCAAAGATGCATTTTGACCTTATATGTTGACTATATCTACATCCTAGTTTATCATGCAATTTATTTTCTCATTTGGTTACATGTTTCTATTTTTGAGGGTTTATTATTTTTCTTTATTTCTAGATTTTGTATGTAGAACACCTAAAAAATACAAAACCATAGATCATACAAAATAAATATAATAGATATCAAATTCAAAATAGGTAAATAGTGTTAAGAGAATAGTTGAGCTACACATAGAAAACTCAATGTAATCTTAGTGTTGTTTACATACAACAAAAGGGCATTATGTTGATGTAGTTTTCCCTCCTAGAGTGAGTTTGTGAATCATGACTTTTCTATATGAATGTAACTAGGTAGTTTTATTTAAATTCTTGAAAGTGAGTGACCTTGACCTAAAGTTTAAAAAAATAGACATGGTCTATGACTATTATAATAGTTTAGAATTAGAATTGGAAATAATAGTGTTCTTTTTATCAATGTTTATTATAATTTCCAAGTGTTTTTTAGATATGATTTTATAAACCTTGAAGTGCTTATAAATGAGAATCATTTGAATATTTTCTATAACAAACCTTTCTAAATACATGTGAGGTGTAAAATTCAATGTCTCAAATTTAAAAATTTATCATTTAGGCATATAGGAAAAGGCTACACTATTGCACAATGCCATAATACAACCCTATTTGACCTAGCATAGTCTTGTCCCAAAAAGAACAAAGTCTATTGGAATTGGTCTAACAGGAAATTGTAATAAAAATAGAGCTATTTAAATGATGTTTTGAGTGGTTACAAGATAGTTTTTTTAAGATTGTGAATGTTCTCATATAAACTTTAAGTTATCAAAATGTCGAATAGGCCAAGTGAGGTAAGGATGTCAAGATTACACAATGTCAATCACTTAATGATTAGATTGGAGTGTTTACATTTTTGCATATTTTATTTTAGTTATTTAATGAAGTGAATTTATTAAATTAAAGTAGATTCAAACGTAAGTGTGTATACACACTTTTTCTTATGATGTAAAGATTTATCATGAAATATTCCTATAATAATTCCATTGAAATTAGTTATTGCCCATATTTGAAAATTAAAAGTCTAAAATCTAAAATTTTAAATTTGAAAAGAGAGTGAGGAAAGTATACACTTGAAATAATATATAATCTAATTTATATTTAACTTAGAAATGGAGAATTGTGTTTTTCTCCTTGTTGAGGCATTTGGATAAATGTCAAAACCTATAGTGGATTGAGAATGATAAATTAGAAATTGGAAAACAAATGAAAACCCTTGAGTTGTAAAGATTGTCTCCTCAAACTCTCATCTAAATATGTAGAGAACTCTATAAAATCATTGAAGGTTGGAACCAAAAAATGTGTCTCACTAATTTAAAATAGAATAAGGGATCTAACAACCAAATTCTTCTCCATACATATAAAAATTAAAAACATAGATGTTGAGTGTCACTAGACTCTAACATGGCCCACTTGAAATATGAAGACAATCAGACATTTATAGACCAATCTAGATTCCATTTGAAACTTTAAAAATTTTGAACTTTGAAACATTGGAACTTGAAATTTTCAATGTAGTAACTTGAACATGAATGAATATCATGCTCCATTGACTATATTGAATTAATATTGAATGCCATTTATTATTTTTAACTTTTAAAACTTACAACTATTATTATTTTGGCACATGACCATGAATATCCATTGAGTATATATGAATGTATATGAAGTAACTTAATGAATGAGTGCACATACATGTCACATGCCCCCATAATATAAAAATTATAAATCATATTATAATTTTAAATATTCATACTATGATAAATCTAAGATGTTTTTGCTCATGAGGATTAAATTCTTAAAAAAATTCCATTGTGATGCCACCTTTTGAGATGAGATATGTAGGTTTTAGGACACTTATATGAAAACAAATCATATGTGAAATATTTAATCATGTATTATCAATTTTAAAATTTAAATTGTATTGCATCATAATATTGAAAATAACATTGAATTTATATGTGAAACATGTTTTAGAGATATAACATTGAAGAACAATAGTAGCATGTGTATGATAAGTATCATGGAACAAGAGTAAAAATATAAATAATGCATGATATGAACCATGGAACCATAGTAACAAATAATGTCATACAATTTCACATAATATGCATATATTTTCACACATAAGGCCCAAGGTCCACATGCAAGGGACATGTTAATTTTGCATAAACACACAATTCTAAGGGAAATAATAAAATGACATGATGATGACATATAAGAAATATCATGTTTATATTTAACATATAATGTCAATAACCACACAAAATAATACTTCAAGTCATATCTTATCATGTAGTAAAGTAAGAATGTAAAATAATCATAGAGTAAATTAGATTAGTTTACATCAATCATATGTATGAATGTCATTAATATAAAATGGCATATCCATGTAACACAATGTAAACTATAAGTGATTATAATTTTTTATGTAATATATGTATCTCAACATGGTATACAACTTATGGATAGATATAACCTATCAAATTGCTCATAGATAATGAAGAGATGTCCCCAACTTATTAAGCAGTTGGGTAAGAATCGAAGGCTGACATAAAAAATCTATAAAGTAATATGTCATATATCACACTCAAATACCTCATGAAAATAAATATGATTTTAAAAACTAAAATATAATATTGAATTATCAATAAATAGATGACGTGTAAATAAGTAACCTTGAAACATTTGAGAAAATTATTGAAGTCCCTAGTTTTGAATTTTTTCAAATATTTCAAATATATTAACTTTTTTCCATTATATTTGATTTTTGGATTTTTTTGAAATGTTTGAACTTAAAAGATTTTAAAAGTGACAGGAATCAAGGATTTCAAAATAGAGTAAATTTCATGGATTTGAACAATCCTTAATAACGTTTTAAAGCATAATGTAGTAAGAAGGAAGACAAGAAAAATGCCCCTAATGTATGTGTAACGGAGCTAAATAAATGTAGAAAAAATGATATATATATATATATATATATATATATATCTATATATATAAGGATGTATATGCCCACAATGATAAAAAAAATATATGTATGTTCATGTATAATTTAGGATTAGATATATTTGATCATGTAAGTGCAAAGGAAGTAATAACATGATAGATATACACTAGTAAGTAAATGGATCGAACCTTTACAAGCAATGTAATATGGTTATTTTGGATTGTATTAACTTGTTAGGTTGAGCTTGGAATTATGATATGTAATTTTAATTTTCTTTTGTATATGTTTATGAAAAATTCACTACACCATAGATTGGGTTTATTTTTTTAATATGTGCATCATTTTTAGGATATTTCATATTATTATTAAATAATGAATGATCATGTGTTATTGGTTGAATCGTAGGAAGAGAATTAATTTGGCTTTGAATTTATATTGTTTCTCTATACATGAAAAAGATATAATTATTGATTCCTTAACAACCATATTTGTACCATTATATTTTGTATGAATATTTCATTTGAGAAAAAAAATTCAAAAACATGTTTTATGTAATCACTTAAAAGTGGTATTTGAGTGCTAAGAGTGCTACTTGAGACAGCCTATTCCTAGCTTATACCTATACCTATACCTATCATAGATCCTTCTATCACACTTTTATAGCTTTTATGTAAACCACAAGCATCCCTAGTTAGCTAAAACATAGTCTTAGAACTTCATTCCCACATCCTAGGACATTGGGTACACATCTTACTAATTGGACATTAGCACCACATTAATAACACTATAGCCACATGACGCTAGTGTCCCCAACATTATGCTAGTATCCCTTACCCTAAATCTCTTGAAAAGATATATTTTCAAATGTTAAGCCCTTATAAGGTTATACTAGGCACATTTTATTATCCTCACAAATTAAAAAACACTATAAATACATGAATTTCAAACCTGTATCCACTAGATGGAAAATAGATGCAAAATACCTATTTAAGCAAGAAACAAGTTGAGCAAAATTAAGGTTATTAATCCCTATTTTTCCCTACTTTTTCATACTACCATCTACAACTTCCATAAGCCAATATTTTCAATATTTCCAATCTAAATCACACTCAAGGAATTTAATATCACTATCATTCTAGCATTCACTTACACTTTCATCAAGCACTTATGTGAGAGAATTACATCAGGCTTGATCCCTCATAATATTGGTATGTAGGCAACTCTCTTCACAACAGGGTGTTAAGGATGTCTAACATATCCTACTAACAAAAACACATGTTTAAATCATGACATAATTATAGCTAAGATTAGGGTTTACATCATAAATCAATAATTAAAGGCATAATATAGAGTTTTATATTTTATGCACATAGGAACAAAACCTAAAAACATAGGCATAGGTTCACCTAGAATTTAAGAATAATCCTACATAAAGGACAATAGTGCCATTTTTAGGAACTAGAGCTACATGATGCCAATGTCCAAGTGTGGAACTACTATCCAAATGAAGATCTAAATTAGGGATCCTATTGATGACACTCAGACCTATTTGTATCCCTGCTTTTAGTGTTTAAATCTTTTGCATCAAGGAATTTATAGATAATTCTTTATTTTAACATATTTATTACTATTTTTAGAAAGTCAAATCAAGTCAAATTTTATAATAAAAAATGGCTATTTATTTCATATTATTTCATGGATTTAGACAACTCATCACTTTAATCAAACTTAGGATTTACATTATTAAAACCCTAAAAGGTTAAAACATTTTCATACCTATCTTGATTTTTTATTGCAACTTTTCTTTTGGTAATTATTCTTTTTGTAATATTGTTTTTTCATCTTGTAATTTTTGTAAATGTGATTGCTCTAGTTTTGATTTTTAAATATTTTCTTGTTTTAAATTGTCCTTTCGTATCCATATTTTTTATTTCTATTCTTTTTGAATTGTTTATTTAGGATGGGTAATATAAGTGGGTTGATTAATATATTTATTTGTTATGAAAACACCACTATCAATTATACTTTGTATTTTATTCTTTAAATCCAAACAACTATCTATATGATTCTCATGTAATATATGATATGCATAATAGTATTTTTATCTTCGTAGAGGAGGAATAGAAGGTAATGCAATAAATTTGTTTTAATTCCTTTATTATATAAGCTCACTTGGACTCTTATTTTCCTTTTTTATTTTTTATAAATTAGAACTTGTAGATGTATGTTTCTTGTGAGGCACATGATAGCTAGATTAAGATACATGATAGACACTATCACGTTTTGGATTCTTTTCATAGTTATTATTATTTTCAACTGAGATGATATTTGAATTAAAATATTGATTTTTATTTTGTAACTTTTTTCTTGATGTTATCTTAGTGATTATTTGATTTTAAAGGGTTTCAAAAACATAAACCCTATATATATTTGATTGAATATTCATATAAACACCATCAAGAGGAGGAGTTGGAGGGATACAATCTTCTCTGGGTTTGAGAGATATATTAATTGTAAAATAATTGTCACTATCAAGAGATTAATTATCATCATGTGAAGAAAGACATGAGGTTTAAGTAGAGGTAACATAAAAATATGTGTTAGAAAGAATTTCATGGATTTTAGTTGTAGCATGTGATGTGCTAGTGGAATAGGAAGTTCATCCTCATTTGTTAACAAGGGGTAAGAGCTATGGAATGTACACTCATATCTACTATTTGCAAATGAGAATATATATCATGTTTATTTAGATATTTATTCTTGATTTGAAATTCCCTTATTTTGAAATCCTTTTTAACATTATTTTATCTTAGTTTGGGGGATTTATCTATGAATGTTGCTTTATTTGAGACTTTAATTAATTTTTTTCTCTAGATTTCTAGTCAAGGAATAATATGAAGGAATTTTTTGAATGGATTGTAAATGTGAATTTAAATAGGAGTCATGTTCCCAAGTTTTATCAAATCAAATTGTCTATTCATTTCTATACCATCAAAATCATAATCATTGACATATGATTTTTCTATTTGGTTATTGTGATTTGTCCATTCATTATCATAATAAAAGGGTAAAAAATGAGTAGATAACAAGGAAAATTGACTCTCTATTATATATATATATATATATGTATATATATATATCACTAATTATGTTATTTATTTACATTCATTATATATATATATATATATATATATATATATATATATATATAATGAATGTAAATAAATAAAATAATTAGTGATATTAATTAATCATGCATGCATAAAATAATTAATGATTATGAATACAATACAAGAAAAAAAGGGTAGAAAAGGTAATGTAGTCAAGGATTTGAATGATTATGTGGGATAGAAAATGTAATTATTCACTCTTAGATTAGTTTTAACCCAATATTTTATATCACTTAATATATAGGACAAATCATGATTATATCCCACCATATTATTCATAAGGGTAAAATAATAATAACTTACATGGTTGATACCCTCCACTCAGGTGCACCACAAATCAATGAACTAAAAGAGTATTCATATGGTATAAATAAGGGATTGTATAAATTTATGATATGCCTTATGTACATCTAAACTAAACTTTATGTTTATTTTTGTATAATGGCTATGAGTATTTGGATATTACCCCTCACACTATAGTGTTGGTAAAATAGATCACCATGTACCTCATAGCAATAATCATTAAGTAATTATTAAACTATCAGA